>CM056386.1:12022631-12407738 GCA_029718625.1 Synaphobranchus kaupii
GCACAGCCTTCTGTACTGCATACAGAACAATTTACAATTTACTGACTTTACTAAACACTTCCAGAAGCCATTTCACACTCAAAAAAATCGATTTAGTAGCTCGTCTCAGACACAAATAGATAGCTAGCTGCTTATTACCTGTAATTTTGCTTGCTAGCTTGCCACTGTAAAGGTAATACTATCTATATTAATTTAGCTGAGAGGGACCGATTTTATGCATAAGTATATAAGGTTAGTTAGCTTCACAGAAGAAACACAGGGATTCACGCATTGCAGCTAAATTGCACATTTCCTTCGATGCTTACACCAAACTTACCATTTCCACAAACATCTGTGTTGTTGGCAACGCCACGTAACACGTGCAAGTTTGTCAACACAGACAATACACCCTAAGTTTACTTCATAAATTATTTATCATACCGTTGCAATGTGCAATTTGTAATATTAATTGTATGAAAAACAATAAAATACAGTTGACAATGTAATTACGAACCCGCATGGCATTGCGTGAATTCACACTGGTATATCGAAAAATCGGTAATACCACCAGCCCTAACGACGTTACCTGCTATGGCGAAATTCAATGCGTTTATAGCATAACACTGTTAGTATGATAAAACAACTTACATGTCAGCAACATCATCTCGGTCATCAGTGGATTCAGCGTCACTGAGACAGGATGAGTCTCCCTCGGCAAAAACATCTTCTGGCTTATCCAGTTCGTCTAGCACTTGGTGCACGGATAAACGCCTCAAAAATCTCGACATAACTGCACAAAAACTGTATCAAAAATACTCTAAAGCAAAAAAATGTAACTGCGGGCCTTACCTAATTAATTGTGCTTTGCTAAACGGAATGTAGCGAGCTACGCTACAAGGTAAAAACACTGCGCCATTTTGGTTCGATAATTACGCGTGCTTGCCACTTCCTCATACGCAGGGCAGGATTTACATGTTTTACGACGGCTATAGTGTTGAATGAGGGCTTGTTTGAAAGATAAGAGTCTTGGCTATTGGCTGGAAGTCAAGATAAGAGTCTTGGCTATTTGACAGACAGTCGAGTTTAAAAGTCGGTTTAAAATTGGAAAAAAATAATGTACAGCCGTATGAAAGTTTTAAAGTATTTTTTCTTGAAGCCTAAAGGTATAATGATTTTTCAAACCAAAGTTTTGTGAAATACAATTAAGCAGAACAGTTTACCAGCACATTGTTTATGGTGTGGCATCAAGCTGCAATACATGTTTGAGAATTAGGTCAGAGTTTCCAACGTTATTTACGAAGTTTTATCCCGACGTTTTGGGCTTAAAAACCACTTTCCCAGAAGGAATGGATATATCTTAAGGATATTTAATCAAAATATTGAGGTGAGCAGTTTATTATATATTATTAAATTAATGAAATGTATAATTTAATAATTTCCGTAACGCCTGCGTTACCGCTAGGGGGCGTTTGGTATTAAGAGGTTAATAAACTTCACTCATTTCTTCCTTTCCATCAAAAGGCAACACTATATAAAAAGGAGAGCTTCCTCCCAAAATGTACAAAGAAAGCAGAGTCCCAAACCAAAGAAAAGGATGAATCTTCTCCCAATGAGAGAAATGCCACAAGTATATATGCTCCCCTGGTAATCAGGCACAGGTGTCTTCAATTGTCAATCACTACCCAGGTGAGCTGAATGAAACGAGTTGCAGACAATTAAAGGGCCACACTCGCAGAGCAGCATAGGAACGTAACAGTCTATAGACAAAGTCCACAGGTAAACCAGAGATATCTTTCATCATTCTGTTTCTAAGCATGACTGGGATGGTAGAGTGCATGCGGTATAGCTTGTTGTCAATGTAATGTGTGGAGCATCACTAAAGGAGCAGGGACCCAACTCATATCAATTTATTGGCAGATTTGGGGAGACTGTAGGGGAGGTTGCAGTGGGGGAAGGAACTCTCCGTCTGGGGCGGTGGGGGGGCGGGTGGTGATGGTTCAGGGGGGGATCTGGGACTGGCAAGAGAGGGAGTTAGTTGTATGCCTGCAGACACGTGCTGATTCATCCTCAGGGTGAAGGCCAGAGGGGAGGGAAAGATTAAAAAAACCAAAGACAGAGGGTCCCTCGCTGTCTTCAGAGAGTGGTGAAGGGGGATGGGTAGAGCTGTCATCTCTTTTCACGCAGACGGGGCTGGGCAGAGCCATTAGTGACGCAGATGGGTGGCTGGGCCGTTTTCTCAGAGGCAGCTGATGTGTGAACATGGTCAGAGAGTGGAGCAGGGGGCTGGACCGTTTTCTCAGGGGCAGCTGCTGTGGGCGTCCCAACTTCGCTTTTTGGGTCAGTGGGATGTGCCTTGGTCTGTGTTTTCTCAAAGGCAATTGCAGACCTGCCAACCTGCATGCATTTTGTGTACCAACCACGCAATTCTTGGTCAAAATACGCAGGTACGAAATTCCAGCTGAAACTACGCAAATTAAAAAATAATATATATATATATATATTACATATACATATACATGTATTCGGTATTTAAATTACATCCCTCCTCTTGTGCTTCTGTAACGTTATCCCCTCCCTAGTCTCGGAATCGACTCGAGTGAGTTCGGCTGAGTTCTCGCATACAGGCTGGGGACGAGACTAGCCCCTCCCCGACCCAAATCTTCTCACTCACAAACATCCACTGATGCGGTAACGTTACTTTATCATCGACCGAGGCATACGTTGCATTGCATTGCTGAGGTAAAATTGGATGTGGGGGAGTAATAATCAAGCACAAAAATATTTGAAATGTGACCATAATGTTAACATCATATGAAACATTGCTAAACATGTTCGGTAACTTTGTTGTTCGCTAGTTTGTCGTAGCTCGCATACGACATGATTAGCCTCGTTACGAGACTTAAGGCTACGGTGTGATAAACTGATGCTAACGTAGCAAATAATTACTATTATTGCAGCCAGTCACCCGACCAGCCTTGCAGGTAGATACTAGTCATCATGATGTCCGATGACGACGAGCATACTGACACGGAGAGAGAGAGCAGCAGACCTAACGTTACTAAAAAGAAGCGAGTGCATGCGCCCCAGAAGTTCCTCACTAAATATCAGGAGCAATGGCCGTGTCTCCACCCCTCAAAAATGCCTCACCATGCATTTTGCACATTGTGCAATTATGATGTTGACATCAGCCACCAAGGAGCTTCAGGTAATAATTTAGCTAAAACCAACATACATTCCTAGATAGTTTGTCAGTTGAATACCATTTTTTTCATTATATGATATGTGTGCTTATATAAGCTGATAATCATGAGTGAATTGCATTCAATTATTTAATTATTAAATAAAAATGGAAATCATGCCCAGAAACTTGGTTTTATTCATAATTGACAATGTTTTACATCGCAACACAAGTTTCTGTAAATACTTGACAATGAAAACATATGTTACAATATACAAAATAAAACATATAAAAAATGGTTTTATGCAGGTGCACTCAAACCTTTGACTGATACTGTACATGATTTCCATTTTAATTTAATAATTAAATAATTGAATGCAATTCACTTATGATTATCAGTTTAAGCACATAATATATCATATAATGAAATATTAGGTGTGACCGTGTGCAAAGCGAAGTGGTGCGAAAGCGTGTGAGCGTTACACTATTGTGGTACTCAAAATATTTTCCCAAGGTTGGCAGGTCTGCAATTGGTATAGGCGTCCCAAGCTTGCTTTTTGGGTCTGTGGTGGGTGCAGTGGATTCCATGGTCTGTGTTATCAGAGACGCAGTGTTCTGGGCTGTTTTGTTTGTTTTGATAGCGGAGAGAGGTGCATTAGATGAAACCGGCTGAGCTGTCAAGGACACAGTGTTCTGGGCTGTTGTGTCTGCTTTAAGGGCATGGCGAATGTTCAAGAACAAAATATATATTTTTGTTTTTTTGTGTTGAATGCTGAGCTGTAATCTATAAACAGCATCCTCACATATGTGTTACGCTTATCCAGGAGGAAGAGGGCAGTGTGCACTGTCAGGGCGATGGCGTCTTCCGTAGATCTGTTGGGGCGGTATGCGAATTGAAGGGGAACCAAGGTGTCAGGAAGGGAGGAGCAAATGTGGGTTCTGACTAACCGCTCGAAGCACTTCATGATGGAGGTCAGTGCTACAGGGCGGTAGTCATTCAGGCAGGTGATGGAAGGTTTCTTTGGTATGGGGACAATGGTTTGAAGCAGGTGGGGACTGCAGCCTGGTTCAGGGAGAGCTCGTTCAGGGAGAGCACGCTCTGAGGACACGGTCTGGAATGCCATCTGGCCCTGGTGACTTCCGAGGGTTTACTCTTTTAAAAGCTCTCCTCACGTCAGCCGTAGATTGGGACAGAGTGCAGTCGTCCTGGTCCTCAGCTATAGTCTTACAATAGGGATGGTGTTACTTGCCTCAAACCGTGCGTAAAAGCTGTTGAGCTCATCTGGAAGAGAGGCAGCTGGGAATCACTGCAATTTCTCTCTTTGTAGTCTGTTATAAAGCATATACATTTTCTCCATCTGATGGCTTAAGATAAAAACATTGATATCACAGTGTTACATACACCTAAATATGTTGCCTAATCATTCACACTTGTACCTCAATAAAACATAATTTTTCCCTGTATTCTACAGTATATACCTTTGCCCTGGGATTGCATTTTTCTGTATTTTTTTTAATTATTATTTTTTAATGTTCCTAATCTTAATCACATATACGCCATAGCCTATATTATGTATGACAACATAAAAATAAAATAGTATTCCACCATCTGCAAAATGCTGCCAAATGTTCTATCTTCAATGAACATCGGTAGCCTACTTCAAAAATCGATTGCACTACAGTATGTGAAATGCACTCAAAATGCGAAAATAACAATAGGCCTATCAAACATATTGGAAAGACAGTGCTCGAGTGGAAACACGAACGTACATATGTAGCCAGCGAGACCAACGGCATTTTAGACACAAAAATACTTGCATATCGGGAAAGGGAAACTCCCCTCCCTAACTGACTTGGATTCTGATTGGCTTTATTTCAGGCAGCTTAGAAACAATTTATCTCTTCAGATAAAAAAAGCTAAATCTTCTCATTATCTAAATGCTATCAGTGGGGGTAATTCATCCTCTTTCTGGAAAGCATTTAAATCACTAAAAAACACAAAATCCTCTGCCTCTCTTCCTCAGAAAATAATTTCAAATTCGATTACTATTACTGATAGAGAGGAAATTAGTGATGCCTTTAATCAGCACTTCATTTCTGCAGGTTATTTATTTGATAGAAACTTTGTGGCACATTGTTTGCGGAACACCTCTTCACCTAGCTCTGGTACTCAGAATGTCTGTCAAACAGCCCCTCCTACAGCTTGCTTAAATAAAAATCTTAATCATACATTTTCTTTTAGAACCTTCTCCACATTGGAAGTTTGGAAAGCCTTAACTAAAATTAACCCTAAGACGTGGAAGGCAGCTAAAGTACTCCCGCTTCACAAGGGTGGTGACTGTTATCTTGGCTTTCATGTCTTGCTAAAATTTTAGAAACTCTAATCAATTCTCAGTTACATTCATTTTTATTCTTACATGGTATTTTAAATGTACATCAATCAGGTTTTAGAACCGAACATAGCACTATCTCAGCTGCATCCTTATTAATTAATGACATAGTGAGATAAAAAGCGTCTCTGTGCAGCCCTCTACATCGACCTATCGAAAGCCTTCGATCCTGTTGACCATGAGTTGCTCTTACAAAGGCTATCTGCCATTGGTCTTGATAACTCTGCTTGCATCTGGTTTCAAAACTACCTACAGGATAGAACTCAGTGTATCTCAGTAGATGGAAAACAATCAAGCTTTCTCATCATCGCTAAAGGTGTCCCGCAAAGCTCGACTCTGGGTCCATTGCTGTTCACAATTTATATAAATAATCTTGGTCTTTCGCAGAGTAATTGTAAATTACATTTTTATGCTGATGATACGATTGTCTATACCAGTGCCCCCTCAGCCCAGCAGGCTATTATTGATCTTCAGCATGGCTTTAATTCTCTCCAGAAATCCCTCATTGACCTTAAGCTGGTACTAAATGCAAAAAAAACTAAATTCATGTATTTTTCTAGATCTAGTAACTCTGTTAATGATCTGCATATTCACACATTGAATGGAACTGAAATTGAACAAGTCCCTCATTATAAGTATCTGGGTATCTGGGTTGACGGTACTCTAACTTTTAAAACACATATTGAGAAATTGCAGAATGGTCTGAAGGCAAAGCTTGGCTTCTTATATAGAAATAAATCATGTTTCTCTTATGAGAGTAGAAAGATTATTGTTCAAGCGACACTCCTCCCTGTACTCGACTATGCTGATACAATTTACACACATGCTGTACCCTCAACTCTTAAAAAATTGAATTCAGTTTACCATTCTGCATTGCGTTTTATTACCAGGGACAGCTGCCGTACACACCAATGTGAGCTTTATAAAAAAGTAGGATGGCCCTCCCTTAATGTAAGGAGAGCCCAACATAGCATATTGTTTGTCTATAAAGCTCTTATTCAAGAATTACCTCACTATTTTTGCTCACTACTCAAATACAAAACTAGCAATTACAACACACGCTCGCAGGAACGCTTGGCACTGGAGATCCCTCGAGTGAGTACAGAGCTGGGAAAAACCTCTTTTAAATGCCAAATAAGACTTTTGTGTTGTGGTATCACATTGTGTTCGCTTACTGACTTCATAATGCAAACAGTTAATATTGTGAAATTTCTTAGCCTTTGCAATACAAATAATGTGTGTTATAAGGTTATGTTAAAAGGACATTCTTAGCATGACATTAACATTGTGTTCCTCAAAAAAAATGTTAGGAACAGGTGGGGATCGAACCACCAACCTACTACCCAGTAGTAGTGCCTTAACCACTAAGCTACAGGAACTGTCACAGTTGGCAAGGTAGGTAGACAGCCTGTTAAACATAGATAGTGTACTTGGCGAATGGCATACCTGCCATCCCAACATATGTATTTCTATAGCGCCACCACATGGATTGATTGGGTTAAAACTGCAGGCCTCAAGTCTTGATCTAACTCTCAATTAACCCACCAAGTTTCAGAACCTCCTGTCAAATGGTTTTAGAATTACTAGCATTTTGTGGTAAGCCATGCCCAATGCAAAATTCATTAGCTTCTCATTCGGCCATTTTTAGGCCATAGAAAAGTTATGCATGTATGAAGGGATGTGGAGTCCCTCGAATGTGGAGTCCCTCGAACAGGTTTTGTGCAAATTGGTCAAATCCTGTAGGAGGAGTAGCATTTTTTTCAGTGTTTTACAAAAAATGCAAATTAGCAGAAAATTGAAGTTGGCAGACTTCATGGTTACTTGAGGCAAATTTGTTGGGCATGAGCAGCGGGACTTCTAAACCAAATTCTGTGACTCTAGATCAAACGGGGCGTCAGCAGTAGGCGTGTCAATAATTTTTAGTGACTTTTTAAATATTTTCTTATATTTAGATCTCAATAGAGGGTTGATTGGGTTGAAACTGCAGAGATCACGTTCTGGTGTGACTGTTAAGAGACCTACCAAGTTTCATAACTTTCTGTCAAATGGTTTTGGAATTATTAACATTTTTGTGATAAGCCATGCCATTTTGGCACGTGCACTACAACGCCACCAACTGGCCTAACTATTTGCCAAGTTGCGTAAGAATCAGCCAAGCGGTCAAGGAAAAACACAGAAGTAATAGATGAGTACATTTAAACTAAAATGGCGGCAAATTCAAGATGCCGCCCACCCAATTAGTAAAGATCTATGATCCAAATCCGAGCCTTTGTCACTATAGCAAGTTTTAAATCTGTGCAAAGGAACAGTGATTTTTAGTGAATTTTAAATATTTTTGTATATTTGAATTGCTATAGCGCCACCACATGGCTCGATTTGGCTACAACTGCAGTGGTCAAGTCCTGATAGTTCTCTTAAAGTGATACTGCAGTCAAAACCGACTTTTCCTGTTGAAAACCGATGTTTTGGGTTAGATTATAATCATACACAACTGTCTATGTCCGAAAATCTCATGTTTAGTCAAAATAGTTTTATATGAGTTTTTGTGTAGGCTTACCAATACGCTCGTTTCCGGGGATTCGTGACGTCACGAGATCCTTAACATAAAAATGGGTGGAGTTGAGGTGGTCCTAGGGGTGGTCTCGGCTGGGCACGTGGTATAAAAGCAGAGACCAACGGGTTTTTTTTTCCTCTTTGAGACTGAGACCTTTGTATTGCTAACTAGGTAGTTCAAGTTCAAATGCGAATTGCTTTGTATTACTGCTAACGTTAATATTATGACTTATATCGAGCTAATAAGGCTACGTTCACACTGCAGGCCTTAGTGCTCAATTCCGATTTATTGCTCAGATCCGATTTTTTTTGTTTGGCTGTTCACATTTATTTTTTTATGTGGCCCATATCTGATTCCAGTGTGAACCGATTGCTCTCCTCAAATGACCCGTGCAAATTAACAAAAACAAAAGACATCCTGTTACGCAGCCTGCAGAAATAAATAACAACAAAAAGGAAGTCATCAAAGTCACAGCTTCTGCGTTAATTTTAAAGTTGATGTGCAGTGGAGCTAATGATAAGGGTGAGGAGACGGGAAAAAAGCCAAGGTTTTTACTAGCTTTTTGTGCTGCCATGGCTGCTACTTCTGTGCAGAGGGACTCGTGAATGCGAGATCGGAGCCAGGAATGGGGGGACCGTGACATGGGCGGTTTCATTGAAACTCAAGCAAGGCATGAAATGCGTGGGCGAGTGATTATGAGGACGGGCGAGTTAAGAAAATGGAGCACTCGGCTGTTTGGCTAGTGAGACCAGTCGATATAACATTTATAAAACGGATAGTTCCGGGATGCAGATTGGTCAATACAGCGTTCCAACCATGTTAAAATACACAATATAAAAAAGTGATCACACGACACATCTGTTCAACTTGATAACGTATAACATCAATGCGCACCCTTAGATTAAACTATTGACACATTGTACCGACAACCATAACGTTTGGTAAGCAGCTACATGAGAAAACCGTGAATAATGAATACCGTGCAACAAACCAGGACAATAATATGGACAATTCTAACATTATTTTAAATCACAAAACTGTCCGCGAATGATATAAAAACGTTGCCTACTTCCAATTTATTGTGGTGTATCGTTTGTGCCCAAAAATATCCACTGCTTTGCACATTTACCACTTATCTAAAATGATAACACATGATAATCTAATGTGAATCTCTTGATATATCCTACCCTGTACAATAGTGAGTTAACTAGCCCATGCGCTAACGTTCTAATGCGCTGCTAGCTACATAAAAAATGACATAAAAAGTCACATTAATTCTGATCTGACAGACTGCGGTTGCTTTGGCACAATCGGTTATGTATCGGCATCTAATACCACATTCAAAAGTGGCCCAAATGAGAATTGTAAATGTCAGATTCAATGTGATTTTCGCTGTTCACACTTCCATAAAACAATCTGTGTCACATTTGAGGAAAAAATTGGGCCACTTTTTACCTGCAGTGTGAACGTAGCCATAGAGAGTTATTCATCTACAATGTCTCACTTTGGTATCTTTAGCTAACTTGCCTGCATTATGCCAAGGAGTCAGAGATGTATCGTTCCTCGGTGTAATGCCACTGGCTCTGATAGCGTTCATAATCTGCTGAGAGACGGAATGTATCGATAAATTAGGTAATGCAAAGCAGTCTATTGTGTGTGAGTTTAGCCCCGTTTGGTCCAGAGAACTGGTAACTTAGCTAGCTAGCTAGTTATCGCTATCATTTATGTTAGCTAATAAATGATAACAATTTTCTCCGGACCAAGTGGAGCTGGGCGCTACAACCAGCCATGTTCAATATACTAACGTTACTGTGGTTTTGCTGTGTATTTGAATGTATTTAATAGTAAAGTTACTTTAGGCAGACAAACAAGCTAACTTAGCTAGGTAATGTTAGCTCTACCATTCGGTTACATCCCCGGTCCTCTCCTCGATCGCGAAGACGTTGCTCAACCAATACAGCCAGGGCAGCGGCTGCTGCTGCCAGTGACTTGAATGAATACGGCTGTATTGCCCGAGCAACATCTTCGCGAGGAAGAGTCTTGCATCACGAAGGAATCTTTTCAAACTCCTCCAACTCAAAACTCCCTGCAGTACTGCTGTCGTTCTTGTCGCTCGCCATTTTGTTGTTTGTTTAGTTGTGAGGAGAGCGCAGGAAGGGGGCTGAGTTCAGTGGGCCTGAGTCAGTTCACCAAGACACACCCTTTCACTCCTTGACCATATGAGTATTCATAATATGACTACGTGGCACCATCGTCATATGACCACACCTACTCTCGAGTTCCACTTCAAATTGAAGCAGTAAAAAAGGCCTTAGAAAAGGCTCTGCAGTATCTCTTTAACAGACCTATCAAGTTTCTTAACTTTCTGTCAAATGGTATTGGATGGAAATGGTCATTTGGCCATTTCTTGACAAAAGTCTTAGAAAAATGCATTAAGTAAGGCCCATGAGCTGAGTGCACTCGCCAAGTTTTGTGCAAGTTGCTTGAATTTTGTAGGAGGGGTAGCATTTTAAGTGTTTTACAAAAAATGCTAATTAGCGGAAAATCCAATATGGCAGACTTTCTGGGTCCTTGAGGCAAATTTGTTCAGCATGAGCAAAGGGACCTGAATCCCAAATTTTGTGACTCTAGGTCAAACGGGGCGTCGGCAGTGGGCGTGTCAATGTCAAAATTTTGTCACACGCACTACAGTGCCAGCAGGTGTTCAATCTCCATCATAATGTAGATGATCCAAGAGTTTGGCAATCGCAACAAGCCTGCGAAGTTTGGTGATTCTAGGCCAAACCAGCTCACAGGAATTTTAGGTGAAAGGGGAGAAGAAAAAAAAAGAATCCGAACAAAAACAATAGGGTACCAGCAGCTATGCTGCTCGGTCCCCTAATAAAACCAGTGGAAAACAATAGGGCCCTTCATGCTCAAACCCTAATGAGTCAGGAGAAACAACCCTTAAAGTGATCCATCCATATCTACTGCATATCTGGCAGCAGAGTGATCATTTCAGGCTCGTTTGACTCCTCAGACCCTTGATGACTTATAACCATTTAGCCAACCATGGGTTCCACACTATTCCCATGTAATTTACTGCTTAATCTAGCCCCACCCCCCAATTCCCATAGAGATCCATTCAAATGCAGAGGTTATAGTATCCCTGAAAAGAGTACCTGAAAATAATATATCATGCCATGTCATGCCATGCCAAAGGATATGCAACCAAAAATATTTGTTTTTAAATAAAATATGATGACTTTATTTAAGTTTGTTAATTTGGCCAATTCATTTTGGTCCTCTTAAATAGGGGGGGGGGACTATGTTTAAAAATGGTTACAATTAGGGGTGCTCCGATCAGCATTTTTGGGGCCGATCACCGAAATGATGATCGGCCGATACCGATCGTGAAAAAAAAAAAAATTTGGCCTCTCAATATTTTCAATCTTAATTGTCTCTAAATATTGTATCCCTATTTTATGATGCATCCTTTTTACAACTTCTGTGTATGTGAAAGTGTGCTATACAAATAAAATTCATTATTATTATTTCTATTTATCATGTAACATTATTCTTAACAACGTTGTATATTAAGCATTAAAATTAAGAGATGACAAAGTATAATGAATTGACAACTGTTCATTTATTGTCAGGCAACATTCCACACACTCTAGTCTAGAGACACTCTCTTAACACTTTTGCGCATAAGTCCCGCCTGCGGGACCTTTTTTGCTCAACTGAGACATTCGTTGCTACTGCAGCCAAACTATTATTGGAAATCACAAACTCTGTGTTTCAAATTTATTGGTAGACGGTTCGTGACGATTTCTGCCGAATACGTAGTTTCTAAGTGCCACTATTTCCCTGTGGCAAGTCCATTTATCAAGCAACCCCCCACCTAGTCTATACCTACCTATGCGTGACATAGTGGACAATAGTGTCTGTGTTTGAGTTCATAAATATTTTTATTCATCATATAAAATTAGAATAACGTCATAGCAACGAGATAAACCCAACAATAGCCTGATCGTATGCCAGAAAAGCCGTGAAAAGCCCTGCTCACTCAAATGCAAAATAAACTGAAAGTACTATCTCATTCTACCATGTATTCTACTAGCAATATATGCTACTAAATATGAAATAAATATACAATCCTACCATTGGTTTTACACATCGAGATGTTCCTTTCAAAATTCAGTTGTCATTTATTGTCTGGTACAATCGGTTTGAGAAATATACAATTTATACCGCTATTACACTATCTGAAACGTTCCCGCGTAATACCCCCATGCCCTGTAAGGCCTGGTACATACTCTACGCAAGGAACGCGCGCAACGACGCAAAGAGCAACGCAGGGGGCGTTTCTCGCGTTCTTGCGTAGCAAAATGTGCAGTCCAAATCTTGTAACGCGATGCAAACGTGTGGTGTAATTCTACGCGTTTCCGTTAGAGGTACTAAATGTAAATACTGTCCGTAACTGCAGAATTGCAGACTACACACAAAGTAGTAATAATTTCCGGTTTAAGGTTACTCGCTCAAACCAGATTAGCCTAGGCTGCCAACTAGCGGACAGGGCGAAAAGAAGCCGGTAAACGCGCGTATAATATGTAAGCAAAGACCTCGCGTATGTCCCGAATCTGCGTTGGCGTTCATGTTCCTTGCGTAGAGTATGTACTAGGCCTAAGGCTGTCTCATGCATTACAGTTCATTCTGGTTTAATTGTCGGCTTTTTTATCCAATAGAGCACATTATAACCTTCGCAACGGTATATGCCAAGTCTTTTTGGGTGCTTTGAGCAATTTACTACAGCCCAGCGTAACGGCAGTTTTCGTTTTAACTGTCTAGTATTACGCAAGCGCTATACAATACGCATTATGCAGGGGAATTCCCCTTTTGCGATATGTAAGTATTTTTGCGTCTAAAATACCGTTGGTCTCGCTGGCTACATACCTACGTTCGTGTTTCCACTCGAGCACTGTCTTTCCAATATGTTTGATAGCCCTATTGTTATTTTCGCATTTTGAGTGCATTTCATACTGTAGTGCAATCGTTAGCTAAATGTATTTTTGAAGTAGGCTACCGATGTTCATTGAAGATAGAACATTTGGCAGCATTTTACAGATGGTGGAAAACTATTTTATGTTCATGTTATCATACATAATATAGGCTATGGCGTATATTAGTCTCTTAGGGCATGACAAATGCTCATTCCAATTTACTGTGCGCTGATATGTGGTAGATTAAGGTAAAGATTTCCTTGGAGTCATTATGAATAGGAAAGACCGGCGAAGACATTTTAGCAGCACGCGGTAGTGAAATAAAAATTGTCTCGCGTGTTTTTGACATACGTTTTGCGTCATCTGATCGACCTTTATAGCCGATCACCAATCACACTTTTTAGAACGAATATCGGCCGATACTGATCGGCGACCGATCGATCGGAGCACCCCTAGTTACAATTGCTACATGGTTCACCCGATATGGATGTAAAAACCCTCACATTAAAGCATAAAGTCTGCACTTTAACCTCATAGTCACTGTTCCATTTCAAATCCAATGTGCTGGAGTACAGAGCCAAAACAACAAAAATTGTGTCACTGTTCAAATACTTACGGAATGCACTGTATATGAAAACGGGTATTTAGACGCAGTCTGCTGCAGTAGTGACAGCCAGCTCTGTCACACGTTGTTTGTACATTTGTGCAGAAAACCTGTCAACGTAGCTACCATTTGACGAACAGGAGGTTAAATGCTTTGAATTGCTGTTTGTTTATTTATTCGCCACTCAACAGTTTGTGTATTTGCCGGGACCATAAAATATTGATTGTTAATACATTACCTACTAAGCAGTCCATGGTAATCGGCAAGGTATGAAAACGAATTATGTCATTCATTCAATGAAAAGGAGATTTAAAAAAGAAACAATAGGCCTATTCACTGGGCGCTAACACCTACGAGAAAGATTATACATTTCAGCCAATTGATCTTTAAACATAACCAGAGGTGTCCACAAACATTGCTTTTATATCATTTTTACTTTTAAAGCAAAAATTCATTCTTTGTTTACATTCAAATTTTCTCCCCAAAAAACATTGTATGTGTCCTTGTGGTCTAATAAACATGTTGAATGTATTTCCTACCTCATAAGTCATTCGCAAAGTGTTTTTTTGTTAATGTTTTGAATGTTACACTGTTGACAACCCGCCACCATTTTTAAAGCCAGAAACAGCTAAAATGGTGTAAACGTCATGAATGGGCGGTTCCTGCTCATTTTATTGACATGGCCAGGCCATGTGGGCAGGCTTCCAGTTAAACTCTTATTTTAGCTTTGGACCGAAACATTCCTAACGCAAATACGCAAATTGTCTTTCACAAATGTCATGGCAAAAGAAAAACTGTTCGCGTAGCTCGAAGCGTCCACGTTCGGTAGCTATTTGCGTGAGGTATGTTTCAGAAACGTCATCAAAGTAACTACAGAACAGATAAGACAAAGAACATCCTACCATAACGTAGCAGCTATCGATAGCTAAGGCTATGTATTGTCATGATGTTTGTTTATTGTTGACAATAGTCTATCATGTTTGACCAACCCTTGATCATGTAAATGGAGGCTACGTTACATGCTCAAAGCATATAAGTTAGTAATCTTAGCTATTGCTCTGTAAATTTGACCACTGTTCATTTTCATAAAATAATTGAAAATCATCATTTTGTAATTCTGCTCGGTTCATTCTGTAGCCATCAACAACCAGTGGTCGTGGCCCCAGAGTAAGGGTGAGGGGCAGTCATTACATAAACATTACATTACAGTCATTTAGCAGATGCTTTTATCCAAAGCGACAATCATGTTCGTGGTTGGCGAGGCAGGGCCAGGGGAAGAGGACAGCTTGATCAGAGTGACCATGATAGTCAACAGACTCCGGGAGGAGAAACATGGAGCGGCACTTTATCACAAAATGCGAAAAATACAATCAAATCAGAAATAAATATTTTCCCAAAATAAATCAGAGATACCCTCAATTAAAAAATTTAACACATCCAAAAACTCCCCATCCTCTTAGGAGAGGAGAGGACGTGCTGTGACCTGGCAGCACAATATATAGCTGCCTGCCATCGTCTTAGGGACAGTGAGTGACAGAAATCATTATAAACCAATTTTAATTTTTTATATTTATTATATTCACTTTATAAGATCATATGTGTTGTTATCATCATTATTATCATTTCTATTGATAATTATTATTTTTAATTGTACTTTATTATTTTACATTATTGTTATTTCTAAATCCATAATCAAAGAAAAGTTCTTGTTTTCATGTATGGTTACTGTTCATTCGTTTCTAGTCTTTGCTGTTTTGTATTGTTCAGTTAGATGTATGTCTTCGACTGTTTTAATGCAGTATGCTTTGACAATGCAGATGCAATGTCTTGTCATGCCAATAAAGCAAATTGAATTGAGTCCACGGTCAGAGAAATTTTCGTGTGGGAGCCCTTTTCTTGTACGTTTTCTTTATCGCCATCTAGTGTTCTGAAACTGCATAGCATAAAAACCAAACCAAAACCAAAACTTTCCTGCGAAGGGTGTTCATGGCGCCAAGTCCCAAGTTGTGCAGCTCGAACGCCGCATTTAACACCTCCGATATGCGACCTCCCACCATGAACTCAAGCAGAGTTAGACAGCAAACTTTTTTACACATGCACTTTTTAACATTTTTTACTGTAATCACGCAAAATTAGAATTTTGCGCATCCGCCTTTCAGCTTTTTACCGCAAAATTTGCATTTTTCGCATGTGCTTTTCAACAATGGGGAAACTGCATTGGTTAACTACATTCAGGCATTTAGGCCTGCCCGCTCTGCATCCGTGCAAAAACTGGTAACGCGTGTGTGTGTCGCGTGTAACACAAGGTTTTTCAATTCAATTTGATTAAATTTCAATTCAATTTTATTTGTATAGCCCTTTCCACAAAGGGCATTGTCACAATGCAGCTTTACAGAGAACCCCCCAAGACAGTATGCAAAAGTGACAGTGGCAAGGAAAATCTCGCTGGCTGGAGGAAAAATCGGCCACTGGCTGGCACCGGTTAAATGAATAAAGGCTGATTATATAGCAAATGTATAATAAAGAGAGTGGACAGACCATGAATGTCAATGAGAGTATGTAACTGTGTTAGAGTTATGTTTAAATGGCGAACCAAATGCGACAAAAAATGGGGGAGTACAGAACAAGTCGCCCACAAAGGTGAGGACCACTAAAGGAGCCTTGGTATCCGTACAAAGGCAGAAAAGGAAAAGTGATTCAAAACTCCCGGCAGAAGCCAAATAAAATTCAACCCAATGAAACGGGTGAGGCTCGTGGACAAGAGTAGTGAGGAGAAAGATCTCCGAAACACAAATACCTGAGCAGAAGCTCGAAAGGGAAAGAAAAGAATCACCTTCGGAACGTAGACTATAACGCCCGATAAGGAGGTGAAAATAAATGAAATAAAAATAAACTTCTCACTCACAGTAGCAAGACAGTAATAAGAGAAGAAAAAAGGAACAGAATTAGCGAGAAAGGAAACAATTTCTTAAAGGAGCTTCTCAAGCAGCTAAAGCTTGTCTCAGAGAAAAATAAAGTAAGATCTTTTCAAATATAAGAGAGGAAGTTTGTTCCTAACAAACCCTGACTTCGTGAAGGCACGATAAGACAAAGAAGCGCCAGGAAGTGGAAGTAAGAGACTTAAATACCTAGCAGGTAATAGGACAGGTGAAACAAATGATTAGCGGGATGAAGCAAAACCCCGGTTAGATTGCTAACCGGAGAAAGAAGGCGAAAACCGTAGCAAAAGAGGGAAGATAACCACAGACTATGACAAACTGATGTTGGGCAAGGATGACTCCATTCATGACGAGAAGTGAGTTGGAAGATCAACGGGTGGTACTGTCAGCCAGGGGACAGGTGTGCAACTAAATGCATCTGCAGGAGGTTTTATGGCTACCTCTCCGGGCAGATACCTGAAGCACGGGAAAAAATATATATTTAATCAGTATGCAGCTCAGATATATTGGTGAGCTGAGCTGGGAGATAGAGATGTCAGTGTGCAATAAGGAAAAACCCCGGCAGAATAAATCTATGGCAGCATAGCTAGAGGAACAAAGGTACAAACACAGTCATGAGGGCAACCGTGAGACAGTCACCACAAGACCGGCTGGCTCAACTTAACACAGAGATACCGTATATGATCCAGTGACAGCACTGAAAGCTCAGTCTACCAGAGACTCTATAGCTTATGTCAGCCACCCAACCCTGTCCACTATACAGTGCATCCGGAAAGTATTCACAGCGCTTCACTTTTTCCACATTTTGTTCTGTTACAGCCTTATTCCAAAATTGATTAAATTCATTTTTTCCCTCAAAATGCTACACACAACACCCCATAATGACAATGTGAAAAAAGTTTTTTTGAGATTTTTGTTTTAACGTATTTTTAAAGTATCATATTTCATATTTGGTCACATATCCTTTACATGCTGTTACTTCCTGAAGTCTGTGACCATCAACATCAAAAAACTGTCGATATCTTATTTTCAGGTACTGTTACAAGCGATACTATAACCTCTCTGCATTTGAATGGATCTCTATGGAAATTGGGGGGTGAGACTAGATTCAGCTGTAAATTACACTGGTACAGTATGGAACACATGGCTGGCTAAATGGCTGTAAGTTATCAAGGGTCTGAGCTATCAAACGAGCCCCAAACCATCACTCTGTTGCCAGATATGGAGTAGATGTGGATGGATCACTGCAAGGGTTATTTCTCCGGACTCATTTTCCTATAGAACTCTATGGGGAAAAAAGTCAGGAGAAACAACCCTTAAAGTGATCCATCCACATCGCCCTATTATACCACGTTATTCTACTATCAATATCTGCTACTAAATATGAAATAAATACCATTACCATTACCAACTACCATTGATTTACAGATAGTGATGTCCCTTTGAAAATTCAGTGGTCATTTATTGTCTGGGGCAATCCGTTTGAGAAATACACAGCACTTTATAATGCTATTACTATCTGGAACGTTGACACGTAAACCCTCCCACGCTCTGCAAACCTGTGTAATGCATTCCAGTTAATTCTGGTTTCATTGACAACTGTTGTATCCAATATCGGACATTATCAACGGTGTTTGCAATGTCTTATTGGATGCGTTAGACAATAAATTACAGCCCAGCGTAGCAGCATAATTAATTTTATTAGTTTAGTATTACGCTAACAGTACAGAGAACTAGGGCTGTCAACTTTAACACTTTAACTCATGATTCACTTTCTAATGACTAACTCGTTAAAATTTTTAACGCAATTAATCGCAGTTTCTTATTTTGTCTGTGGAGGTCCCAATAAGAGTGCAGATCGTGCAGAGTGCAGGGCTGCATTCTGATCTGAAATTTATCCTTTATTCCTGTTGTTCCCTTCCATTGCTTCAATGGGGGAGTCCCTTGAAGCAAGGGAAGGGAACAACAGGAAGAAAGAATAAAATTTGGATCCGAACACAGCTCAGATTTCCCATGGTCTCTTTAACCATTGTAAGGTAGGCTAAACCTGATCCTGACTGTTACTGCACTAGCTAAAGCAGATTGCAGTAGGCTAATGGAGACAAGAAATAATTGGCTTTTGAAAGTCTTCTTTCATTATAAAATGTTTCCAAATATGTAGGCTACTTTGTCAAGGAGTTCCAATATCACAGAAGCGCTACGATTTTAAAATACCAACTGCAAGCTAAACCACAGGTTGACCCATAGACTGTATAAAAATATGGACAAAGCCACTGTGACGTCACCCATTGCCTTTCCACGGCCTCGTAAAAACTGAATTGAAGCTCAGATGTCTTTTTCGCCGCCCGTTTGTACAAACTGTGCCTGTTCCGTGGAGCCGAAGAGGACTCAACGTGTCCCTCTGATTGGAACTGAACAAATGTTAATACCCTGTCCAAATGACACAATATTTAAAATAAATCTGCACATGCAGAGGCATTAGATGAAGGAAAGGCACCTATTGCAATGACATTTCTTTTGTGGGAAAAATGTATTGACTGAGTATTTTGACCACATTGCTACCATTGACTTACATGGTGAAAGACCTATACTGGAGCCAATCGCAGTGGCACTAGTGAGCAACGACACAATTGCTGCTCCCAGCCCAACCAGGAAGTGAGCTTCAAAATGAAAGCCCAGTCTTGGCCCCTTGTTTGATACCTAAGACCCGTGACGACTTACAGCCATTTAGCCAGCCATGTATTCCATACTGTTCCAGCATAATTTACAGTTTAATCTACCCCCCCCCCCCCAATTCCCACAGAGATCCATTCAAGAGAGGTTTTAGTATGTTACGATATCCAATAATATCGGATATGGCGATATTTGAAAATATTGCAGATATGACTGTCTGTAGCCACGATATTTAAAAATATATATATTTTTTTTTTTTAATTATTATTGCTATTCTTAGGACAAAACATGCATGCATACTTTTAAATAATAATATTGGTCGGAAATAATACGTGAGTTTATATTTCAAAATTTGTATAACTCAATATATTTGCATTACTGCATGTGCAGTGGCCTGCCCGACAAATATGTGTTGCGTCCTTTCCCGCTTCATTTTCTATTTTAGTTCTGATGCCTCGCAACAAATTCTGTATGCTTTGTTTTTTTAAAAATATTTGGTTATTATTATTTGCTCTGTATTATATTGTTACCATTAGCCTATTCGTATACTGGTACTAATTAATTATCTGATGCACAATGTTAACAGCAGAGTGAGGATGGTTATTACATCGATTTTCCAATTTCCAGTGGAAGGTTTGTGTAAGGTAGGATGTACGATCAAATTACAACGTCTGATCGCTTGCTTCCTTGCAGAGGGGGCTAGTGCAATAGATGTAACAGCCACGATGTTATTATCTCATGACTGATCATCATCATTAATTAAGAGAAAGCGAGAGAAGATGGCTGATCTTGTTTCAAAGAAAAACACCACTTCGCCAATCTGGGAATTTTTCGGCTACAAACCCAATGATAATGGAGAACGGGCGAATGCCGACGAGGTAACATGCCGTAAAGGCATTAAAAATTCATCACAACTAAGGATGGGAATACAACAAACATTTCCCATAAAACATTTTCGATAACTACACAGTCATTATGAGTACATTATAACATTATTCCTATGAGAACCTACAGGAGATGGCAATAAATAATTTGTCATATGCAGACATAGCAGCAAACATTGCATCGCAACATTGTTTTGTGGACATAGTTCGAAACGTATTAAATTGACGGCCACTCATCGTCATCATGTTTATCATCACATTAATTTTGTAGCGATCTATGAAGTGTCTAGCTAGCCTACTAAGTTACGAGAAAAAAACAGTTTTGTGAGATGAGTGACAGTACGGAATGTTGCATTCACTTATACACGGATCCAAAACGAATAACCATTTGATTTTCGTTTTTCAATTTCTGTTTTTAAAATAAATATAGCATAATCATTTCTTTGTTTTTTAATTTCTGTTTCTGAAACGGGAAACGCTTGGCCAAAAAGTACACGGATCCAGAAGCAATGCTAAGGCTACTGCAATTAGAACTCAGTGCTGCCACACGTGGTAATTACTTCTGTTCACGTTGTCATTAATCCACTATAATTATATACAAACGATAATGTTGAATATCACAATATTTCTTAAAGGCATATCGACGATATGAAAAAGGGATATTGTGACAACCCTAGTAAGAGCACCTGACAATAAGATATTGTAGCGTGTGTGGTCAGTCTCAGTCCACACATGAATGAACAGGCGGAGATGAGAAATGGATTTTAGATGATAACTTTAATTCCTATTCGGTACAGCTAGTTTTGGTTATGCGTGCTGGCAAAAGTAATTAACCCTAGGCCTCAAGTATGCATAAACAGCTAAACTAAATGAAACCCAGGCAGAACTGATGCCGTTGTTAAGCTATCTCGACACACTGCCCCCAAAACTCCTGCTGCCCTCCAACATTGACCTCCCTCCTTTTTCGTTCCCGGCCCCAAAAATACCTACCTGACCACTAGCAGCCACGCATCATCCCTTGAAAAACAGAACAGCAACCCCAATTCTCCCCTCACCATCTCAAATACACCAATTAACAAGTTTTCCCATCCCTTTCCTTTTGAATTGGGAAACTTTGTACAGGAGGTAAGAAGGAACAATACTACAATGTTACAATATCATAGTCTTTTGATTTTGTTGGGTCACAGACACCAGGAAGTCATGGTATGCCTTTATTTAAGTTTGTTCATTTGTCCAATTACTTTTGGTCCCCTAAAATGTGGACTATGCATAAAAAGGGCTACACGGTGTGGAAGAACTTGACTGGCCTGCACACAGAGCCATGACCTGAACCCCTTTGAACATCTTAGGGATCAACTGGAAAGCCATGTAGGCTGTTGTAGCAGAAAAGGGGGGACCAACTCCATATTAATGCCCATGATTTCGGAATGAGATGTTGGATAAGCAGGTGTCCTGCTTTTGGCCATATTGTCCATTTCTGGCTTAAGAGGGTAAAGAATCCCTCTAAACACAAAAAGCACCAAATTAAGAAAAATGAACAGCTTCTTAAAATACTGGGATAGCAATTGTGGTTGGAACAAAAACCAACGTTCACAGGGGTATTCCAGGACAGAGTGTGGGAGCCACTGGTTTAGAGAAATTGTAGTGTGGATGGGTCCTGTGGTATCATCAAACCCAAAGTCCCCCTCCTTAGTTATGCAGGCCTGCTATGTCCTCCTCCTTTGTGATGCTGGCCTGCTCTGTACTTCTCCTTAGTGATTTTTATCTCTCTGTACTTCTCCTGTAGTGATGTTGGCTTGCTCCTGCTCTGTCCTCCTTCATAGTTATGCTGGCCTGTCACTGCGCAGTACCTTGACCCTTGGCTCTACCCCACACGCTGGACAGCAGATGAAGAGGAAGCTCTTGTCTGTCCTCAGACTAAAGTGCTGTGCCCTTTTCCTTGATTTGAAGGTGAGAGAACTTTTGTTACTTGTACAGGTTGGTTGGTGTCTCCACTCTTGTGGCATTTGGTTCTAGTTTTCATGCCCTTTAGTGACCTTTGTATCACTTGCCCTGGGTCTTAATGATGTCATAATTATCATGCACCTCTATTGCTACAGATGAACTCCCAGAAGGCTGTGTGTCAAAATGTTTACAAGATTGTGCTGCTCCAGGCCTACAGGTACAGAACTGCAAAGCATGGTTTATTATTTAAAAAATAAAATAAAATGAATAAATAAATAGCAAAGACAGGCCTGGAATTATAAAACGTATTGTTTTTTTTGGGGTGTCTAGGTGGGTCTGGGGGCAAGCCCCCCAGTGGGAGAATTCTTCCAAAAATCACTCTGAAATGGTTAATTCTGATGACTTCAGTTATCACATTTGTGAAATCTTAGCTTCATGGGCTATGGTGTAGCAGTCTCTGCATATTATAAGCAACTTTGGGCGTCAAATTTCAACACGTCAAAAAAGTGTCTGTTGATGAGTTAATATTTACCGCGTTCACAAGGCAGAAATTGCCATGTCATTCTATTCGTCGAAAGGTGTGCAATATTCCCCTGTTGACAAGGCAAAAATTGGCGCCAAAAACAACTGTAATGAGACTTATTTTTAAGATGTTTTGGCACCATTGGCTTTCCATAAGATTGCACGTCTCTCAACAAATAGAATGGACAACTTCAAATTTTAACATGTCAAAATATCTTCAGGGTTCATCCCAAAACAGTTGTAGCTTCAAGCCATGTAGGAAATTGGTATCCAACATGTTTTTCAGAGATTTTGTTGGAAAATATATATATTTTGGCTAAAGGAATGTGCATTGCATAGTAAAGTGAGCAAGGGGAAAAAAAATACTGAATGTTATACAACTTTTGAATAATATAGGCTATTATATATTTTAGTGTGTAGAAATGATAACAAGAGTTTTAGCAGTGCCCTCCACAATTATTGGCGCCCCTGGTGATTGAAAAGGGTTATAAAAAAAAAATCACGTTTTGTTGAATTAGTTTCATCTCACACTGAAAAAATTAGATTTATAGATAGAATAGATAAATTTATTCTGAGAAAAAAAAATCCCTTATCATAAATAATTATTTTTAACAAAACCACGTGTGCCACAGTTACTGGCACCCCTAGAAATTCTTATGAACAAAATGTAACTGAAGCATTTTTTCCATTTATATTTTACTTTTTAAAGTTGATCAGAGTGTTTAGGAACTTTCAAGCAGTAATCCATGACTTCCTGTTTCACTGGGGTATAAATATGAGGTGACACAGAGGCCATATTCCCTTATTCATACATCAACATGGGAAAGATAAGAGAACACACAAATCAAATGAGAGAAAAGTGTGTTGAGCTTCATAAGTCAGGGAATGGCTATACAAAAATAGCTACTCACCTGAAAATGCCCATATCTACCGTTCGGGCAATACTTAAAAAGTTCAAAGCAACTGGAACTATTACAAACTTGCCTGGAAGAGGACCCGAATTTATTTTGCCCCCACGCACAGTGAGGAGGATGGTAAGAGAGGCAAGAAATATCCCCAAGGATCACTGTTGGCGAATTACAGAGGAAAGTAGCATCTTGGGGGTCATCAAGTCTCCAAAACTACCATTAGACGTCACCTCCATGCCAACAAATTATTTGGAAGGCATGCCAGGAAAAAGCCTTTCCTGTCATTTCACCACAAACGTAATTGCCTGGAGTTTGCTAAACGCCACTGGAACTTTGACTGGAACCGTGTTCTATGGTCAGATGAAACGAAAATTGAGCTTTTCGGCAACCAACACTCAAGATGAGTTTGGCGTAAAAAGAAGGATGGCTATACCAAAAAGAACCTGATCCCCACTGTTAAGTATGGTGGAGGTTCCATGATGTTGTGGGGCTGTTTTTCTTCAAAAGGCCCTGGGAACCTTGTTGGGGAACATTGCATCATGAAATCCATGAAATACCAGGACATTTTAAATCTGAATCTGGCTGCCTCTGCCAGGAAACTAAAACTGGGTCGTGGTTGGATCTTCAAGCAGGACAATGATCCCAAACATACGTCCAAATCAACACAAAAATGGTTAACTGGACACAAAATCAAGCTTCTGCCATGGCCATCTCAGTCCCCTGACCTAAATCCCACTGAAAACCTGTGGGCTGAGCTGAAGAATAGAGTGCACTAGAAAGGACCTAGGACTCTGGATGATCTGGAGAGATTCTGTAAAGAAGAATGGTCTCAGATTCCTTGCTCTGTATTCTCCAACTTTATTAGATGTTACGGGAGAAGACTCAGTGCTGTTTTATTGGCAAAGGGAAGTTGTACAAAGTATTAAAAGTGCCAATAATTGTGGCACATATGGTGTGAGATTAAGCTAATTCACCAAACGGTGAATTTTTTATAACCCTTTTTACTCATCTTTACCAGGGGTGCCAATAATGTGGAGGGCACTATATGTATGTATGTATATATATATATATATATATATATATATATTTATACCATGGCTTGAATGATTCTGATTGGTTGACAGCCGTGGTTTAAATGCTTGTATAGGAACGGTCATCTGGGTCACAAGTTTGATCACCGTTCTAAATTCATGCGCTGCCTGGCCAGCTACATGACCTATGCCTATGGATCGGAATTATGGTAAGCTATTGCACCAAGTCAGAGTCCAAAGCATTCAATAAAATAAGTGGAAAAAATAAAGTGAATTGATTAGGGGTGTAAGAAAAAATTGATTCAGTTATGTATCGCAATTCTGCTCACAAACGATTCACAAATTGATTCTTCCTGGAAGACGTCACGTGGCGCTGTAATGGCAACATGTAGTCCAGCTGTCTCTAGTGTTTGTCTTTGTTAATTTTAATGTGTTTTGTTGTGTCAGGCTTTTTTCTTTTGTTTTTTTCATGCGCTGTGTGTCTGTTGTGGGACGGGGAAGCCTTGTGTCTGAGGCTTGTGGTACTGGGTTTCGGGGCACTCCTCCTGCTCGTTTTTATAATATTTACGGATTGTCTAGCGGGGACGATTTGTTTGTGGTCATCACCATGGAGACGCATTCGCATTATGCTTGGGAATGTCCGTTGGATCTTCAGCCACGGAGTTTACCATCACTCTTCACCGGAGTTGAAGATGTCGGGACTGCGGGCAATCTTCAAAAGACAACCAGGGAAGGAGAAGATAATGCGGGGGAGGAGTGAGGCGGCGACTGGGAAGGCTGAGCTCCGTTTTGACAGTGGACAGAGACCGCAACACTGCGTGTAGCCTATGGAGGAATGTTGTGAAGGCGCCGAGGCGGAGTTTGTGTGTTGGACTGGTTGATGACATTGGACATCTCGGGACAGCGGAGGCTATTTTAGTCATGACGTTTGGCTGTATATATATTGGCATTTTATATGTTTGTTTGTGTGTTGTGGGTCTGCCCCACTGTCTATGTCTTTTTTGTTGTTGCTGGCACAACTGAAGTTCCCTTTCGTAAAATAAGTTATTCTATTCTATTATGTTCTAACTTCTGGTTTCCGGGTAACGTTATACAAGTGCGCCGCTGTATCTTTGGCCAAGTCCCAATACTCACACTTGAGCACTTGCGCACTTCAAATGCGGGTGCCCGCAAGAACCTCCAGGGTCTTAGTCTGTCCTATTTCTTATTTTGCAAGTGCGCGAGTGGTTGACTGCTTGACTGCGCACTTTATAAGCCTTGATGTGGCCTTCACGTGAGTCCGCATCAAACCAAACTTCGCTGAAGCGTATTTCCCATAGTTCTTTGCGTTATCGTGACTTTAGACACACTGGCCAATCAGAGCTGTAGTCTGTGCAAGAACAAGCTACTGCACAATCGAGCATAGGAACTTCAAGTGTAAAGTGAAAACCAGTTAAATCATGCATTCTCACTAACTCTTACATGTTAAAAATATGAAAACTATATATTTATGTATGATGCTCAATAAATAAGTCAAGCGATTTTTATTAGGATATAGCTAAGCATCGGTGCTGCTTTATGAGCTGCAGCCTGATAAAATATGTAGCCTCCTCGGCAGCAGAAGAAAGGCTTCTCAGGCTGGCTGGTAACATTAGCTAATTATATCAAATAACAAATACGGGACCTGCAGTAGCCTACAGTTAACATACAATTATAACCCTTAAATCGGCACTGGGTTTTTCCAAACAGCTCTGCTGTTCTAGCTGGCTATGCAGATGCGATTAAATGGTTATAACGTTACAAAAGCAAATGTCCTCCAGCGTTTGTTTTATTTATTGTAATCTCAACATGCCATATATTGAACGTGTTAAAGTTCAAAATATGACGTGTTGAGTTTTCTATATAGTTCGGTGGTTGAGGTTCATTCATAAAAACGACACAAATTATATAAACCGAAACGGGTTCGTCATTCTTGGCTCTCCTGTTAACATTCAGTGGACATCCACATTAGACGGTGGCCTTTCTTTACCAAAACCATAGCTCAACTGTTAAACGTAAAACTACATAGGCTATTCTACCTCACCCTAATTCACAATTAAAAAGTGATCTAAACAACGTACGGAGGCGACTTATAAACTTTCATTCTGGTTATTCGAGGGACGTCCCACAGACAACATGCCCGATGTCACCGAAGTTCCACAGACGACTAATGCACGCGATTTTTGTCACTGGGTTTATAAATAAAAAAATGACACATAGCGGCGACAGGAAACATGGCGAATGCGTGTGTATGTAACCACAGCAACCGAATGTCATGCAAGGGTGTCCCATTTCTTATCTATGCGCCATTATGCACTCAGGATTCAGCTATTTTTTGTTGAACATGAGAATTATTGTCTCCTGGTGACAATATAGATAATGACAATACTTATTTGCCAATAGTCTGATTGTAGGCTATTTGAAGCATTTGGTTCTGTAACCAGTTATAGTTCATGTGCCTTAGTACATTTGCTATAGAAAACTTTATCCAGCGAAATTTCTTAGTATTTATCTGATGTTCCCATGCATATCATGATGCAAATCTGAAATGTAGGCTATTTCCTTAGCTAGTCTGCACGTTAGGCTACAGTGCATCGTCTGCGTGACCAAACCATTTTTTAAAGACAGAGAGAGGGAGCCAGGTAACAGTAACGTTAAATCTGATTGAGTTATGGTTTCATACAATTTTCTTAAATAGTGTAATGACAAAAATAACCAAACAAACCAAGAAGGAACTATTTTTTACTTATAGAATCGATTGTTTTTAGAACTTACGACGACAAATAGAACTAGTAACGAGATGTTTTCGGTTCAAAATAGAACTACCAACCAGAGTTCTGCTTGACAATGCAAAAACATGTCAAAAGGGCCGCGGAATGATATTTCAATTTACAGCTGAAGTCGAATCACCACCCCTGTCATGAGCTTTCAAATGACATCTCATACACTGCAATATGCGCATATTTGAAGAAGATATGCTTCTTTGAATGTTGGTACACCTTAACACACTTTCCAGAAGCTTGTGTTACTAAACAAAGACTGTTAGAGATACGAAAATCATGACGAACACGCTTGCAGATACATTGTTTGGACACGCGGCGAGCTAGAAAGCTAACTGTTAGCTTAGTCAGCAAGGGCTTGGTTTGTGTTAAACAAAGACAGACAGATAAGAATATCACAACAAAAATACTTGTAAATGCTACATTGTTTGGACGTGCGGCTAGCTAAATAGCTAACTTGGTTTCTGCAAAACAAAGGATGTTTTGCAGCCGAACCGAATTGAGTTCCGTAATTATGAAAGTCCTTACATATTCTGGCACTTATCCTCTCCACAAATCTCAGCTGTAATCCATACTTTTAGCGAGCTATAGGAGATCATTAACATGGATGCCACAGACTTCTTCGATCTGACAATGAAATGTATGCGCTCAGCACTGACGCAGCTGGCCGGAGGTGTATTGAAGAAGTCACTAGTTAGGGGACCGAGCAACGTAGCTGGTGGTACCCTTTAGTATTTGTTTGGATTCTTTTTATTTTTTTATTTTCTCCCCTTTCACCTAGAATTCCCATGAGCTGGTTTGGCCTAGAATCACCAAACTTGGCACACTTATTGGGATTGCCAAACTCTTGGATCCTCTATATTATGACACAGATTGAACACCTGGTGGCGCTGTAGTGCATGTGACAAAATTGTTACATTGACATGCCCACTGCCGACGCCCCGTTTCACCTAGAGTCACAAAATTTGGTATACAGGTCCCTCTGCTCATAATGAACAAATTTGCCTCAAGGAACCATCAAGTCACCCCTATTGCATTTATTGTAAAACACTTAAAATGCTACTCCTCCTACAAAATTTGAGCAATTTACATGAAACCTGGTATACCGACTCCTTCGACCATGCTTCATAAAATTTATGTACAGACTTTTGATATTTTAAAAGATGGCCGAATGACGAGCCAATGAATTTCCAGTGGGCGTGGCTTATCACAATAATGCTAATAATTCCAAAACCATTTGATAGAAAGTTATGAAACTTGGTAGGTCTGTTAAGAGTAATATTAGGACTTCAGCTCTGCAGTTTCAACCCAATCGACCTACGTGGTGACGCTATAGAGATCCAAATATAAAAAAATAATAAAAAAATCACTAAAAATCATTGACACGTCCACTGCATACGCCCCGTTTGATCTAGAGTCACAAAATTTGGTGACCGTGTTCCGCTGCCCATGCCCAACCAATTTGCCTCATGGAACCATGATGTCTGCCATCTTCGATTTTCCGCTAATTAGCATTTTTGGTAAAACACTTAAAATGCTACTCCTCCTTCAGAATTAGACCAATTTGCACCAAACCTGTTCGAGGGACTCATCTCACACCCCTTCATAGATGCCTTACTTTACTAAGGCCAATGTCAAAACTTGGCCGAATGAAAAGCCAATGAATTTTGCATTGGGCGTGGCTTATCACAAAAATGCTAGTAATTCTGAAATCGTTCGATATGAAGTTCTGAGAATTGGTGGGTTGATTGAGAATTAGATCACACATGAGCCCTGCAGGTTTAACCCAATCAATCCGTGTGGTGGCGCTTTAGAAATACAAATGTGCTAAGTACACTATCTATGCTTAACAGGCCGTCTACCTACCATACCAACTGTGAAAGTTCCTGTAGCTTAGTGGTTAAGGCATTGGACTGCCATGTAGTAGGTTGGTGGTTCGATCCCCACCTGTTCCCAACATTTTTTTTTGAGGCACACAATGTGCATGTCATGCTAAGAATGTTCTTTTAACATAAAACAAGTTATTTTTATTGCAAAGGCTAAGAAATTTCACAATATTACCTGTTAACTGTTTGAATTATGAAGTCAGTAAGCCAAAACAATCTGATACCGCAACACAAAAGTATTATTTGGGCTACGCATTTCTGTTAACCTGCTTTGGCCTAGTGGATACAATCTTGGCTTTCCATGTGTGTGGTCAGTGGTTCAATTCCAGTTTGGTACCAAACCAAAGTTAATGTTTGGCAAAACTATTGTGCAAATGCTATGCTTCATTTAATGTTGTTTTCACATTAAGAAACACCTATTAACACCTATTAACCTCTTAATACCAAACACCCCCTAGCGGTAACGCAGGCGTTACGGAAATTATTCAATTATACATTTCATTAATTTAATAATATATAATAAACTGCTCACCTCAATATTTTGATTAAATATCCTTAAGATATATCCATTCCTTCTGGGAAAGTGGTTTTTAAGCCCAAAACGTCGGGATAAAACTTTGTAAATAACGTTGGAAACTCTGACCTAATTCTCAAACATGTATTGCAGCTTGATGTCACACCATAAACAATGTGCTGGTAAACTGTTCTGCTTAATTGTATTTCACAAAACTTTGGTTTGAAAAATCATTATACCTTTAGGCTTCAAGAAAAAATACTTTAAAACTTTCATACGGCTGTACATTATTTTTTTCCAATTTTAAACCGACTTGTGCTTTTTTTGCACTTGATTACGACTCGTTCGGCTGTGTTCACTTTGGCGTTGTGAAACTCAGCCAGTTTCTGGAGTACCAATCCCGTGGCTTAGTAGATGTTAGCCAGAGTTGTTTTGAACTTGCTTGCAGACATTTATGCAAAACCGTCGTCAATTGGGTGTATTTCTTTGACTGATAGCACAATAGGCCTATCTCAAGTGGGAAAAACTGTCTTCCACTCGCCTCCACTCTGAGTATTATTTGCTTTCCATTGGGTTTTAAAACTGTCTGTCAAATATTCCAGCCAATAGCCAAGACTCTTATCTTTCAAACAAGCCCTCATTCAACACAATGCCGTCGTAAAAAAAGGAAATACTGCCCTGCGTATAAGGAAGTGGCGACCACGCGTAATTATTGAACCAAGATGGCGCTGTTTTTACCTTGTAGCATAGCTCGCTACATTCCGTTTAGCAAAGCACAATTAATTAGGTAAGGCCCGCAGTTACATTTTTTACTTTAGAGTATTTTTGATAGAGTTTTTGTGTAGTTATGTCGAGATTTTTGAGGCGTTTATCCGTGCACCAAGTGCTAGACGAACTGGATAAGCCAGAAGATGTTTTTGCCGAGGGAGACTCATCCTGTCTCAGTGACGCTGAATCCACTGATGACCGAGATGATGTTGCTGACATGTAAGTTGTTTTATCATACTAACAGTGTTATGCTATAAACGCATTGAATTTCGCCATGGCAGGTAACGTCGTTAGGGCTGGTGGTATTACCGATTTTTCGATATACCAGTGTGAATTCACGCAATGCCATGCGGGTTCGTAATTACATTGTCAACTGTATTTTATTGTTTTTCATACAATTAATATTACAAATTGCACATTCCAACGGTATGATAAATAATTTATGAAGTAAACTTAGGGTGTATTGTCTGTGTTGACAAACTCGCACGTGTTACGTGGCGTTGCCAACAACACAGATGTTTGTGGAAACGGTAAGTTTGGTGTAAGCATCGAAGGAAATGTGCAATTTAGCTTCAATGCGTGAATCCCTGTGTTTCTTCACAACCTTATATACTTATGCATAAAATCGGTCCCTCTCAGCTAAATTAATATAGATAGTATTACCTTTACAGTGGCAAGGTAGCAAGCAAAATTACAGGTAACAAGCAGCTAGCTATCTATTTGTGTCTGAGATGAGCTACTAAATCGATTTTTTTGAGTGTGAAATGGCTTCTGGAAGTGTTTAGTAAAGTCATTGTTCCACATGAGTAAATTGTTCTGTATGCAGTACAGAAGGCTGTGCAGGTAAACAAAATGGCAATTTATGCATGGTATGAGGGAGAGAACATGATAACATGAGGGAGTACTTGTTTATTATTATTATTGTTGATTGTTGTTGTATAAGGGGGACTAATGGGTATATCAACATGGTGGACAATTCCATGGACAGGGTTAGTGGGGTTTGTAACGATGCAGATTGCTCTCCTGAGGGAATGTGTAGTCTAAATGGCTTCTGTATGAATGGTTAAATAATCTCTCCTCACCCTCCACCCCCATGTTTTGATCCTTTGCCTTTTTTTGTTTTTAGTTCATTTTTTTTAGCTTTTTGGACCCTGCCATTTTGTACTTTCTTTGTGTAAATACGGTAACTTCAGCAATTAGAGGGCAAGGATCTTTTTATTTGTTACAGCAGGGGTGTTTTTATTTTTTATCTATGAAACTGGTGGACTTTTGATTTTTTATCCACTGCACTTTTAGTAGTACACCTTAGTGCACTTGTATATAGTTGATATATGTTTGTCATGTATAAAGTTTTGCCTCCTAAAACCCAACCCCAATGTCCCTGTCCTAGGAGGTGGCAACAGAATAAAGGACAGGACTGGCGAGCAGTAATGTGTAGGGAAGTTTCATACTATTCCCATTATTCATTTGAAAACCTGTTTGCACATTCCTGGACTCATTTCTGGCTAATGGGTCTCTGGTGAAATACACAAGATTCACTGTGCTGCTACATGGGTTTTGACAGCTTTTTGTAACCTTGGGTAGTTAGTTGTGTAATATGAAGAGCACCAAGAACACGTCTAAAAATGAACTGGTATTGCCAATATTGACAAATTATCTCATTTTGTTGTAAAAACCTAAAAAATAAATCATATTGAGACCTTTCTGGAACATTGCCATTTTTGGCACATTTGGCACCATTTGGATAACGAAAAAGGTTCACCTGAAAAAAACCCTGTAAAATTTGAATGGTTTGAGATATTGACACCAGATTGTTACCAGAGGTAGGCAGCATATTGATGAATCAGATAGAGGAGTCATTTCCTCCATAGCATTTGTAGCTCCCCAGGTAAAAATTATTAAACTTGTTTTTTAGTTTTTTTATATTTTCTGTACATAAATTGTTGTAGTTAAGTATCAAAAACTGGATTTCTATGAGTTCTCACTGCTTAGTCGTAATACTGCAGGTGTCTGCTCTAATAAAAGCCATGAACCATATTTGTACCATTTATAGTTTTTGAGATAACCACCTTCGTTTGTCACAAGTGAAAACAGGCAAAAATTGGCCTATTTTGCCCTCGGTAGGAAGAGGTTAACTGTTTCACTTGTACTTAAAAGATGTAATACGCAAGCCCTTACTGGATCGGGTTAAGATACCATCACCAATGGCAAAAGCCCTGATTAGAAACAAATATTTGTATTTTGGGTTAACCCTGTCTAGAGTTGTCTACCATTTTGCAGTCTCTGTGTTTGACAAATGTTGCTCATGCCGCTCGGTCCCCGGGAATCGCTGCTTGCAGCTACGTTGCAGCCACTATTATTGGGCCCCCCTGTAAAGATGAGCAAAAAGGGTTATAAAAAATTCACCGATTGGTGAATTAGCTTAATCTCACACTGAAAAAACAAGAAGAATCCAACCTTTAATTGACGTTAATTTATTATGAGAAAAAAAAATCCCTCATCAAGAAATAATTATTTTTAACAAAACCACATTGGCCACAATTATTGGCCCCCCTGCATTTATATATAGAATAAAGTAATAATTTTTAATATTTGGTCACATATCCTTTGCATGCCATGACTTCCTGATGTCTGTGACCCAACAACATCAAAAGACTCTTGATATCTTATTTTCTGGTACTCTTACAAGCGATACTATAACATCTCTGCATTTGAATGGATCTCTATGGGAATTGGGGGGTGGGACTAGATTTAGCTGTAAATTATGCTGGAACAGTATGGAATACATGGTTGGTAAAATGGCTGTAAGTCAACAAGGGTCTGAGGTATCAAACAAGCCTTAAACAATCACTCTGCTGCCAGATATGCAGTAGATATGGATGGATCACTTTAAGGGTTGTTTCTCCTGACAAATTTTCCTATTGAACTCTATGGAAAAATAAGTCAGGAGAAGAAACCCTTCAAGTTATTCATCCATATCTACTGCATATCTGGCAACAGAGTGATGGTTTAGCCATATGCAAAACTTCCTTGAACGTTTTGAGTACAAGTTGTTGCATGTACAGTATACAATGTACCTGACATTGCGGTTTGCGTTGAGACATTAATCAATTTGTAACCATTTGTAATTAATATGGAGCCTAATCAGCAACATTAGATTAACCCTGGAGCAGATGGCAGATTTAGTCAATTCTCACCTATTTAGGGGGTGCTCTTTTTAAGGCTTTATAACTCCAGGTGTGAGCATCACATAAACTTGGTAAATGGCCTAAATGAAACAAGACAGGTGTGCCATGTACAATCCAAACTTAGATTTGTTTATTTTCATAAATATTTTCAAAATAGTGCCACAAATGCACAGAAACTTTGGAAAAATACAACAACAAAAAAATCTTTTTCTTTAGTTTGCAACAAAATACTGACAGCTACATAAGTGAAACCGGTAATACATAAACATTTCCTGGATCATAAACTCCAAGTCCACAAGTGTGCAAAATCTGATGATGATATGCAGAACTACTAAAGGTCTATGATGCAAAATATAGGCAGTGTACCCTGTTGTCCATTAGTGTCTCCAAATATATCCATATGGCTAAATTGTGCACTGCTCTAAATAAATAAAATAATTATATATTTAACTACAAATCAACATTTTTGGCTCCTAAAACTCACTTTTGCATAATTTTCAAGTGGGAATTACTATTATTTTCATCAGTATAGGGGGGTAGATATCTATGGGTCCAAAACCCCTGTGCAAAACGTCATAAAATGAATAAAGTTTTGTCCATTATAAAGCATATACATTTTCTCCTTCTGATGGTTTAAGATAAAAACATTGATATCACAGTGTTACATCCACCTAAATGTGTAGCCTAACCATTCACTCTTGTACCTCAATAAAACATCACTTTTCCCTGTACTCTACAGTATGTATACTTTTGCCCCGGGATTGCATTTTTCTGTAGTTTTATTTAAATTATTCATAATGACTCCAAGGAAAAATTTTACATTAATCTACCACATATCAGCACACAGTAAATTGGAATGAGCATTTGCCATGCCCTAAGTGACAAGTATATACGCCATAGCCTATATTATGTACAATAACATGAACATAAAATCGTATTCCACCATCTGCAAAATGCTGCCAAATGTTCTATTTTCAATGAAAATCGGTAGCCTACATCAAAAATAAATTTAACGATTGCAATATGCGAAAATCATATTGGAAAGACAGTGCTTGAGTGGAAAAACAAACGTACATATGTAGCCAGCGAGACCAACTGCATTTTAGACGCTAAAATACTTACATATCGGGAAAGGGAATACTCCCCTCCCTAATGCGTTTTCTATAGAGCTTGTGTAATAATAGACAGTAAAAACGAACACTACCATTACGCTGGCCTGCAATACATTTTTCAAAGCACCCAATAAGACATTGCATATACCACTGCTAAGGTTATAATGTACTCTATTGGATAAAAGAGCAGGCAATTAAACCAGAATGAACTGTAATGAATGAGACGGGCTTGCAGGGCATGGGGGGTATTATGAGTTGACGTATCAGATAGTGTATTAGCGGTATAAAGTGTTGTATATTTCACAAACGGATTGTACCAGACAATAAATGACCACTGACTTTTGAAAGGAACATCTCTATCTGTAAAAGCAATGGTAGGATTGTATATTTATTGAATTTGTAGTAGCATACATTCATCGTAGAATACGTGGTACAATGATACAATAATTCCACATGTTTATTTTGCATTTCAGTGAGCAGGGCTTTTCACAGCATTTTTGGCATACGATCAGGCTATTGCTGAGTTTATGTTGTTGCTATGACGGAATTCAAATTTTATGTGATGAATAAATATATTTATGAACTCAAACATAGACACTAATGTCCACTATGTCACGCATGGGTAGGTATAGACTGGGTGGGGGGTGCTTGTTAAATGGACTTGCTACGGGAAAATATTGACACTTAGAAACTCTCTATTCAGCAGATCGAAATCATCTACCAATAAAGTTAGAACACACAGTTTGTGATTTCCACTAATATTTTGGCTGCAGGAGCAACAAATGTCTCAGTTGAGCAAAATGATGCTGCTGGCGGCATTATCACTAGGCATCTTCGCAAAGAGGTTAAGACTCAAAGATCGGTTTCCGGGGCAGGGAGAGAGAAGGTGGTAGTGGAGGAAAGGAGGGTGCATATTTTGAGTATTGTGACACACCCCCTGTCTATGGCATGTATTGTAACATGGACCTCAGATAATTTTTCTTTGCTTCTGAGTATAATTTCTTTGTAGGCTGTGGAAGAGGGACAGTGAAAGGCAGCGCACCTTTGTTGGCCCTGGTACTACAGCTATTACAGCTAGGCATGTAGGAGGTGTATTATACCATATTACATACATACATGGCTGCAATGGTTTTTGCTTGATTATAGCAGATTTAATGTGTGTGTATGTGTAAATACTGCAGGTTTTAAAACTGTGATTTCATGTGTGTGTTTACTGCAGATTTCATGCATGTGCCCAGAATCTGCCCTTTGGTCAGAAGGTAAACAGAAACCATCACTTCTTTCTGTTTGTGATATGGGAGATGGCCAAATGCACCAGCCTGCTCATCAGACAGAACAACCATGGTAATCTTCCTGCTGCAGTGTTTTCAGTTGATTGCTTAATTTCAGTGTGTGCCCTGTTAATGTGAAAGTGTGATATTCTCTGTTTCAACCTCAGGAGTACCCCTACCCGTGGACCTCTGCTATATAGCAGTACAGCTAATGTACTGTGTTTCCTTCCACAATGTTATGTCCCATCATAAGTGCTTCTACAAGTGCCTCCTCTCACACCTTCACAAGCGTATGTATTACTTCCTGACACACACCAGAGATAATAGAAGAAGGATGAAATGGTCTTGATGTAACTGTATTTGTATGCATAAAAAAGAGAGGAGGTCCACCAGTCACAAAGTATGCTGCTAATAACCAATAGAACAAGACTGATGTGATTGGTGGATACTTTCTGGCTATACTGCTGAGATTCCTGTGGGAATTACCAGGAAGTTGGAAGACTTTTATACACATTTGGCAGTTTATTTCAAACTATGGTGCCTTTCTGAAGCTTAGTGAGAATTGTAGAGTAGCAGGATATGAAACTTTGCGCAGCACAGAAGGTGCTTTGTGTTGGTGTGACCTGCTTGATATGTTCTTAAATGTTCAAATAATGCATGACATAATAATAAATTCAAATACTTGAAAATATGGCTGTCATATGAAAATATGGGAATCATTCTGCTCTCCACTGCAGGTAAGGTCCACTTGGAAAGGAAGCTGGGGGGCCTGAAACTGGCCCTTGTCCAACGCACATTCACGCCTGTAATCCCTGAAGACTTCAAGCTTATTAAGGTGTAGAGGAACTGCATTTTCTACAATGAATCTGAAGATGAATCTCTCTGAAAATACTTTCTTGTATGGATAGAAATCCAGCAGGCATCTGCAATCTTTTTTAAAATACTGCCATGTGAAAGACTCGTATTAAATGGAGGTACCTTTGGAGATACTGTGCACAAGGATAGGTTTACATTTAATACTACACATGCACAATAAGCTTGGTTGTACAGTGCTCAATGTCTGTATCCCATTTATCTCTTTCTCAAACTACAGTATCTGCTGTTGTAGAGCTTTCTGTGATTTTTCTCCACAGAAATGGTGGCAGAATCAATTTCATATATGGCCAGCTGTACTTGGGTTTTGGTGAACTTTGGTTAACAGAAGTCATCTTAATTATTGTTCAAACCAATTTGATCAGGTTACAAGAACAAATTGCTTTCTGATTTGCAGTTTGTGAGTCCTGTAGTGCCCTATTACAAGTAGCATTTGGCATTGTTTGATTATTCAGAGCTTTATTTTATGGCTTTCTATGTTTTAAAGGGATATTTCACTTTTGTGTGACATAAGTAATTTTGTGGAGCCTACCCCATTGTATTTGCATAGCGTGAATACTAGCAACATCAGCTGTCCCTGCTGACCGGGAATGGCATCGCCATTACTCCCAGTTGTCAGGCTCCCAATTCATTCATGCCGTTAACGGTCAGCAGGGACAGCTGATGTTGCTAGTATTCACGCCATGCAAATACAATGTTGTGGTAGGCTCCACAAAATTACTTATGTCACATGAAAGTGAAATATCCCTTTAAGCCATGATTTATATTTTCTTATTCTGAAAAAAATTGCTGCATAGGCACATTGGCTTGCAAGTATTTGCTTTTACAGTGAACAAATCTACTTCTGCATATTATACAAAATAAAGATTATTGCAACTATGTTATTGGTGTCTTCTCTCAATCAATTTGGGCCATGTTTATGATATTTTTCAACCACTTATAGACATTTACTCTTAACAAAATAATAGATATTACAGCTGCAACCCTTCAATACCTTTCAGTGCTTGTAATTTTGTAGTCATAATTGACAGGAGTAATACTTATGGGAAACACATAATTAAAGGATAAGTTCGCTATTTTGGACCTTGGACCCTATTTGCGGTCTGTCTTCCATGAACCTGACACATTGAGTCCATATTTTCGCTGATCGGTCCAGTATTGAGCTAGCTACAGATTTCCTGTAGGCTCTCACTGGGCTACAATAGAAGTCAACGGGGCAATTAGAAATGTTATGGAAAAACAACGATAAATGTGCTTTCATGTACAATAAATGAGACGGGAAGCTCAGGGTGTATTGTTACCGGTCTCAGTATGCTCTCCTGTGAAATGTATCTCAATCCGAACATTTTTACGTGCTTGGCATGGCACGAACTTATCCTTTAAGAGATCCTTTCTCACAATTATGGCTGAGTGGCCTGTATTAAATCAACATTTTTTTCTTAATGTTTTGACTTATGTAAGTAAACACAATTGCGGTATCCTTGGTGGGTTTGTTTTGCAATTGCTGAATTTGCCTTTGTGAAGAATGAAAAATTGTGCCTCATCTAATTGTTGCTCAGAATTGAGGAGAAACATTGATTGAATCTCAGGCTGTATCTCCTTAGTATTTATTAGCAGATTATTTGCAGAACTGGCTTTTTTATAAGCAGCTTTCTCATAGATCTTTCCCAGGAGATACTGCTTATGGCAGAAGGCTATGGAGTTACATTTGTGTCTTGTTCTCAAAACATTTGACACTGCAATCAAAAAATATTTTATTGAAAGCAAAAATATACCTTAAAAGTTTTCAGATCAAATATTAAATCTCAGCAAAACTATTTTCACTGCAAACAAAAAATATATTGAGAGCAAAAACCTTTGGTCACGCCCTCAGAATTTTTGCTCTTGATAATGTTTTTGCATCTCTATTGGCCAGTCAGAGCCCTAGAAAAGGCTTTTCCAGGGTTCTGACTAAGGGGCCAAGATCGGGGCGACATTCGGATCAAATACCAAGAACACGAAAGTCCGTATTGTGTTCTTCTGAAGAATGTACTTGTGAAGTGTCCTCTCGAGAGCGCACTTCCAAGAATACGTTCTTGTAAGTGGTGTGACGTAATATTTAATGGCCCACGTTCTGTTCCAAAAGCAAGAACGCAAAGAAGCGAGGACGCTCAGAATATGATAAGCCCTGATAAATACTGATGCATGAATGTTTCCTAATGCCAATTTACGTTTTTGCTCATTTTCTGTAAGAATCGTCTGAAATAAGCTTGTATTTCTTTGCCTATTTTTCACAGAAGCTATGAAATCCTCATTTGACTGGGGGACTATCCCGAGTGACCAAGACACGCCCACTCAAAATTTGATTGACAACTGAAGTGGCATCACATCAACGTCGGTGCACGCAGTGTGTTTACAAATCTGTTGGCTTGGCTATGTCCGAAACAGCCCTATCTAATGCGTCCTGTGTACTAACATATTGTATACTGCTTACTGGTTCATTGTTACGGAAGGTACAGAACCTTCTTTTAAATTTTGTTTGGTTGCAAAGCCTAGGGAAAAAACTCCTGCATTACAAAAACGCTCAGACCAAAAATTACAGCTGTATAGCCACGGGTAATCCGGATTGAATGCAGTTGCACTTCCACCATTGCAGGAGACGTAATACTGTGTTCCAATGATCATGGAAGTCTGAATATTTCCGACTTCCGAAAAGAAAAATCTATTTGAAGGTGACAAAAAACGACTTGAACGTGACTTTTTTTTTTTTTTCTTCTTGGAAGTCGGAAATATTCTGACTTCCGAGATCATTTGAACACAATTAGATAACCATTGCTGTCGAATATTATCTTTCTTCGGGATTTTGTGCAAAGACACATTTTCAGCCGTGCATGCTGGCGTTACACAATGCTTCTTCCGTGACATGTTGGTCTCAGTTATCTGGGAGGTAGTAGGTGGAGCAAGGCAGAAAATTCAACCAATTAAAATTCTGAGTTTTCATACGTATGTCTTCTCATGAATCCCAGTTTCTGACTTTTGCTTTGAACGACATTATGAAATGCACATAGCCAATATATCCATGGCCCAAGTGTATTATTCTTACCCCCAATTGCTATTAAAGAGTACCATTTGCAGGAAAAAAAGCCTCCTCGCTGGAGCAGACCTTTAAAGATCCCGGAAGTGTACTTGTTTACACCCAAATATCGAGGATGCATCCTCGCCCAACAAGAACGGACTTTGATATCCCATCATGCATTGCGTGATGGCAGACAAGACGGGACAAGCTGTAAATTGTTTATTTCACCATTAAATGTGAATAAAATCTTTCTAAGAATGAAAATGCAGCTTGAAATGTGTATTACAATAGCTGAATGTTAAACATTAGCTATAACAATGGCTCATTTTAAACATATTTGTATAACTAAAAAAGTAATACATTACGGATCAGCTAACTTATGCAATCTCAACAGCGCTAGCTTGGCTGCATCGCGTTAGCCGAGCTTGCCCTTGTGATAACATTACACGTATTTGCATGTTGTGCGAAGCGCTAGGTAGATTTTGGGGTATAGACAGCAATTGTAAATGAAGCCAACTAATTGCATTGGCAAGCTAGAGAACAGGGGGACACGAGCCATGTTGATTAGGCTGGTGGCCGTGGGGAAAAAACTGTTTCTGTGGCGAACAGTGTTAGTTTTTATCGACCGCAGCCTCCTGCCGGAGGGGAGCGGTGAGAAGAGGCCGTGGCCCGGGTGGGAGGGGTCAGCCATGATCTTTCTGGCCCGCTTCAGCGCCCTGGAGTCGTGCAGGGCCTGGAGGGAAGGCAGGTCACAGCCGATCACCCTCTCGGCAGAGCGTATGGCCCGCCGCAGTCTAGTCTTGTCCCTGACTGTAGCTGCGGGAAACCAGGTAGTGATGGAGAAGGTGAGAATGGACTCGATGACGGAGGTGTAGAATTGTACCATCATGGTCCGTGGCAGGTTGAATTTCTTCAGCTGCCGCAGAAAGAACATCCTCTGCTGAGCCTTCTTAATAAGAGAGCTGATGTTCAGCTCCCACTTGAGGACCCGAGAGATGATAGTGCCCAGGAAGCGGAAGGAGTCCACGGTGGCCACCGGGGAGTTATCCAGGGTGATGGGGGGGGGGGGGGGGGCTGGGTTCTTCCTGAAATCCACCACCATTTCCACTGTCTATAGCGCCACCACATGGATTGATTGAGTTAAAACTGCAGTGCTCAAGTCTTGATCTAACTCTCAAACAACCCACCAAGTTTTAGAACTTTATGTCAAACGGTTTTAGAATTACTAGCATTTTGATAAGCCACGCCCATTGCAGAATTCATTGGCTTCCTATTCGGCCATTTTTTGACATAGGCCTTAGAAAAGTAAAGCATGTATGACAGGATGTGGGCTGAGTCCCTCAAACAGGTTTCGTGCAAATTGGTCAAATTCTGTAGGAGGAGTAGCATTTTAAGTGTTTTACAAAAAATGCTAATTAGCAGAAAATTGAAGATGGCAGACTTCATGATTCCTTGAGGTAAATTTGTTGGGCATGAGCAGCGGGCTTGTACACCAAATTCTGTGACTCTAGATAAACGGGGCGTCAGCAGTGAATTTAGTGAATTTTTAAATATTTTCTAATATTTAGATCTCTATAGTGCCACCATGTGGCTCGATTGGGTTGAAACTGCAGAGATCACGTTCTGACTGTTAAAAGACCTACCAAGTTTCATAACTTTCTGTCAAATGGTTTTGGAATTATTAGCATTTTTGTGATAAGCCACGCCCACTGAAAATTCATTGGCTCGTCATTTGGCCATTTCTTGACCTAAGCCTTAGAAATGTAAGGCATTAAGGAAGGCCCGTGACTTGAGTGCAGCCACCAAGTTTCCTGCCAATTTCTTGCATTTCGTGAGGAGTTTTACAAAAAATGCTAATTAGCGGAAAATCCAATATGGTGGACTTTATGGCTCCTTGAGGCAAATTTGTTCGGCATGAGCAAAGGGACTTGTATACCAAATTTTGTGACTCTAGGTGAACAAAAAAATTCTCTACCTGTCAAATAAGTTTGAAACCATTGAAGTACCTTACCAGAAAGGCCAACACAAATTTCAAGACAATGGAAAAGAATTTTATGGTCCACAGTATCAAATGCTGCACTTAGGTCTAATAAGACTAGGACAGAGACATTATTACAGTCTGTACTGAGCCTCAGATCATTTACCACCTTAACTGAAGCAGTCACTGTGCTGTGCTTTGCATGGAAACCTGATTGAAATTTTTGTAGAATAGTATTATTGCACAAAAAGTCATTTAGTTGTTTGAAAACCGTCTTTTCAAGAACTTTACGTAGGAAAGGTAGATTTGATATAGGTCTAAAGTTGCTGAGAACTGAGGGATCCAAGTTATTTTTCTTTAAGAGAGGTTTCACCTTACTAAGTATTTCTGCATCAACAATGGAAAAGGAGTTCATGATAACCTCACATGGTGAACAAAGACAGTTGAACACTGAGTTTGCTTTCGTTTGTGTAATACCCAATCTAATAATATTTATCTTTTCCTGAAAGTATGTTGCAAACTCCTTGCATTGCATAGATGAGGAGAAAAGCTCACTGCAAGATCTAGCAGCTGTAGTTGGGTTAATCAGATGGGTCAATTGTAGAGAAGAGAATTTTGGGATTATCCTGATTATCAATTATCAAGTTAGAGAAATAAGACTGTCTTGCATCCTGTATAGCCCTATTGTAGCTAGTAAGATGTTCTTTAAGAATTAGTGGTGGGCATTATGGTTCCTTTCAGGGACCCGGATCCTTTGACTCCGTTCACTAAAAGGATTCGTTCCTCCCGGATTCGTTCACTGATCTAGTTCAGACTCTCATTCACTGACTCTCATTCTCATTCACTGGTTCCTCTCGTTCGAGAACAAGACGCGTACACATGCAGTGAGGGGACTCCCCGGACTGAAGGCAGAACCCAACTTGAAATTGAAAAAACTGCTCAGAAATTAATCCCCTATACTGTCCTTTGTAGGTGAATTCCTAGAATAGCCTAGCATCCACTGTTATTATGTTATTCACAAATCTTTTCGAAATATTTAGCCTACATTTTAAAATAAATACATCGGGTTTGTTTTCGTGCAATTTAGGCAAATTAGTTTGTAAATAGGTGGCCTGGTGCGAGTTACTAAATCGCCAGTTACTAAAGGTTTTAATCTATAGGCTATTTTATTTTATTAAAAAGGAGCATTGACTAATATTTATCAGCATGCGACAATTTCTTATAAATGTGCAGGCTATCTTCTAGATGTTAGGCTATATCATGTTATATATATATATATTTACAGTGCATCCGGAAAGTATTCACAGCGCTTCACTTTTTCCACATTTTGTTCTGTTACAGCCTTATTCCAAAATTGATTAAATTCATTTTTTCCCTCAAAATTCTACACACAACACCCCATAATGACAATGTGAAAAAGGTGTTTTTGAGATTTTTGCAAATTTATTAAAAATAAAAAAATAAAATTTCTCATTTACATAAGTATTCATACCCTTTGCTTTAACGTATTTTTAAAGTATCATATTTCATATTTGGTCGCATATCCTTTACATGCTGTTACTTCCTGAAGTCTGTGACCATCAACATCAAAAAACGGCCGATATCTTATTCTCAGGTACTGTTACAAGCGATACTATAACCTCTCTGCATTTGAATGGATCTCTATGGAAATTTGGGGGTGACACTAGATTCAGCTGTAAATTACACTGGTACAGTATGGAACACATGGCTGGCTAAATGGCTGTAAGTTATGAAGGGTCTGAGCTATCAAACGAGCCCCAAAACCATCACTCTGTTGCCAGATATGGAGTAGATGTGGATGGATCACTGACTTCAGGAAGTAACAGCATGTAAAGGATATGCGACCAAATATGAAATATGATACTTTAAAAATACGTTAAAGCAAAGGGTATGAATACTTATGTAAATGAGAAATTTTAGTTTTTTATTTTTAATAAATTTGCAAAAATCTCAAAAAAAACGTTTTTCACATTGTCATTATGGGGTGTTGTGTGTAGAATTTTGAGGGAAAAAATGAATTTAATCAATTTTGGAATAAGGCTGTAACAGACCAAAATGTGGAAAAAGTGAAGCGCTGTGAATACTTTCCGGATGCACTGTATATATAATGTTCTCTAAATGTAGTGTGGCTTACTTAAATTATATATTTCCGGATTTTCGCTGATAATACGGAGTATATTTTTTGCATAGCTACTGCATGTCACTAAAGATTTGTAAGCTAGATAGGGAGATTTGGAATTTCGGAGCCATGACCTAATTTGCGACTCTTTAAAAAATCTGATGTCTCCATTGGGAAATGCAAAAATGCGGCCTACTGAAAATGTAGGCTACACTTCTGTTCACATTTTATTAGCTTCACGCAAAGAGCTATAGCGTTTCTCAGATATAGCTGGGCGCTTAGAAAGCTAAATGCTTTTAATTATACTCAGGAAAGTGTTCAGTGCAATACAAAGATTAGGGAAAGGAAGCTCGGAGCTGCAGCGACTGCGTAGGCTATTATTGCGCCAAACTCGGGAGAATTCGGACCCAGAATGTCATGACAGCATGACAGCATGTATGGTTCCATCACGGATTCGTTCCTCTCGTTCACGTAACTTTCCACCGCTTTCGGTCACACACAGACGGGAGGGGCTCAGAGAGCATGCCCCGCTCAAGCAGATCAATGCTGCCATTGGCTAATGGCTTGTTAAATAGGAGTAGCTGCAACTTCAGCGAATGGGAAGCTCACAATTGAGAGAGGAACCAAAGGAACGAATCCGGACACGGTGGTGCGTCAGTTCCTTTTGTTCACCAAAAGGATTAGTTCAAAAGGAACGAATCGTTCACGAACGACACACCACTATTAAGAATTTCATAATGGATCTGTAGCTTTGTCTTTCTCCATTTTTGTTCCCCTTACGGCAATTTCTCTTCAGCCGACCATTTTTCCACGGAGCCTTCTTTTTGGAAGAAGTCTTTTATTTTCACTGGAGCAACAATATCGAGGGTCTGCTTAAGTTTAAGACTAAGTTATTAGTACAGGAGAAAGGCAAGACTGGTATAGGCGTATCATTTACACAGCTTGCAAACTTCTCAGTTGCCTCAGAATTAAGGTAGCGCTTCTTGGGGACGTCACGTGACCTGCAGGGGAGATGGCTGCTTGGCTCCTGCCCCCTTTCTCCTATTTTTGTATAAAACTGTTCTTATTTATTCATTCTGATCCTGTAAATGGTTTTTACCAACTTATAGCTCAAAATGCCGCATACAAGAGCTTCCAAACAGCCTGATTCCGACCGAGAGAGTGACGAGACTTTTCAAGAAGAACCTGTAGCTGAGGGAAAGCTAGCCGCCATGATTGGTGCAGCTATGGAAAAACAACGGCTCTTCATTGAAAGCCAATTCTCTGGACTGAACGGTAAACTTGATGATATCAAGACTGACCTGGCTAACTGCACCAAAGACGTACAAAAACTTTGAGGTGAATGTAATGACCTTTGCAAAAGGCTGGATAAAGCTGAAAGAAGCACAACAGACAACAAAGTCAACTTCGAAGCTAGGCTGGCTGACTTGGAGGACCGTAGCCGCCGGGACAACATGCGCATTGTGGGGATCCCAGAGGGAAACGAAGGTAGCAATGCTGTACAGTATGTTTCCTCCAATCAACATGCGCATTGTGGGGATCCCAGAGGGGAACGAAGGTAGCAATGCTGTACAGTATGTTTCCTCCAATCAACATGCGCATTGTGGGGATCCCAGAGGGGAACGAAGGTAGCAATGCTGTACAGTATGTTTCCTCCAATCAACATGCGCATTGTGGGGATCCCAGAGGGAAACGAAGGTAGCAATGCTGTACAGTATGTTTCCTCCAATCAACATGCGCATTGTGGGGATCCCAGAGGGAAACGAAGGTAGCAATGCTGTACAGTATGTTTCCTCCAATCAACATGCGCATTGTGGGGATCCCAGAGGGAAACGAAGGTAGCAATGCTGTGCAGTATGTTTCCTCCAATCAACATGCGCATTGTGGGGATCCCAGAGGGAAACGAAGGTAGCAATGCTGTACAGTATGTTTCCTCCAATCAACATGCGCATTGTGGGGATCCCAGAGGGAAACGAAGGTAGCAATGCTGTACAGTATGTTTCCTCCAATCTTCCCAAGTGGTTCCCCAGTTTGGGCGAAGGAAAGATCGAAATCATGAGGGCACATCGTATTCCCCTTCCCCGCAATGCCAACAGCAATGGTACACGGACGATCGTCTGCAAGCCTATACGTTTCACTGACCGCGACAGTATCCTCAGAGCAGCCAGGCTTACCCCTCTCAACTTCGGCGGCAGGACCGTCCGCTTCTCTGCTGACTACAGTCAACACACCATGGCCCGGCGCCGCCTCTTCTCTGCTACCATGGACATCGCAAAGAAGCAAGGGTCTCAGTTTTTCCTCCTCTATCCGGCCAGGCTCAAAGTAATCCGCGGATCCCTGCAACGCATCTTCGACTTGCCTGCTGAAGCAGAGGACTTTCTCAACTCTCAGGGACCTCCGGAGTCCGGGGACTGAATGTGACTTGATGGTCGTCTTCACAACCACAGGTTTACATGTTGTTTACATGTCACGTATTTGCTGTTAAATCACTGATTATTTGGTTGTTTTTATTTTATTATCCTTTTTTAGTGTTTTTGATTTGCCACCTGACCTCTAGACTAAACAGAATGGTAGCCTAAGAATAAATCTGCTAATATTTATGGTACTTAGTCAAGCGTACCATTATGATTATTATTACTTTTTATTGGTGGCCTGCTCTAAAGTGATAAAAATAACAGCAATTGACTTTTTTTTTTTTCTTCTTCTTCCATCTATCATTGTTACTATAAGCTTTTCACATATGGCAATATGTATCAGAATAATACTGCTACTACTATTATGAGACAGTTTCTTAATGCTGCCTGTCAGGTAGCTCTGTTATCTTTACAAGGGGATGGGCAGGGTGGGTGGGTTTGTAGGCCCCCTTTTCTCAGTGCCAGGTGTCTTGTGTTTTCTGGGGATATGGGGATTAGGTTTGTTTGTTTTATTTTGTTTTTGTCACACGTTCTCTGGTGACTTCTTTTGGTATATTGGCGACAAGGGTTGGGGGGGTTGTAGTTCTTCATATTCTTACTATACTGATACGCTGTTTACTAGTTCTATAGGCTTACCTATGTTTTGCATTCTAAGAGAGTTGATGCCTCTTAATGTCACTCCTCTCTTTGCCCAGCCCAGCTCTCATATTTTATGACAACTTTACAAATAGCGAGCTGGAATATAAATGGTTTAAATGGCCCAATCAAACGAGCGGCATGTCTGGATTGTTTTCGTAGAAAGAAAGTTGACATAGTATTTGTTCAAGAATCCCACCTTAAAGCAGCTGATGTATGTCGTTTTGCTAACAAACACTACTGTATTGCAGTATCGGCTTTGTTTTATTCCAAATCCCGTGGTTCTCTTATAGTGCTGAAACGCTCCCTATCTATAAACATTCTGGAGAAGTTTGGAAGTGCTGATGGGCGGGTCTCACTGATCAAAGCAATTGTTGCTGGGCGAAGGTTGGCATTCTTATCTGTCTATTCCCCAAACCAATTTGATAAAGAGTTTTTCCAATACCTGTCAAAGATATTATCAGAGTTGCATGAATATGTTTTGATCATGAGTGGAGACATGAATGCGGTCCTAGATCCTGCCTTAGATCGTTCACATCCTCAAGAACAGCATTCCCATTCCCAAATTTCAGCATCGGCCTTTCTGTCACAGTTTATCTCAGACTAATCTGCTGGACACATTCAGAGCTGTTAACCCTTCAGTTAAACAATATAGTTTGTTTTCCAATAGACATAAAACATTCTCACGTATAGATTATATTTTTATTTCTCCAGCCACCTTTGAAATACATAATGCAATAATGTCTCCCTGTCCATTATCTGACCATAATATTATTATGGTCAAGCTTACCTTAGCTAATACACCGTCCAGAGCATCGCGCTGGCGCTTCAATACCACTCTTTTGAAGAATATTGATTACCGTAGTTATTTCAGAAGTGAGTTGGATAAATTTGTATCTGAGAATTCTGGCACGGTTGATGACCCCCATATCTTTTGGTATGCGTCGAAGGGGTGTATCAGGAACATTTCAATATCCTTTGCGTTGCATCTTCACAAGGTTCGGTTGGGCACTATTGATGATATGGAATCCAAACTTGCAGCAATGGAAAAACAGCAGCAATTATCTTTCTCCGAGACCAGGGACCGAAACATCCATGTTACTCGAATAGGACTTAACTCTCTCATTAGATGGCGAGCCGAATTCCTAATGCATAGGACCAGAAGAAATTATTATTTTAACGGCCCCAGACCTAGTCATCTCCTAGCCCTTAGACTGAAGCAAAATGAAAATTGTTCTACAATAACAGCTATCAAGCCCAGTGACTCTCATAATATTATTTCTGACCCAAAAGGAATTAACTCTGAATTTCGTAACTTTTATAGTAAGCTTTATTCCTCCGAAGTCACTCTAGACAACGATAGATGCAAAGGCTTTTTGCAGGGCTTAGATCTCCCTTCCCTGAATCAGGACGAATCTGACCAATTACAAATTCCAATTTCTCTTGAGGAGCTCAAAGATGCGATCCAAATGATGAAAAAGGTAAAGTCACCGTGCTGGGATGGCATCCCCCCTGAGCTCTTCCTTACTTTTTGGGATGTATTAGGCCGATTTATGTTAGACATGATTACCACTTCTATTGATAAAGGTTGTTTTGATAAAGATGCCAATTCTGCCATTCTAGCTATTCTTCTCAAGCCAAATAGGGACCCTACTCTTTGTAGCAGCTATAGACCTCTGTCACTCTTAAATGCCGACATAAAGATATATGCCAAGGTGCTGGCCTCTAGACTTGACACGCATGTGACCATATCGCCTTTATTATTTGCTCTCTCTCTTGAGCCTCTAGCTCAAAAGATAAGGCAGCACCCTCTTATTTCCCCTATCAATTTTTGTAACACATCACACCGCATTTCTTTATTTGCCGACGATATTATGTTATATATGGAGAATATCCCAACATCCATCCCCCGAGTGTTGGACACTTTTGAAGAATTTAGTTCTCTATCAGGCTACAAAATCAATTGGTCCAAGTCTTCACTAATGCCACTCAATCCTTCTTTTAGTCCTTCCACTCTACCATCCCACATTCCCATGGTTAAGTCTTTTAAATACCTGGGGGTAGATATTTTTCCTTCTTTGCATTCAGTGGTAACCAAAAACTTCCAGGGCATCTTGAGCAGAGTGGAGGCTGACATGAATAGATGGTCACTATTACCAAACTCCCTTCAAGCACGTGTCTCCATTGTAAAAATGGATGTTCTTCCCAGGGTTATTGGAACAAACTTCATAGGCTTATATCTAAGTTTATCTGGAACGGCAAGCGCCCCTGCCAAAAACTCTCCACTCTACAACGTGGCAGACAGGATGGAGGACTAGCTGTCATCAATTTCAGGATGTACTTTTGGTCATATGTGTTAAAACCATTATCAACTTGGTTTGATCCCACTGCGTCAGTTTCATGGCGAGCTATAGAGGTAAACATGGCTTCTCCTCACCGCTTACAGGACTTAGTATACTCAGGTTTATCGTCTAAACGCTCCAAATTTAGGCTGGGCCCTATATTGTCTTTTCTTCTGTCAGTATGGTTCTCTGTAGAGAAGGCCACTCACTCTCAATTGAAGTGGCACACCCATAGTCCTATTTTTCACAACTTTTCTCTTTTAACTGGTAAATTGCCTTTTTCATATCCCCAGTGGAGCAACAATGGTATCCATGTTCTTTCTGACATTTGTAATGATGACGGTCTTAGGATGTTCAGCGACCTGCGTGTAACTTACAACTTACCAGGTTTCTCATTTTTTCTGTACCTGCAACTCCGTTCTTCAATGCATACATATGGTGTACCCTGGGGGCAATCTTTATACACCCATGAGCTCCACAATATGTTAAATGTGGGAGCACAGACAAGAGGTTTAGTCTCTAAACTCTACACTCGTTTACTAGAATCCTCTTGCAAACCTCTTGCTATCCACCAGGTATGGGAGAGAGATCTCAATTTTTATGAAGGGGAAATTGATTGGATGACCATCTGGGACAACTTGGATATCACATCCAAAAACCCCAATCACAAGTTTATTCATTTCAATTTTTTACATAGATTATACCTCACCCCGTGAAAACGTTATCTCATGAAACTCATACCCTCCCCAATCTGTGATTTATGTCCTCTAGGCCTGGTAGGCTCTTTTTTACACATGCACTGGGAGTGTCCTGGGGTTGCGTCATTTTGGAAATTGGTGTCTTCTACTTTATCTGACCTACTGGGGGTGCATATACCGTATTGTCCCAGATTATTGATCTTAAATGACACTTCATCATTGGATCTGTCGGTCTCCAAGTCACGTATCTTTTTTGTTGGTCTTACTTCAGCCAAAAAGATGTTAGCTTTAAGATGGAACCCTCCACATACACTCACCCGTAGACAATGGCTGCTTTCTTTCCTGGATATAATTTGCATGGAACAATCTATAGCCAGAATTCATGGGTCTAGTGAAAAGACAATCCAAGCATGGGCCTCTGCAATATCTGAGATAACAGTTGTTGGAGTAAATATATCAGTATGTTGTATTGTATATAAATGTAACTGGTTGTATTGCTATGTTTATATATTCAAAGTGTGATGTAACAAAGAACTATTAGGGGTTGGGGTGGGAGGGATGTTTGTCACCACAGGGTGTGAGGGAGGGTTTATTCTGGTGCTCGTTGGGGTGGGGGGAGGGTAGGGGATAATATTGTTTTGTGTTTGTCAGTGTATTGTTTGTTTTTCTGCAATAAAAATTTGATTATTAAAAAAAAGAATTAAGGTAGCGCTTCTTGATAATATGGTCTAAATGTTTATGTTGTAAGATCACCCTAACTTCAAAAAATATACAGAAATGGTCAGACATAGCAACATTAATAATAGAGGATATAGTGGTGCTTAGACCTCTAGTAGCAACCAAATCCAAAGTGTAGCCATGTCTATTTGTTGGGCCGGTAACACGCTGGTTAAAATCAGAGATATAACAGGTTGATGAAGCCCATAGCATTGGAGTCTGAGCTATTTTCAACATGCACATTGAAGTCTCCAGTCATAAGGACTCTGTCATACTCAGTTGATAAAATAGATAAAAGTTCAGCAAATTCATTAAATAATACTTTGCTGTGTTTAAGGGGACGGTAAATGGTTATGAAAAGCACAGGAGCTTCAAATTGAAGCATACGGGCAAGATATTCAAAGGCAGAAAAATCCCCAATAGAAATCTGTTTGCATGTTATATTGTCAGGATAAATACTTGCTACTCCACCCCCTCTCCTGTCTTGCCTTATTGTATGAGAGAAGGCATACTTTGGAGGGGAGGCCTCAATAAGTGAGGCTTTACCATCTGCGCCTAGCCAAGTTTCTGTTAAAAAGATAAAATCAAGTTTATGCTGTTCAATCAGATCACTAGCGAAAAAGGTTTTATTTGTTAATTATCTTACGTTCAGTAACGCAAGTCTAAATTGCTTAGGAGCACTCACTGTTATCAAAGGGAGTTGTCTTACCATGGGAATTTTCAGCAAGTTACCTCTCTACATTGGTGGTGCAGACTGGGACGTACACTCTGATTACAGCGGTCAGAAATAAGTTTGCATCGGAAATGCTTGTAAAAAGGGGCTAAAATCTGAAATAATACTTTCAGGCACAGTCATATTATGACAGTTCTCTATGTTTCTTGACAGCATGAAAGCAGCTCTACGGTTCGGATGCAGTCCATCAGGCTTATAAAAAACAGGTTGCTCCCAGAAAGTGTCCCAATTGTCAGTAACATCAATCTGCCGTGTTTTGCACCATTTTCTTAGCCAGTTTAGAGAAAGTAGACGACTAACATTTCATCGGTATTGGACCAGACAGCACAACATTCTTTTTGCTTGCTTGGAGAGTGTCAACGAATGTTTTGAAGTGTTTTTTCAGAGTTTCTGTCTAAGAACAATGTCATTTGTACCATGGGTCACAATGGTACTCATGTCCTCGTTGTTTGCCAGCAAGGAAGGAACTTGCTTGTTAATGCCTAGCACTCGCGCCCCAGGAAAGCAGTAGATGACCGTAGATCCCAAGGACCCTTGCAAGCCTTTGTAGAAAGCCACATCCTTGACGATTGAGTCCCTGATCACCATGGTAGATGTACCCGTATCCGATGAAGGGGACTGTGGGGAGGGCAGCTGACTGAGAGCCTGGAATCTGTCACACGCAGGCTCAAATGCGCGGGCAGAGTGAGGTGCCTGGATCTGTGTCTGGACCCAACCTTGCTCCACTGTGCCTTGGGCGCACATGGAGTGGAACAGTTAGAGCCAGAAAGGTGAGTCGCTGGTGGGGGCAGGTTTCAGGTGGATCTCCTGGATGGGAGAGTGGTCAGTATCAACGCTGGAGTGGCAAGTTGTGTGGACCAGGCAGCTGATTCTGCCTGTCCATTTAAAAGTGTCATCTCAAATGCTTCCTGGATTCATGCATTGTCTTTTAAGAGCGAGATGCGCTCCTCGAGTGCAACAACCTGGATTTTCAGATCATAGTTCTAAGTACATTTATTGCACTGAAATGCTGGCACAAAATCCTCCTCCTGAACAACAATAAACATCTCGCAGGATACATGGCTTTACCGATGTCCATACTGTGGTCTCGAGTTGAAAGAGTCCGAAGCCATGGAATGAATCAATGAATGAATGAATAAATAAATAAATACCCACAACGGGGAGAGCAGCACACTAAAATGTAAAGAAAACAAAAAAATTTAATTAAAATATAAAATAAATAAAAAGCCAATAAATAAACGATTTAAAATAAAACAAAATAAATAAATACATTTTAATAAATAAAATGCCCACATTGGGGAAAACTTTAAATATATAACAGATATATAATATAATAAAACAAGTTGTATAAATATAAAAACGTTGGTCTGACAAATGAAACCTTTGCCTATAATCGCGAAGGTTAGGCTACATTTTCTGATAGCCTACCAGCGGCCTCAATTTGCACATGTGGCGGCTCTACTGCACCGCTGTCCTGGGATCTCCACCGCCTGCTGGACTGAGAGGCGGGTAATTTAAAATTAACTTAAAGATAAAATAACAGTAAACTAGTGCTGATCCAGGCAGAGATCAACAGTCCGGCTTTGTACAAACAACTACACAGTGGTAGTTTGTAGCTACTTTGAAAAGAGTATTTTAATAAAATCATCCATCCATGGTAAAATAAATAAATAAAATAAATCCATACCATCCTTAGACACTGGCTTTGTAAAGACAACTGCACAGTGGTATAAATTATTGACGACAGTTCTTACTGTTATAATGATGTCAGATTTCCAATAAATCCATTCCAGTAAAAATATTTGCACGGATGGTGAATGTTTGTAGCACCTCTGACACACGTAGCATCTGTCGATAGGTTGAAAGGGACATCCAAAGGAAGAGAAGCAGTTTAAGTGTTTGTCACACATATTGGGATAGAAAACTCATGACAGTAGTTCAAACAGAGTGAGAAATTTGCTTGTTGCTGAACTCACAGGTTTGATGAATTACTGTACTCACTCCTATTGGCTGATCCTCAATATTTTTCAATGTTCAACGTCCATGGATGGTCTGTCTGTACCATTGACAAAGACAAAGCTTAAAAAAGCATACAAAATTTCAAGTTATTTGGTAATTTGTTATGGCAGTGTGCAGGATTGGACCCAAACGCAGACCTCAGAGACAGACAGCTGGTTGAACTCCACGCAGGAGACTTTATTACACAAAACTACCCACACAGGTCATCAGGTAGGCAGGAGACAGTCTTGGGCAAACCAGGGCAGGGCTGGCGTAGGGACAGAACCGGGATGAGGCAGGTGGGCAGGAGGGCTGGAGCTGGACTGGACAGGAGCAGGGCCGGATGGGGACGGGCAGGCAGGAGAATACAAACTGGACGGGTACACAGGACTGAACACCGGAACGAGGTGCAGGCAGGAAACCGACAGGAATCAAAAAAAGGCTGGAAAGTAGTCTGACAAGCATAAGGCAGGGCACAAGACAATCTGGCACAGAACAAAGAAACAGGGGAAACTATATGTCAGATTGACAACGAGACAACGAGGAACAGGTGAGACGAGACGCATTAGGAAATGCATATCAGGTGCGGGAGCTGTAGGAACACAATCAGGGAAAAGGGAAAACATGGAACGGAATACACAGAGACGGAAAACCAGGAAATCGGGACAGAGACACGGGACGTGACATAATTTTTTTTATGAGTTATGGAAATTTTCACATTTTTTCTTGCTAGGGCGCCACCTAGTGACTGAGCCGAATCATTTTGTATAAACATGATTGCCCAGACATACCAAAAGCTATATCTCAAAAGTTATTAGCATTTTTGTGATAAACCACACCCACATACATATTCCAATGAATATGTATGTGGGTGTGGTTTATCACAAAAATGCTAATAACTTTTGAGATATAGTTAGTCATTCATATTTTAAGATATCAAAATTTTGAATAGGTTTTCTATGGAGCATGGTCAGAGGAGGCTATACACCTACTTTTGTGAAAATCAGTCAATATTTGTCAGACAAAAAGCATTTTAATTGTTTACAACATGAAGTTTCATGACTATCTGTCAAATCGTTTTGGAATTAGTAGCATTTTTGTGATAAGCCACGCCCAGTGAAAATTAATTGGCTCGTCATTCGGCCATCTTTGAAAATAGCCTTTAGTAAAGAAATGCATGTATGTAGGGATGCGGGTTGAGTCCCTCAAACAGGTTTGGTGCAAATTGATCTAATTCTGTACAGGAGGAGTAGCATAAGTGTTTTACAAAAATGCTAAGATGGCAGACTTCATGGTTTCTTGAGGCAAATTTTTTGGGCATGAGTAGCGGGACGTATACACCAAATTTTGTGACTGTAGATCAAACGGGGCGTCGGCAGTGTCCCAGATCTGCTGTAAGCTATTGTGATGCATCAGTGGCTTTCCATCAGCAGTGCAAAACCCCCTCTGTTGCCATAAAGCCAAATGTTCTGTTAGTGCTTTTGTAGTGCATGCATTTTCTGAGTGAATGCTAATTGGGCCCTGGTATTTGTTGACCGCTGACAACACTGCTATTACTTCTGCCTTCTGAGCAGAATAACTTGAAGGACATTTAATCAAAGTCTCTTCCCCACTAGAAGGTTCCCAGACTGAACAACCTGTCCAGTATTGTCCTTCCCAATACCTAGAACCGTCCATATACAGTTGTGTGTCTTTTTCTTTGGAAACAATTCTGAAGATTTGGTTTGAGTTTGCATACTTAACCTCCCCGCAATTGTGAGGCTCCCCATCATATGTCAACGAGCTTGGTAAACAGAAGGAGGGGGAATATTTTACTCTTATGTTCCGGTTGTTGATTTCAGTTAGCCATCTACCTACCCTCTGTGCTGACACAGTTTGATTGGAGTATGTGGAGTTTGTAATTCTAGTTCATTAAAACCCACTATGTGTTCTGTGGCTCCTAAGGCCCAGTGTACCCCCAGTAAATGTTTAGTGCACTTATCAAACCCCTTTTCAACTGGTGTTAGAACCCTAGAGAAATACCCAACAGGTCTGTGCTCATGATGTACCTCCTATAACAATACTGCTGAAAGAGCATGATCAGTGGAAGTTACTTGTAATGCAAAGGGATTAAGGCTTTTTTCAGCGTTTCAAAAGATTCTTGGTCAGTCGTACTCCAGTCCAATTCTTCTGTTTTACATTTTTTTCCTTTCAAATGGTCATTTAAAAGTCCGGCTATCTATGCAAAACCCTCAATGAAGTCTCTACAAAATCCAACAATCCCCAAGAATGATCTTAGGGCTGTAACTATATGGTCTAGGCAATTTCCACCTTTTGTGGATCTGGGGTGTGCACCCCCCTCAGTTATTTGTACTCCCAGGAATTTGACTTCAGGTACCAATTACTGTGCCTTTTTTGGATTAAGCTTTAAAAATTCTTAACAACATCCAAAACCTCATCTAGGAGTTCAATGTGTTCTTCTCCAGTTTCTGTTTGGATCAACAAATCATCTACGTACTAGATTACGTGTTGTGGTTTGCTTAATCCTTTCAAAATGTCTGCCATGCATTGGTGGAACAAAGTTGGCGAGTTGTGGAAGCCTTGAGGGAGCCCTCGCCATGTATATTGTTTATCCTTAAATCTGAATGCAAACTTGTACTGACTATCCATATGTACTGGAATAGACCAAAAACCATTAGACACATCTAATGCTGATTATACTTTAGCCGTACTCTGTAAATTAGTCATAATGTCAGGGGTTCTGGACACTACAGCAGTTGCTGGGGGGGTAGTAGAGTTAATCTGTCTGTAATCAATAGTTAATCTCCAAGAGTTGTCTGGCTTTTTTACAGGCCACACTGGTGAGTTCACAGTGGACACACATGTACGTAGTATCCCTTGACTTTGTAAAGATTCAATGGCTTGGGAAATTTCAGTTTCTGCTTCCATGGGATACTTGTATTGCCGCTGCGGTGGGGGGTCATTGCCTTGCACATGTACTTCCATGTTTGTTACTCTACCACAGTCATGTTTGTGTCTAGCCCACACATCCTCATGTTGCATTAATACTCCAGCAAGAGTTTTGTTTTTTGTACCCAAAAGCAATAGGCAAATCATATGCAAGCACACCTTTAACTGTAGCTACTGCATGCCTGTCAGGAATAACAACACAAGTACCCACATCTGGTCCACCCTTCCAGAGTGTTTATTAGCGAGATCAACAATGTAGTTATTCTTCTTCATACGTCTAGATTGAGTCTTCATGTGTTTTAGACATCCAAACATTTAGTAACACATCATCACAACCAATCTGTGCTGTAATAGGAATGGATTGTGCAGCCGTAATTACACCACTACCTACTCCAATCAACTCTGTGGTCCTGCCAGTGGTAGGGAAATTTAAGTGTGTTAGGGTGATTGCAGCACCTGTATCTACTAACCAATTGTCCCAGTGGCCTCTATCCAAAACTTCAATACTAGGTCTGCCAAATTTATCAGCTTTCAAATCACCCACTTTATGCACAGAGGCCAGACACCCCTATGGTTTCAAGTATGAATTGTCAGTCATAACATTAGTGCTCTGTGCAGCTGTAGAACGTGCTTGTGTTGCCATAAACCCATGCAGTAGTTTATTAATTTCCTCATAGGTCAGAGTTGGAGCAGAAGGAGAGATTTCTGACTGTGTCACAACTTTTCCTGTGTTTTGCTGTTTTGGATTCTGCCCTGCAGCACCCCCACCCTGTGACCAGCAGTCCCTTTTAAAATGCCCAATCCTACCACAGTTGTGGCAAGCATCTCTAGACATCTTACAAACCTCATTAGTGACAACAGCTGAAACCTTTTTGTTAATGGGAGCACTATGTGTAGTTTCATACCAACTAGATAGAAGACTACAGACATCAGCAAATGTCAAATTGTTTGCTTTTTGTTTTTGATTTAATGCTTTGTTGCGTCATTTACTATGTCATCATACTGTTGTATGATTAATGCAAGGAAAGCTGAATTGTATGATTAATGCAAGGAAAGCTGGATCTGCCTGGATTTGGAATGCCAGAATTTGTGGTGTAACAATTGAAAAAGCGGTTCATATACGATACTGGATTTTCACCTCTATTAGGTGTTCTGTATTTGTTTCCAGTTTGGTTGTGGGTTGCCAATCATATCCAACAATGCAGACTCTCTGCTGGGAATTTGCCCACACACCATCTAAAGGTCCTTGAATATTTTCAGGTAGTGACTGAACTAGATCAGTTGGAATAGTTAACTACAGAATCTGGCAACAATCCTGGTCATCTAGAGTTTGTGCTGTAGCCTGTCGTTTCAACTCGGCAAAATAATTCTGGGGATCAGAGAAACCATCCCACTGACCAATGATTTTACACAAGTTCCCGAGTTCTGAGGTAGACCATGGAATGTGTTCATGTACTGCCTCATATTCATAATTTGTAGCAGCAGTGCCCTCTAGCTCCTGCTGCTCTCCTACGTGTTGTGCGCTCTCTTATGCGGAAAGGGGCCGCTTTAACTGGACCCACAGCAATGTGACTTTCAGATGGATCTGTCAGAGTCCGCCTCTTCTGAACTATCACAACTACTTTCAGAGTCAGTGTACTCAGGTAAATTAATACCCAAAGCAACAACATGACACTGAAATTGTCTGAGCTTATCAGCAGAACTGTCCTTTATTAACGATCTATGCGCAACCTCTGGATTTTTTGCTCTTTTTTCCACCATAGCAACTCATAAGCATTTTTACACTTGTCTAACTGTTTATTTATTGTGGCATTTACAGTTCTTGAGTCAGCCAAGCTTGTCCTCAGTGATGCCAACTACTGCCACAGTTCAATACTGTTATGTGCTGCTAAACAGCGCTCTGCCTGTCCTGCTGCATTCTCACTTCTAAGTGTTTCAATGGTTTGCTGCTGTAGTTTCTCTGCTACTGACAAACGGCGTTTCAATTCATTTTCACCTTGCACCAGGGCTGCTAGTACATTTGCATGCTTATGTTTTTTATTTTTACGTTTACTATTGCGCTCTGTACACGCTTCCTCAAGCCAAACTAGAGGATCAGATTTTTCTAACAGAGATCCATAGGGTCCCTCTTTGCAATGTTTTGCAATATAATCAATGACCCACTCCATCATTCTAGGTTCTGAGTACACCTATGTACAATATACCTACTGTGGTGGTTTACCTCAAGGACACAGGATAAATGTAGGATACCCTGCTGGTACTTTTTCCCAAAAAGCCCAGTTCCTCTACAAACACACCTCCCGCTTAACCCTGTAAAGCTACCTTTTACTGTTAAACAGGTCAGAATTTAATTCCCAGGCAAATTCTCATGCCTAAGTCTTGAATTTGCTCCTAAATCCACAGCGGAATAATGCAGAAAAAACCTGTTATACTTACAAAGATTCCTCCTAGATTTGTTCGTCGAAAGAGGGCTTGCGATGGAGGTCCAGTTTGTCTTCCTTGCAGCAGCAGAAGGCCTGTATCCTCTCCATGCAACAAAAGACGTCCTGGCTTGGTGTGGCTGTAGAAAAGTTCTTGGATTCTTTGTTGGTATAGAAAATTGAATGGTGTGGATTTTGCTTGAAAATAAAAAGTTCTCCAATCGTCCCCCCCTTAATTAATTAATTTAATAAATCTCTTAATTTTAATCTGGTTGTGAGTTGTACATTTTGATATAGGTTGATCCAACAGGCTGCTCTGCCTATCACTGAATTTGGCGATTTAATTAATGATTGATATCTTTGATAATCATTCACAAATTAAATCAAATCAGCGGAAGAGACCTGCACACCGCCCGAGATGCCACAAGCATTTCCCAGTTTCCCCACAGCATGGAGAGAACACAGGGCAAAACACTGGGCTTCCCTCACCATGCCAACGGCCACTAAAAGGGAGAAACCTGCCTGAGGGACTGCAGCGGTTCACACTGAGGGCCAGACACAGGCAAAAAGCACTGGCTCATCTACGACACGCTGCAGCTTCATCCCTCTGGTCCCACTACTAGAGAGGGAGCCTGTTGTCCCCTCCCCCATGGACTGTGCACCGAAAATCCGGATCCCAAACATACAGTGTCCTAGCCCTAGCTCTGCCTTCCAGGAAATTCACCTTGAACATATTCCTCTGCAGTCTAAGTTGTGGCCAAAATAGCACACTGCGGGTCTCCGAAGGTCCCGGGCAAAACGAGCATTTGCTAAAGGCACTCCAACGGTACAGGACTAGAGATGGAAAAGCCCTGGAGGAGGATGTAGAAATGAGAATATCTCCCTCTTGCCATTGGAAACATAGCCTATGTTCCTCCGCTGCCAGAGAGAAGCAGTCAGCTGTATCTCTTGGAGGTAAAACAGGAACTACTTCCAATCACCACCTTTGGATTACACACAGGACCTACAGCCATAAAGTCCTTTTGGTTTCCAGCTGAATGTAGTATTGTGTCAAGGTGTCGGTCTAAATGTGTAACTCTTTCTTTGTACCTGTTTCAACAAGGCGCTGAACAGTATGTTTGTTAGGAAGTTCTCACTATGGACCTACGTATTTGCTATAAGTGTATTGTGGAATAAAATTCAGGTATGAGAATAATCATTCAGAATGTGTCTAAATAGTACTAGTATAAACAGTAATGACATAATCCTGGTAGGCATTGCGCAGGGTGTAAGGGCAGGGAGATTGAGGGAGTGCCCCTCATCTTCCACCCAGGTATCCTTACACATAAATGTATAAAAGGGAATGATGAGGCCTAAAAACAATATATGACCACTATATTTGATGATACACGATGTATTGTATATATGTATATGTATGATTGCATCTAAGTATATATATATATATATATATATATATATATATATATATATATATATATATATATATATATATATATATATATATATATATATATATATATATATATATATAAAATGTATCACTACAGACCACTGTATGTCCAGAGTAAGGGCCCTGTTCTGACTTTATGTAAGCATGATATTCTGTGCCGGGCATCGCCTTGACCGGCTTATGACACGCTTACATAAAGATGGTATTCTGTATAGGGGGGTTTGGGCTAGTCGCAAAACAAGTCTAAACCAGAACCAACACACACACACACCAATATACTCACACATAGGCCTCTCACCATCAAAGACACATGGGCAGACCTACACACACCGGAATCAGAATCAAAATGTTGGCTTATATTTCTTAACACATTCACACGTACACGGTGGTCTGTGGAAATAAAACTTATAGTTTGTCTCGAGTTTATCAGATTGAGGGGAGCAATAGGTATTAATTTATATCTGTGAGGGCAACAGAGCTATTCAGTGTGTCCTCACAGTAGTTGACTGCCTGATGTTCTTTTCACAAACTGATCATTGATTGCCACCATAGGCTGTATGTAAATGCAGTAACTACAACATAACACTAGTACTATATATTATATCTTGTGAACACTGTTAGATCAATATCAAAAGGTAAATGTTTGCATAACAAGTATATTATAACAAAGGTTCTCAAAATTGGTAGATGAAAATTAACCACAATTGTATCTGGTCCACAGTGGGTCTCTTCAATTTCATTTTACTGTTCACATAGGCAGTAGAAATATTTCCCTAAACTAATGTTAAGGAACTCATTAAGTGCTTTCTGGCAGTGAAGGAGAAAACTAGTGTTTTGTACAACTTAGAGGAAATAATTGTGTAAAGTAACCAGTGCTTTCTAGATTTGTGTAAAAGTATTGAAATTACATTGATTAAAGGGGAAATGTGGTGAGCTGTACTGTAAAACTGTGTTGCTAGTAAAGGAATTCTGTAAGAATTATCTATTGTACAATTACATTACACATTCTAGAGAGATTTGTTTGTTCCATAACCTGAAACTCAGCTGTTATTTGTATCACACAAACTATTGTTAATGCTTACTAATATTGTGTTCCATATTTCGCATGTTAAATGTAAGGAGAAATTAACTACAATCAATAGTCTGTATTACATGTGTCATATGCATTTAGTTCATTTTTGGTTTCTGAGTGTATTTATTTCTGTTACTTTATTGTACTTTTATTGTTTTAACCTAGTAGATCATTGTAATGATCACTTATTGAACTAGAATGGTCAAACCATGGCCAGGCCATTTCCTGTATATTTAGATCATAGCATTTCATCAAACTACAGTATGAATAAATGCCATAAGTAATGCATAATTAAAATGTTGTACCATGAAAAGAAAAAGGGCCTGGTGTAGGATTTCAGAGGATGGGACCTGCCCCTGCGAGGATGCAAAGTTCCGCCCCAAGTAGGTAGAGATAAGGACAGGATAAAAGGCCTAGTAAATCAAAATGAGGGGGGCTTTTTACGATTGCTGAGATTGAATATGTGTTGGTCTGCGCAGACCAGCCCGGGGTTTTTTTTTAATGTCATTATTGAATCATATGCAATAAACCTGATTGCATCAGACTCTGAAGATCATGGTTGTTTTTCTTGAAGAAACACTCAACTGTGTGGGAGAAACTCCCCAGTCCATCTGGCCCGGACTGGGGTCTTATATTTTCTTCAATATTTATTGGCGAGCCCAGGATTATTAAGGTGAGCAGAGCCTTTTTTTTCTAAAAATCTGCAAATACTTGTTGAATCTGAGAGCAGTGCGCATTCCGCCCGGGCTGAGACAGATACGAAACCTCTCCTCCAAAAGAACCTACATTAAAAATTAAGGTAAAAGTTATGGTAAGACAGAGTCTGATGTAATATTGTGCCTGAATATAAATTGTATATGCATGAGTGGAAAGAATGAATTGTGACTGTATAGAACAAATGTAATTATCCAGTTGTAGCGGAGTCTAATGTGTAGCCTGCATAATTCACCGTAACTGTTCACGGAACCTTTGTTGTGTGGACTGTTTCCGTCAACACTGTTTAGTAGGTAGCGCAAGGTTCTCATGCTCATGGAAGTGGTTTCTGAAATTGCTAAGCGGGGTTTTTGATAGTTCTGTGGGTTTTTGCCATTGCTGAATTCATGCTACAGTCTTGGTATTCATCTACAGTGCATAAGTATTAGATCACTCACCGGAAAACCAACCATTGGGTCCACGTTGTTTTTCCATGTTGGCACGACATACATGTCCACAATGTGAACATCACTTCCCTTTTTGGAACAATAAAAAAATAATTGTAAATTATTTCAACCTAACAAATACCATTGTATAGGACACAAATTCCCTGTAGTTACAAGTGTTTTTAACCCTACAAAGGTAATTGCACAGGAAACTTATTACCTGTCTTTGAGCAGCTTCTCCCACAATTTTGAGGCAGGCGTTTCCAATCTAGAGATAAAGGAAGTCTCTGATTACATTACCAAAGCATTTAAGTATGCAGTTAATATTCTCTTGTGGTTTTTGCTTCAGAGTTCACACATCAATGAGCTAAGCTACTGTATGATTACAGTATACTCACGTTGGAATCCATGCACCTGTTTAACCCCAGGCTCCAGAAATCTTCACGTGTTAGGCAGATATTCCCATCCTTTATCATGAGCTCTGCCGCTGGACGATCTGTGTCCAGGACATATTCAAGCTAAAGATGCAATTAAATAATATTCTTTCAGTTAACAAAACTGGACTTTATTAAACACACCCTGTTTCCTTGCCACTGGAGCATAATAGAATGTGCTTCATCCAAAAATGAATCTGTATTTACAGCTGTAGAGAGTAACTGGAGATGACACTTGCCAGTTTATCCTGATGAGGATTCAAATCCTTCTGCCATTTCTCTCCCAAAAAAGAATAGAGATGGTCAACCTCTCCTTCGGATTTGAAGTACACGTGATCCTGCAGAGGTGTACTCTCAGGTGGGCGAACATCTGATAATAGATTTAAAAACAAAAGGTTTTCATCTGTCATGAAGAGTCATCAGAATCAGAATCAGCTTTATTGGCCAAGTATGTGAACACATACAAGGAATTTGCCTCCGGTTTTACATTGCTCTCAATATACTTGCCCAGAATAGACATACAAAAAACAAGAACAACAAAGCTGAACAAGGGAAACCTAAACATTTAACTACTATGTACAGATATAAATATATAAAAAGAAAACCTGTAGTTAAACTACAAATTATAATTTAAAATAAATAGGTATAGTGGATTTTTTATTTTTTATGTTACATGATTATTGCACAGGGATTGTTCCTGACACTGAATGGGTGATTTAAGTGTTTATCAGAGTGACGGCCTGCGGAAAGAAGCTGTTCTTGTGTCTGGTTGTTTTGGCGTACAGTGCTCTGTAGCGCCTACCAGAGGGGAGAAGTTGGAACAGGTTGTGTCCAGGGTGTGATGGGTCTGCAGTGATGTTTCCTGCCCGTTTCCTGACTCTGGAGATGTATAAGTCCTGGATGGAGGGCAGGTTGGCACCAATGATTTTTTCTGCAGTCCTGACTATCCGTTGTAGTCTGTTCCTGTCCTGTTTGGTGGCCGATCCAAACCATGAAGAGTTTCATCTGTCAAGAGTGATTGTGTCATTGCCCAGACTGGTGTTACTAGCCTTACCTTCCAGTCTGTGGTACGGCCTCAGACGAGAGAGATTTAATTTCTCAAGTCTCCCGCCATCTTTCACCACAGTGGCCAAACCTTTGGAGGAAATGCTCCTCACAGTGAATGGCCCACGGTGGAGGTCAGCAAGGCCTTCTCTCAGTCTGTGTTTTTTTCGGGTCTTGCGATATCAGGACTTCGTCACCAACATTGAGAGTGCACTGTCTGACAGATTTCCTCTTACGGTCTCCATAAGACTTGCTGTGCCTCATCTGTGCCTTCTCAATGTTGCTGAGTACCTAAAAAGAAAGATCATTAAACTTACCTGTGTGATGCTTTACATGCAATGTCTCATTAACCTTTTTTTAGAAGACCCTGACCGTCTCATTTAAGGTCTTCATTTGGGCCACCCTGGAATCAACGTCGTCCTCAGGATCTTCAACCAAGAAATTGTATCCCATTGGACAGGCGTTAATTATTTCTGCCAATCGTGGATGCCGGTGAAATAGGAGGAAATAAGGAGTGTGCCTGGTGGAATACTGGTTACAAAGAAGTGCACCATAAACACATAAAATGAACATCTGAGTTGGAAAAAACTTTGAGGAAAAATACACACCTATCAGTAAGAAACATCACAAACAAGTAAATTAAACACTTCAATTCCATGTGTAATTGCAATAATTACAGAATTTTCAAAGATATCAGACTATATAATGAATGTAGGAAAAAAAGAAATTATGCCAGTTGATAAAAATAGAAGAATTCCGAAGAGCCTCAAAAATCTTAAATGGCAAATGAAGAGTATTACATATCTTGGTTGTTATATTAGTGTAGACAAAACATAGTTATATAAAGACAATTTGATCTCAACTTGGAGTTTACACACCTGTTTTGCAGTGTTGATGCCATACACAACAGCCGGAAGGTGGATGTCCCAATCGTCATGGCTCTCGTTGATGTATTTCCTAAGTGCTCGCTTAATGTTTTGGTTTGTGCGTTCATCCTGGATATTTCAAAAAAATTAGTTTATTGTTTTTTGTTTTTTTTTGAAGGTTATCTGCAAGTGAAACTGTGTCTGAAATCCAACTGAAAAGTCATTACCTGCCCATTTGTCTGGGGATGGTAGGCACTACTCACAGCGTGTTTAATTTTCAGAAGTTTGATGATTTCTTCATTTAGCTGTGGATGCATTATCAAGAGGAGGTAATGTTGTACAGTACAGTACAACTACAGTAATGTTGACATCAGGAGGTGGATGTTTATACACAGATGCTTCAAGTGACAACAAAAAAAGTGAACACTGATAAAATGTCATGTTTTGATTACAGCTATTTTTAACATATTGTCATGCAATTAAGGGGGGTACAGTGCATCCGGAAAGTATTCACAGCGCTTCACTTTTTCCACATTTTGTTCTGTTACAGCCTTATTCCAAAATTGATTAAATTCATTATTTCCCTCAAAATTCTACACACAACACCCCATAATGACAATGTGAAAAAAGTTTTTTTGAGATTTTTGCAAATTTATTAAAAATAAAAAAATAAAATTTCTCATTTACATAAGTATTCATACCCTTTGCTTTAACGTATTTTTAAAGTATCATATTTCATATTTGGTCGCATATCCTTTACATGCTGTCATTTTCCTATAGAACTCTATGGGGAAAAAAGTCAGGAGAAACAACCCTTAAAGTGATCCATCCACATCTACTCCATATCTGGCAACAGAGTGATGGTTTGGGGCTCGTTTGATAGCTCAGACCCTTGATAACTTACAGCCATTTAGCCAGCCATGTGTTCCATACTGTACCAGTGTAATTTACAGCTGAATCTAGTCTCACCCCCCAATTTCCATAGAGATCCATTCAAATGCAGAGAGGTTATAGTATCGCTTGTAACAGTACCTGAAAATAAGATATCGACAGTTTTTTGATGTTGATGGTCACAGACTTCAGGAAGTAACAGCATGTAAAGGATATGCGACCAAATATGAAATATGATACTTTAAAAATACGTTAAAGCAAAGGGTATGAATACTTATGTAAATGAGAAATTTTATTTTTTTATTTTTAATAAATTTGCAAAAATCTCAAAAAAACTTTTTTTAACATTGTCATTATGGGGTGTTGTGTGTAGAATTTTGAGGGAAAAAATTAATTTAATCAATTTTGGAATAAGGCTGTAACAGAACAAAATGTGGAAAAAGTGAAGCGCTGTGAATACTTTCCGGATGCACTGTATATAGTGAAATGTAGGCTAATAGGCTACATATCTGCGTTTGCTTTTACATATTTTACTTAATGAAATTCATCATGCCATAATGAAAAACAAATCGCAAATTGCATTTTATTGCATTGTGTGTTCTGTAAAAACACTCATACTGAAATACAATAACGGGTGTATTGTTTTTCAACGCCAGTGCGCGATTGCATTTAATGAAGTCACTGAAAATCTTCCATAGCGTTAGAGGACGGAAGGGCTGAGAGCACCTGTTGGCGTGCTGAACAATGACTAAATTATACGTTTAAATATAGTCCAAATTTGGTTTGCATTTGTGATGATGTGTGTCAACTAGGCTACGAATCCGTGGGGATTCGTTGTAAAAAGTAAATTATTAACAGATCGGTTAATATTAATACGATCGTTTATGTGAAAGCGCATGTCTGTGAAAACAAGCCAAGATCATGTCCTCATACAATGCGTTATTAGACCCAGAACAAACTTGATCAATTTTGGACCTTCACACTGCCACTAATTCTTTATTAAGCAGTGTGGTATCTAGGAAAACTTTTTTTTCTTTTTCATAAACTTTTCCCCTTAATTGTACCTATTTTTAAATTTGTCTCCACATTAGGCTAGTTGATTTGTATTACATTACATTACATTATAGTCATTTGGCAGACGCTCTTATCCAGAGCGACGTACATAGTGCATTTTCGAACTAGGAACAAGTGCGTTAAAACGACCCTAAAAGGTAAATACGAATAAAAAAAGGGTTTATTTTCTATAGAGTTCAATAGGACAATAAGTCAGGAGAAACAACCCTTAAAGTGATCCATCCATATCTACTGCATATCTGACAGTAGGGTGATGGTTTGAGGCTCGTTTGATACCTCAGACCCTTGATGACTTACAGCCATTTTACCACATGTATTCCATACTGTTCCAGCATAATTTACAGCTAAATCTAGTCCCACCTCCCAATTCCCATAGAGATCCATTCAAATGCAGAGAGGTTATAGTATCGCTGTATCTGAAAATAAGATAGCCTATATAGTACAGTAAGCAAGGGAAAACGGGGAATGCTCATTTGTACGTTTTAAAAATATATCATTGTTTCTATACGTGAACATGATTTTCTTAGCGTGTATAAACGGTTCATTTTATTTTAGTCTGTGGCAAGAGGAGGGTCGTAAGTGCTTTGGGCAGTGGCGGCTCCTGAGCTGAAAATTGGGGGGGCAGAAAACTTCCCTTTAAACTGATTATTGGTCTTAATCATTTTTCAATCAGTTTCCTTGATTAACAATAGGCTACATCAGCGTTTAATTCACCAATTTAATGGAAATTAAACAATCTTAAAGCTCAGCTTTTGTTAGATTTTTTTGTTGTTGCAGAACTGCAATTAAAACAAAGCCTATTTGAGAACTGGCTACATTTGATGACATTGAGTAATTGGTGAATTAAACGCTGATGTAGCCTATTGTTAATCAAGGAAAATGATTGAAAAATTATTAAGACCAATAATCAGTTTAAAGGGAAGTTTTCTGCCCCCCCAATTTTCAGCTCAGGAGCCGCCACTGGCTATTAATAGCACCTGAGGTTTTAGCAAGCGACTACCCTTTTAAACAACCCTGCATCAAAATGTACGGGGTTTTCTTAAAGCTGTTAGTTTATCATTTCTGACAAACATGAATACTGTAATTGAGACAGATACGTCTCAACCACTAGGGGCAAAGTTTATAGTTAAATATTAGGCTATTACTCCATAGAATAAAACCGCAATTCGCTTACCTTTAATCAAGAAGCTATCCCGCAGGCGGCGAATTTCATGTCTTGTGATTTTATTTACACTGGGACTATGAAATCCCTTAATCAAATAGTCTAGCAGGTGATGATAAAATTGAAAAGTCTTCATCTTGCGTCTGTAGCCTAATTCTTCAATGGATCGATTTAACATTTCGATGTCAAATCTGGAAGCTTCGAATGCGCATGCGCGCTTCCGACCCACACAACACAACGCCGTTGAAAAGACGTTAGTGCCAGAGACAACCTGCCAACAACAATAATAACAACAACAACAATGTATTCGTTGATAATGAAAGGCGAAACAACGTCTTTTTTGTACCGTTGAAAATACGACCCATTCCAAAATACACAGCTAATTAGCCTACCTTCTGGGATGGTTCTGGTAATGTTCCCCTAACTTAAAAAAATTGGTTGTAACCTTAACTCTATAGGCTTTGGCCCCCTAGTGGTGGGACGTATCCGTCCCAATTTTTTATAGTGTTCATATTTCTCTTAAATTCTAAATTATAACGTTAATAAAACACGGAACTTTCGACGCAAAATTGTTAAAAACAGTCACAGCCTGCGAACACATTAGTTTATATGCTTATCAGCTCTCAGGTTACACAACAGAGCCATAAAGCAGCAGGGTGCTAATAGCCCAACCCACTTTTTTTATTTGTTTACAGCCTTCACCTTGCCGCAGTCACAGGCAATAAAATGCATATCACAAAAGCTCTTGGTACCATTTCAACACGCTAAAAAATCAAGATCTGATTTAGGAACAATTGTATGTTATTGAAAATTTGTATAAATAAACATTACGTGTTTTTTCCCTGTGCTCACTTCACTATGCATACAACCGATGTGCTTCCGGTTTTGTATAAATATATTTTATTTTCTACAAAAGCTCTTCGTAAACATGTTTAATCAACCAAATATTTTACCTGGTTATGTAGTTATAACTGTTTTCTGAAGAATCCTGAACGCTTTTTCGTAATCCATTAATCCATTCTCCAGCAAACTCTCGATTTCCATGGTGCGTACCCATCGCATTGACCTTTGTACTACGTTACCACCGTTGCGTAAAACCATTACTAGACTGCTTCAGGAATGATCTAACGTAAAACACGTGGATTATCTTCGACGGGGTTTCCTACCCCTTTAAATGAAGTAAAAGATGTCATATTCCAGCGACTGGGAACGGCGCTGTATCCACGCGTAACGACAGCCCATTGCGCAATCGGCTGTGCGCTCCTGACTGTCGACAGCATCAGATGACGCCTGTGGCCATTTTTACTGAGTTTATCTGGAAGGGATGGCCTGGATTGCTGTTTGTAGTATATCCAGATGATATTTAGCAATGTGTAGCTTTTTTGTGAGCTGAAAAACTGTCCTGTGACGTATTTTCTCTGTACGCATACGGAGGTTTGTTGTATGGTGCAATTGCGCTGGTGATGTCTTTGCTGCTTCAAAGTTTACGATTATTTTATACATTTATACGCGAACGTGGCAATCAACGGTGGAAAGAAGAGCGCTTATTTCACGGTTGCTCAGGTTTTGGAGGTGTTCCACCGAAGTTTCCCAGAGGTGAAGAAGTCTGTGTTCTGGCAGAGCAATGACTCCGGCATGGGACCCGTGCCTGGACATGTAAGTGTTTTTAAAAATATATAATACAAATTATTATTATTATTGTTATTATCATCATAATCATCAACAGTATGGAGCGCTATTATCTAGAGTATATTTAGTTTGGTGATAAATGGATTCTCGCAGGAGTTCGCTAGTTAGCTATGGTTTCACAGGCTGGTAAGGAGCGCCTGCTGTTTGTTTGTTTGTTTTCTAGCGTTCATTCCCTGTTTCTTTGTGCAGAAACCAACACAAGGGCTAGTTGTTGAATTTACGCATGAAACGACATCCATTCTCAGTACTTTATTTCACGGTTCAGTCAAGACATTACAGTATTATAATAATGTAATTTAGTTCGTGCAAGCTGACAAACTAATTCATAAATCCTAGTTAGCTACGATTGCTAATTATGTTGGAGCTAATATCAGACGTACTGTGGATGTAAGATTTTTTAATGTATATACGTATATATATATTATATATATGTGTGTGTGTATATATATATATATATATATTATTTTTTTTATAAAATACATTTTTTTTTCCACTTAATTCTAATACTTGCCATATGTTTTTTTGAGATAATTTGTGTTCTCATTTTTTAGTGATTCTACTTAGTAATGTACTTGAATCTGTCTTTTTCAGGGAGGACAGTGAAGACACCCCTCCCCCACCTGACACCTCTGTCGTAGGAGGTGGTAACAGACAGGTTTGCCAAATAGTGATGTATAATTCATTACTTTTGCTGTAAAAAGTCTCAAGTTGAAGGCTTGTTATAGATAAACCTGTTATTCTGCTGGTTTATGGGGCTCTGGTAAATCTAATTTTGAAGTACAGTGCCATTTTAAATGTAAAGCAGATTGGTTGGATAACATTAGGGCAAGTAATCCTGTTCGGAGAGGTATTTGGGCACTTTTGGGCACAATTTCGGCACAATTTGTAAGAGCATACTCTCATACACATATATACAAAACATGTGTAGGTTTATTTTCTTTACATTTTGTATTACAAAAACTGTTTCAATAGAAAGATAAAGTTTTCTGATGATTGACATGCCTGGACAGAAAGATATGCACATGTTTTATATTTGGAGAGGTTTGGATAAATATTGGGACACTGGGCACAGTTTTGGAAAAATTACCAATGGATAAGGAAAGCCTGTAGATATCTTTACCAAATTCTATACACTTGTGGACAACATATCAGTGCACTAGTGTAAGGAATTCTGGCTTGCTCCAGTACTTTGAAGTTGAAATAGTCAGTGCTAAACTGTAAAAACACAAGGCGTTTTGTACTTTTTTTTGTTTTTTTATGTGTATTATGTATAAACTGTATGTGACCATTTTTACATAAATTTATTGTGATGCAAATGTCTGAATGGTACAAGCCTCTTCTTTCATTGAAACTTTCAACCATGGATGTGCAGTGAATAGTTTTTGAGATATTGGCACTTAATTGACACTAGTAAAAACTAGGCGAAAATTGGGCCAAATGGGCCAAAGTAAATAGGGTTAAAGAAGCCTTACAGAAATGTTCCTAGTTGATTATCACAACGTTCCCATAACTACACGCATATATACTCTAGCCCAGAGGTCTTCAACAGAGGGTCCGCGACCCCTAGGGGGTCCGCGGAGGTACTGCAGGGGGGTCGCGAAAGTTTTGGTTGATTAGACTTTTTTTTATATTCCCCCCCGCAATTTTTTCCACAAATTGAAATGCCTTTAAATACACATTAACATGAATCCAACACACTGTAGTGAACACATAAATGGAGGCAGAAGACGTCTTTCAGTCAGCAATGCACACATTCAGCGACACACAGGAGCTCTTTCAATCTGGGCACCGGTTCATTCACAACATCATGTCCCACCAGCGTGGAGGACCCACCCCTATCGCTGCTGTGCCAATCACGAGGCCGTATGTGACACGCGGGCTCTGTCAGGTTCCCCGTGATTGGCCGAGAGCCCATTCTTATTATGCTAGCAGCTAGTGTTTATGTTTGGATCGAAAAAATGGAAAAATGGATCGTTTTGTAACACGACAAAAAAAAAACACAGGCACAAAAGAGACAGGCCTACCCTCCACCTCAGAAACCGCAGGTGAAAATGAAAGTGACGATGTACCTGCTGTAGGCCCCACAGCTGTAAAGGGTAAGCGTAAAAGAGAAGACCTGAAAATATACAGACAATTATCTGAAGTTTGGGTTTACCTTCAAGGAGACAGATGGCATTGAATTTCCAATGTGTGTCATTTGTTCTACTGTGCTGTCAAACGAGTCTATGAAGCCATCAAAGCTGCAGCGTCACTTGGAGACAACCCACAGCCACTTAAAAGACAAACCCGTTGAATACTTCCAAACTTGTCTCAAATCCCTCCAAGGCCAACAGACATTGATGAAAAAATCAGCCAAATTTGGTGAGCTAGCTTTGAAATGCTCTTATCAAGTTGCTCTTCGGATTGCCCAAAAGAAACAACCATACACACTTGGAGAGGATTTAATATTGCCTTCAGCAACTGACATGTGTAAAACAATGTATGGGAATGATATTGACATTAATAAACTGAAAACTGTTCCATTGTCGGACACAACCATTGCTCGCCGTATTGACGAGATGGCATCAGATGTGAGGGTGCAACTGATAGAGAAGCTGAGATTAGCAGATGCATTTGCATTACAGCTGGATGAATCAATGGATGTGTCAAAGGACGCGCAGCTTCTGGCGCTTTGTGGATCAAAATGAAATGCAGGAGGAATTTTTGTTTTGTAAACGCCTTCCTGAACGCACAACAAGTGCTGAAATTTTCAAAGTGATTGACGCTTTCTTCAGAGAAAATGACATTTCATGGGCAAAATGTGTTGCACTGTGCACCGACGGCGCAAGAGCCATGGCTGGATTAAAAAGTGGCCTAATCGCGCTTGTCAGGGATGTGGCTCCAGCGGTGATTTGGACGCACTGCATGTTGCACAGAGAGTCACTTGTTGCCAAGGACATGAGCACTGAACTGTCTGATGTCATGGACTCGGTCGCTTTATGACAGGATGGAAGGCTTCGTCAAAAAGATCAGAAAATGGAAGGAGCGTGTCGGGGAGGGAATATTTTCTATGTTTCCATCAATGGATGAGCTGGGAGATTCTGCTGTGCTCTCGCCTCCCGTTACACACGCGATTCTTGCGCACTTGGAGGCGCTCCATGGTCAATTTAGGAACTACTTTTCTGAGGCCGACTCCTGGCGCAGGGACAAGACATGGATACAGTTTCCATTCAGAGACAACGCAGCAGACGGCGCACGCCTGACGGTGACAGAGGAGGATCAGGATCAGAACTGTCCACTGACAGCACGTTCAGAAACATATATGAAACTAACCCACTCACCCAGTTCTGGATATCTTGCCAGAAAGACTTTCCACAACTGGCAGCAAAAGCAATGATGAGCCTGTTTGCCCTTTGCTACAACATATCTTTGTGAAAGTGGATTTTCCTCACTCACCTACCTGAAAAACAAATACAGGTCAAGACTGCAGCCTGAGGCTGATATGACTCTCTGCCTGACAACCTCCATACGTCCAAGGTTAGACAAGTTGTGTGCTACTCATCAGGGTCAGACATCTCACTAATGTGGGAGTATGTATGCCATCCATAGATGGTTTGAGGATTCACTGCCCATACTACATGTATGTTTAAAATTAAAACATGAATCTGTCAATTATGTTAATAGTTCAGCATGTTTATGCATGCCAGTGGCACTAACAAGCATCACTCATTTTCGTTTCCACATTTATGTTTTAAAAATGTCAATTTGAATAGCTTTTATGCATGATTACATGCAATTGACAGACATTGTTGATCTTGGCAGGTATCAGTTTATTATGTTACGTTATGTTTATGAATGGCAGTGGCATGGCCACCCTACTCACTGTACCTTGCACATGTTTAAAATAAAAACATGAATATATGAACCTGTGTATTATTTGAATATCTTAGTATTGGATGCACAATAACAAGGTACATTTATACATGGCACTAGGTCCAGTTTAATATAAAACACAATTTTATACAATATATATAAGTAGGGGGTCCCCGCTCCATCTCTCCATCAGTTTGGGGGTCCTTGGCCTGGAAAACGTTAATGACGTATTGAACATTGTGGATCCTCCTGGCAAAGCCCTATTACCGATGGGCACCCCTCCCCGGCTGTCACCCATAATGCTATTTTCCGGTTAGCTCCAACTGTGGTTCTCACCCAGCTCGGCACCTGGGACATGCGCAGGTCTCCTATCAGGGCTGCCACCTCCATGCTCAACTGTATTCCGGCCAGATAACACACCTCCACTCTGGGTGCGAGCATTCACCCAGAGCAGTACTTTGTCAAACAATTGGTTGCTTTCTAACAAATGCATAACAGCATAACAGAGATAGCTTCTTCTGTATCGTGCATAGTAGAAGCCAGAAGACATGTAGCCTGGTTAGAAAGAAGCGCCCCTTCACCACCAACACCGTTCCGTCTAACAAATTTTCAGCCCAGTCCGTTATTAGAATTTACAGCCATATTAACAACGTTTGCCATGACCTCCCCATGCAGCAATGTCAGACAATGAGTCCGTACTCAGAGCAATCTTCTAGCCACATTACATGATTCACTCTAAATCTTATAATTTAGGACAGGAGCCAGGCTTCCCTGGAGGAGGACATTTAATGGTCAGCTCTCCTCCTGTGTGAATAGCAAATTTGTGAATTGCTTCCACAGAGGGGCAACTGTCTTCCTTCAGTCCCTCTGCTGCCTTTACCCAGTTCGCCCCCATATATCTCCTAAACACTTAATGTAATCTCCCAACCATACCAGTATCAATCCATACTCTCAGATTTTTCCACACCAATCCACCTGTACCTTTCCTCATTACAACATTACAGCAAGGGTGGTGCACCATTTTATTATGATTGTGATAACCCCATCTATGACAATCAACAATATACCAAATGTCCTCATGTCACTGGAAGGATGAATCCCAGTCGATGTAAGAGACTGGTCAATTACAAGAAATGCCTAGAAGAAGTTATTGCTGCCAAAGGGGGCAACACCAGTTATTGAAGCCAGGTGTGTACTTACTTTTTCCTCACAGGATAATTGCACTGTTGATTTCTGATAAATAAATCATTTAAAAGCATAATTTATTTGTGTCCTTTGTTAAATTAGACAACCTTTAACAGTAAAACACATTGGAATAAGGATCAAATATCCATGTGTCCAAATATGTCTAAAAAGAGACAACTTATCTGGGGGTGTACTTACTTTTTCACATGACTGTAGATGTCCGAGGCCTGTCCAAAGATCAGCCCTCACCTGCTACACCAAATCATTAATCAACACACACACATGCATAATTACTCTTATAGGACAAAACTCCAGAACCCATCAGTGAGCAATGTGTAACCTATTAAATCTATGATAATATATAAATGAATCTTGTCAGCTTTGGTAATCGTAAAATGAAATGAACACTAACACAAAAAATCAAGCAAAGTATATGATTTATGGGCTTCTAAAACTCACTTAAACTGTCTACGACTGGTCGGGAGTAATCATTAATCTACGAGCATTTCTAAGAGCGCCATAAAGATGCTTTTGGGAAACGCCCCCTAAGTTCAAGAAGCTTTGTAAGAAGGGTTTTACAATCGTCTTAGCCTTACTATGCTTTTTGGAAACACACCCGCTTGGTTACCTTCCAAAGTGTGTGCTGGAGTGAAAATTTTACCAGCCACAATCAAAATTTTACCAGCATTTGGCTGGTGGCTGGTGCTAATTTCCCACCCTGGTCATAGCGGAGTGGATATCTTTGTTTGAAAATGTTATTTTGACACCTTCTTCTGTATTAATTACCATATTGGTCCTCTTTTCTTTGTTCTCCAACTCCTTGTCAAGCTGTTGGAGCTCCTCCGTATTCTGACATGGACCATTTTCCGTAATGTCCTCTGCCCCAGCTGCCAGTATTCTCCTTTGCATTGCAAGGATTTCTTGCTGGGTGTCTGCAAAATACTTTTGTGAGAATATCTATGGGGAAAGATTAATAAATGTTGTGGCATTAGATCCTTGAGTGTAGGTATTTACGTACATGTGTGTAATCTAAAAATTTACAGAACAGTTTACTCTTTGTTGCTACTTCTGATAAGGCCCGGGGCTCTTCAGACAGGAGTTGTGACATAAAACAAAAATATACTTACTGTAAGTACCAAACTATTAAATTCCATGTTATCCATACTATTTTTTAATTAACTTTACTTAAAAAAAGAATGCTATGAAATTTAAAGATACATTGAACAGGGGAAATAATAAATGTGAGAAGTCTAAAGCCTATATGTACTTATATAAAAGATGTAGATTTATCTAAAATAATAGGCAATATCTTTGCAAAAATCAAATCACATAGGCTAATATCTTATACAACGGCATACATACTGTAGCTTTACTGTTCTACTTACCCTGCAGTTTGCCTTTAGCTAGGCTATGGGAAGACGGTTCAGAAGGGTGGCTTTGCATTGTAGTTACTCATTAGGAATATACTCATAATATTGTTACATTTTTGTGTGAATCACAAACAGAACCCAAATTGTACATCATGGAGGGAAGTACACCACCAAGTCCCTGAGTTAAAGGTTGTATCAGCGATTTTGGGTGACGTCACTTCTGAAGCGAAATCCCAAACAAACATACTTATGAATAATTATGTTATGTTTTCAAAAATAGTGTTCAAGCATCCATAATTATAACCACGTTAATAACGTTTGTAAGAAACCAAACCGTTTGTAAATCCGTCAAGATTTCAGCGAGATAAGAGTATTAGCGTTTGTGCAGATCATTGTGATTGGTTGGAATACTGTTTATTTTGGTTTTGAGTGGTTGGTAGTACCATTTGTTTTTGTGTACGATCTCGGAGCATAGGCTGCCTACAGAGACGCGGTTTTTTTTGACGGCCTGCTTATGGGGCGGGCAGCTAGCGGATCGTGAGGAAAAATCAGATGAATGTGATCATTTATGTTTCCACCCAAAATCGCTGATACAACCTTTAAGGATTGTGTTACCGTGTGATCTTCGCAAACAGTGAGTAATCTCACGTAGCGATTAATAGACCTAACATTAATTGAGTAGGCTTACCCAAATGTATCTTTCCGTCACATTGGCTGCTAAGCACAGTAAAGTTTTCTATTTTTCATTTTAAATTTCTCACTGCATTTCAACTTAGGTTAAATGATATACTAGCTATCATTCGTTAGCGAGCTAAGTTGGTTTAATGTTAAGCTGTTTGGCCTGGGCTTTTACACAGCTCTACTGATTCTACATAACTTTGCTAGCCTAATTACAAATGTATTCAAGAAACTAGGTTTAAATTACCTACCTGTACCAGTGCAGAGACCGAAAAAAAAAAAACGGTGGACGTCAGGTGTTGTCTGTTGTCTGGGTAGTTGGACATTAACGTAAAGTGTGACAGTGACGCATGCGCGGTACAGATCGGGCAGGAGGCAGATCGGGCATTGTACGCATGCGCGATACAAATCGGACAGGGGGGACAGATCGGGCAGTGACAGGGCTGAATGGAACCACGTGACCACGTTTCCTTTCTAGTTAATATATAGTTCTATGGCAAAAACCATAGAACTATATATTAACTAGAAAGGCAGAAGCCTTCTCAAAACGGCACCGTTTCCACGGCCCAAAGTTTTTTCTCTGATTGGCCAACGTGACCTGTCACGTGAAGGTGGTCATTTTCTCCCTTTTCACAGAGTAATGGCTGCCGTTGTAACTCTAGTTAGCGACCATATACATGTATAGCGACGACTGCAAAGTTATGCTACCGAATAAAAAAGCAAAATGAAAGGTAGCCTAACTTTGTTAGCTACCGTTAGCTAAGTTAGCTCGCAGTAGCAGCCAGAGGCCTAGAAAGGACATGCTATCACAAAAGCCTGTTGATAATACACCAATAGTAGCTCGATGCACATTTAAAAGAAAATAAGCCAGGTATAGCATAACGTTAGTTATACTTTAGAACACATTTGGCTGATTTTAACGTAACCCCCTCGAAACTACAATGGACATAACGTTATTACGATAACCTTCCAATATCAACGTTATAGACTACTGCACTTTAAGACCGCATAAACGGGCACAAGTGTCCGCTATGCGTTAAGATAACTATATATATAATGTATGTTATATAGCCTGTGTCTATGTTCATAGACATCCTATATATATAGCTACGCTGTATGTGTAGCCTACGTTGTGGTGAGTGAATACATTTTTTCCTGGTTGGTTCAGTTCAACAAGTTACTATGACTATGGGGTGATGCAGGAAAATAAACAGACCTAACAGCAAAGCATATTTGTGGTTAATGCTAATTTAGCTCAAGCAGGACGACGAAGAAGACAAGCAGGCTAACCTAACGTTGTCAAAAAAATTCTTCTTACCGTGAAAATATTTAATTTTTCCCCCCAGGGTTTCTGCGCTGTTATGGGTTTGAAAGCTCCGCGCTATGATTCAGGTTTGGCAAAACTGGTATGCAGTAGCAACAATGCTATCACATATTTTATAACTCTAGAGATGTATACCTTGCCAAAAATCACAAGAGCATTATTCCCCTCAGATGGTACCGACCAACCCTACTGGCTCACGGACTACTAGGTGTACGAATTATATATTATAATTTTTGACGTAAAAAATTATACCTAACACATAAAAGAGAAAACCTCTGTATCTCTCTGTATGTCTGGTGCACAGCAGCCAGCAGATGGCACGCAATGTGCCCCCACACACACACACACACACGCACGCACGCATTAATTAGGTATAGGGCCGACTAAATTGCCAATTAGTGATTGTGTGCTCCAACGGGTATCAGAGTCCATCTGATTATCAACTCATCACCCATGGTAAGGATAAGCCACAAATCAGCTGTGGAGACTGCCACCTACAAGTTCATAACAGTGTCATCTTCAGAGATATATGTAGGAAACTTCATCCGTAAACAGAGGGATATTGAAGCTACAACGTTATATAATCCTGACCATGTAGGACTATTCAGGAGGTTTCGGGGAGGGGCTAAAGCGCTTCAAAAACAGCATGTTATCTAACCCTAACCCTCATATGACAACAATCCAGATGTATTTAGTAGGTAAAATAAGGTCTACACTAGTGCAAATCCAAACATATGACTGTGATTAGGAAAAACATCAATACCTTGAAGGATTTTTTCCAACAAATAAGCAAAAAATCAAAAGACTTGATTTTATCCAGGCTGGAGTCTCAAAGGGTCTCAGAAACTACACCTCAAAGAGGCTGTAGCCAGACAGAGGTGAAAATTAAACTTTGTCGTAGGACAAAACTAAAGACATTTTTGGAAAGGCCTTGACCTGGAGAATAACGTATGTCAATTATTTTGCCCTTACACACCAGGGGACTCAGTAGCGCCCCCTAGAAGGGCAAAACTGGCCAAACTTCAAATGCTTCTAATTCTGGAACCAATGGACATATCGGGTAGATATTTAACAGGATGATTAACTAACTAGTCTTTCATAAATAAAGTCAGAGCCAGCCTTCAAGCTCTAACAGAAGGGCCTGAATAAAATGTTTGATGCTTAATCATTTGATACTTTGATGATTCAATTAGATGATCAATTGGGATCTTAACTGATGCTATATTGAACATAAATTTTAAGCCCCAGGTCAATAGGATTAGTATTTTTTTCGTTATTGGTACTAATAGTTTAGAACTACAATTCCCCAAAAACCCGAGAGCTCTACGTAATGATGGCCTGTGAAAAGATGGCGCCGTCTGTAGTCCGTTTAGGGTTAGGGTTCGGATAATAAATATATACGGCTAATCTGGGTCGCCCCATGTAGGGGACAGTATTAAAATTAATTGAGATTGTGGGATTTTGACCATATTTGACATAAACCGTTTGCTTTTTTTGTGACTGAATAAACCTTTCCACATGTTTTTTGTGTCCCTATTAACATATTCAGCGGTTATCGCCATCAACCAGTAGCTACTCAAAAGTCACTCGTCTGGTAAACAAAATTCACTAGCCGGCTAGCTAGCTAACAACCGAAAAGTAGCATAGTAGCCAAGCCCACAGTAATACCTCTAAATTTCGTTCTAGATGTAGCACGAAAACAGTCTGAGAAATGCTAGCATTGAAAATGCATGGGTTTAAATTTCGTTCTGTGTAGCACGATAAAAGTCGGACAATCGTGCTCCGGGTGACAATTCAATAGATTCATTGTCGTGACTATGAGCATGAAAAAGCGTGAGACCGGGTTGATTTTTCACCTGTTAACATAACAAAGTGTACCTAAGTGTAACCTAAAGGCTAAGACCATTGCGCTATTGTGTGAATCATCCTGCGTGAACACAATTCTGATCATGCTATTCTCCTGTCCTCTAATGGTCACCATCTTATCTATTTTCTCTCTGTCAGTTATGTCAAGAACAATTGCTACCACTCATCCACCTATACCTGTATACCCAGCTGTTGGTAAGTACTGTATGTGTCAGTTGCGAGTCAAATGTCTGAATTCACTGGGGTTCTGTTCAAGTCTTTGCTATGTGTGTGCAGGCACCTTGTAACATCTCCCTTTATTTATGTTTCTGAGGAGGAGAAAATGCTGTGAGTGAGCTGACTACCTGGGTCATGGAGGTGTAGGATATCTAATATTTCCCCCCTTCTCTCTATCTCTGTCGCTCTCTGTCTCTCTCTCTCATTCTCAACCCCCCAACATCAAAGATAAGCCAGTCTTTGTCATAAATGACCCCTCTCCCCCCCCTCCCCCATACCTTAACCCAATCAGGACAGGGATGGTCTTCCTGTGGAGGTATTTTATGAGTGTACCTCAGAAAAAGAAGTTAGTCAATTGTGGGGTCTGTTTTGGAGTTTGTTGGTGAAGAAGTCATTCTTTTTGGTTCCTCGTGCATTTCCTTTTGTTCCTGTTCAGCTGGAGGGTAAATAATTTGGCAATTTTTGGCTTATCTCTCTCTTTTCTGGTATATTCAAATTAATGTCTGGTTTAATGTCTTCCATTTTGTAAATTATAAGTAGTCAGCCTACATTCCTTAGTGAATGTATGATTTCAATTCATTATTCCAATTGACTGTTTTCGCTTAATAAAATTATTTAATCTCAAGACCTGATTTAGACCTTGTTTTGGCTTGTTGGTTGATCCACCAGGTTACTGTTCGACTTACCTATCAAAGAATTCGGCGATTTAATTGATGATTGTCATTTTTAATAATAATTATTAAATTAAATAACATAAAACTTATTTTGAATGTAGGTTAAGTGAGGAGGTTCTAGCACGCAATATCGCTTGTGTTCAGTATTCAGAGTGCTGAACGTTTTAACAAGGGCATTGTCTGTTGGAACCGCTGGATTCAGATAATACACATTTTACCTAATCCTCACTTACCCGACAGAGGTGAGTGTCATGTTTTCTTGTTGATCTAAAGAAAGTGGACATACATATGCAAACTCTCTCCCTCTCTCTGTGTGCACATTTGAGGATTAACGTAAATCAAATTAATGACATTGTTTTGAGACAAAACATCTGTCTTGCTAGCCAATGGTACAGCCAGTTTATATTGTGAGCTCATTGCATTAAATGCTGCAAGAGCGACTAGCGCTTTGTGTTAATGTTTTAAAAATACTGCGGCGCTCTCCTTTATTTGGTGTTGATTTGAATTTTATGTCTTTCCTTTTAGCCTTTTGTTGTATTTATTTTAACATGATCATTATTATCTTGTTTCCTTCAGATATAAAGACAACCATACATTTTCCAACTGAAGTTGAATAGACTAAGACATGACATATCCCTATCCATGCTTCATAGCCAGATGGGGATGAAGACTCAAGATGTGTGTCCGGAAACTCATTCTTGGTGATCTTGCAAATTGTGTGCCTCAACATAGCTACCTGAACTCCACCACTTGCTTCCTAAACACATTTTTTTAATATGTATATGATGAAGTATTTTCTACTGCTTTAGCATGTATTGTGTCCATTCAGCAGAGGTTTAAAATCAATAAAGATGTTTACATTTTTAAAATCAATGTCAATGTGTTATCTATTTTAGTAACAGAAGTAATTGTTTTTGTAGATTTTGACTACTTTGAGCAAGAATTTGTAAAATGTAGTCATAAAATGATTTATCATGAGCTATGATAGATTACATTGATAATTAATTGATTTAACATCAGTTACGTTGATTTCCAGTTAACATCAACATCGTTTCAACGTTATTTCAAGATGTTGATTCAACCTAAACTCGATGAGCACCTGGACGCAGAATCAACATCAGAGATCAACATTGAATCAATGCTTCATCTGATATTAATTCAATGTTGATTCAATGTTTCCTTGCTTTTGGGGATTAACCCACGTGTCAAGATACAGTACGAAATATAGCTATCATTCTTATAAGTGAGTAGGCCTTTTTTATTTGTCATTCTTAAATTTAGTAGCAATTCATTGTCATGATGTCACACTATGACAATAGCAATAGCAATTGGATGGCAGTGATAATCAGTAATCACCAATGTTATTGCCCAGCCCTATAAACCAACGAGACCAGTGACAGGCAACTCAAAAGGGTACAGTACTATAGTACAATAATAAGTGTATACTCATGAATAGTCATCTTTGTCAGGCTACATATTGTCATTGACAATGTAGCCTACTGTAATTTTCTGCCTTTACGGGTTTTCCCTGCCCAATTCTGGCAGTTTCTCCAATCCTGGATTTGGCTTTTAACGGAACAGGGTTTTTTTAATGAACTAAGTCAGGTTTTCAAAATTTATGTGATTATTTTTAAATTAAATTTGTAGTCATGACATTGTTCACCCAACGCCCTCTGCTCTTCCTCACCCGTACCTTACGATTGCTAAGATTGAATATGTGTTGGTCTGCGCAGACCAGCCCGGGGTTTTTTTTGTATGTCATTATTGAATCATATGCAATAAACCTGATTGCATCAGACTCTGAACATCATGGTTGTTTTTCTTGAAGAAACACTCAACTGTGTGGGAGAAACTCCCCAGTCCATCTGGCCCGGACTGGGGTCTTATATTTTCTTCGATAGTATGCTATTACCACTATTTGTTGACAAGTAATATAGCACTACTGATGGAATGGGTGATTGTTGGAGCCCAAGTCCAGAATACTCCTCTGACGACAGGATCCTAATGCCATTTTCGCGAGTGGGACACTCACAGTGATGGAACATGCAATGCATCTACCCCCCCTTAAGAAGCAGATCCAGGCTGCAAGGAGCAGTTGAAACCCGACCGGATCACAGGATAGACGGCGAAGAATCCAACAGGGTAATGGAGCTCAAAAAGGAGTGCAGAAGAGATGCTGGTCTGCAAATAGTCACACAGTAGCTCCCCCAGGGGGGGAGACCGGCTCCAAAGGACTGTCTGTTGAGAGAAAAATCAGACACAACAGGGCTCCAACATCACCCTTAATCCAGCAAAACCGTCCAGAGAACTTCCTCATTCGTGGTAGAAACAGGGCAAAAATAAAAAAATGGAAGAGACTTCCGATTAACACAACAAATAGACGCATCTCTTGATGGACACTGGCGTGATGTCTCTAATCCACTACACAGCTGGAAACGAGCACAGACTGCTGGAGTCTATTCAAGGAACATGGACTGTGGTCTCAGGGCAGTAATCAAAGGTGGACATTCTCTTCTTGGGATTGATTGGAATAATGGAAACCTAATTGCCTTGTAAATATAAATCTTTGTGTCACCTATCTCCATTAAGTCTCTCTTGTTGTTCTGTAAAGTTCCCCTCATAAGAATAGGTCATGTTGGTGTGAAGGATTTATCACTTACAGGGGTGGTAATTAACCCTTCTCAGAGAGGGAATATAGGACCTCTAATTTACCATATGGCCAGTCCTCGGAAACATCAAAGGGCTAAACATCAAAACCCTGAGCAGCCTAGATATAAGATATAGAGAACAGGCAATGGGGGCAGCTATTAGAGGTGGAAATGTTGTGTAATGTCTGTTGCTCTCTCTCCCTGTCTGCCTCTCTCGGTTTCTCTCTCTACCCACCCACCCACATCCCTACCACCACCTTTTAACCTAATACCATGCCCATGTTGTTTTTAAGTCCCTTTTCTACGATGTAGGTGCCCCCTCAAATGCTGTTCCTGGACACTTATGGACAAGTCTGCCTTATTCGTGTGATTATTTGGACTGGCAATTCCATGGACGGTAAACCCTGTCCATAAGGTTCCCCTGAATGGACTGACAGTGCTCATAACATGCAGTGCTATCATTAATTGTTCCCCTCTTCACATGTTGCCATTCCCTGAAGAACACCCATAGACACAAGTGCAACCGGACCCACACCCTGCCGCGGGAAGCTAGTCTAAGCAACTGCCGTCAGCAGTCCACCCAACTGGACGCAGACTAAAGGATCCAAAATGGATTCCGACAGAGAAAGAGGCGCTTCCCCGCCCATCAGAAGAGGTCCTGACCGTACTTTTCCAGCTGTGGATCATCCAACTGCCTGTCACAGGAGACAGAGCCCCCGCACACCGTGCAGAACTGGTAGGGACACTGCTGGGAGTAGGCTGCCTTTCACTCACACAATTGCAACATTAATGGGAAAAAGCACTGCATGTTACCTAAGGAAGTTCAGGGAACCTCTTGTCCCTTGCCAGTCTAGATACCCTGACACTGGAGAAGGAAGAAACTAAACCAGGGTGGCATAACAGCAGCGACACAAAAGAGAGTTTAATGGAGACATGTCTTCGCACCACACCAGATCATTGTGGCACATACATCAGTGTGTCCATATATCTGCTGGCCAGCAGATCACAACGGGACTATTAAACTGGGCATGGACTAATTGTTTTAAAGATGGTTGGTGAACCATTTGGACAGTTGTTTTTGTTGTTAGCAAGTAACTGCAACTTCAATGTTCAAATGTGTAATGTGATTCCTATTTGGTGATGTAAGAATAGGGTTTTAGCGGGTGCATGCACCAATTCTTTCAAAAGAGGGAATGTAGGATATCTAATATGTAGATATAGGTAAAACTATCTGGCTCCTCCATCTCTTGCTCCCTCTCCCCCCTCGCCTTCTGTCTGTCTTTGTTTCCCTCTCACTCACTGACCGCCACAAACATCAAAGGGAATCCTCAAGTCCTTGTCATAAATGACCCCCCACCCCCATTTTCCCACACATTAACCCAATCAGGGCAGGGACGCCCTTCCTGTAGAATAAGGTATTTTTGGGAGCTGAAGGAAAGAAGCCTCAGCTCGGTTTGGAGTTGGCATCTAGTCTTGCATCTGGGTGGTGTTTGCGGTGTCTGGAATTTACGTACATTTCATCCCTGGACTTTTTGAATATTCTTCTGTCTGTTTGCTCTTGGACTTTGGTGTTGGCGCATTCTGTGTATTACCTTGGGAGAGACAAGCTGTGGTCAGGTATTGTCTTCCATTAATTTCTTTTGTGACTGTGTTGTCCATGTCTGTAGCATTGATTGTTTGTTAAGGTAGTTGAACCTGTGTCTTTAGTTAAGGCGTTGAATACTTGTTGTAACTTAATAAATCTTTTAATTTTAATCTAGTTGTGAGTTGTACATTTTGATAAAGGTTGATCCAACAGGCTACTCTGCCTATCAATGAATTTGGTGATTTAATTGATAATTGATATCTTTGATAATCATTCACAAATTAAATCAAATAAATAAAAAGTGTTGGATAAGTGAGGAATTTTAACCCTTGATGCCACTTGTGCTTGGTATTCAGAGTGCCGAACATTAAACTGTTGGCTGTTAAAACGTCTGGATTCAGAAAATAGACATTTGACTAAATCCTCCCCTCCCCCGACAGTTACAGTTGAAGTTGGATGTTTACATGCACTTAGGTTGAAGTCATTAAAACTAATTTTTAACCACTCCACAGATTTCATGTTAGAAAACTATAGTGTTGGCAAGTCAGTTAGGACATCTACTTAAATTGTGCATGACACAAGTAATTTTTCCAGCAATTGTTTACAGACAGATTATTTCACTTTTAATTCACTATATCACAATTCCAGTGGGCCAGAAGTTGACTGTGCCTTTAAATTTTTTATATTTGGTCGCATATCCTTTGGCTTTGCATGCCATGACTTCCAGATGTCTGTGACCCAACAACATTGGGTCTAGTTTTAATGACTTCAACCTAAGTGTATGTAAACATCCGACTTCAACTGTACATATTTGAAATGTGATCTTTTCTAGTCTACTTATTTATCTATTGTTTTGTTAAAGGTTGTTTTTTGTTAACCTATTTGAACCTCCCACCCCCTAACTGGGGGACACTGAGCAATAATTTTGGATAAGAACTGGAAAAAATCTGAGGTACAATATATAATCAACTCAGAATGAAAATGTAGTTTTATAAAAACATCAAACCATTTCATTATACTTTTGAATGGAAACTATTTCCACAATAACAGCCCTTTCTGCCTGTTGTGATTTCATATTGTTATTTTTTTATTTTACTATATGAACTTGGATACATAAATGATTATCCATCCATCCATCCATCATCTAACCCGCTTATTCCTGGTCAGGGTCACGGGGGTGCTGGAGCCTATCCCAGCATGCATTGGGCGAGAGGCAGGAATACACCCTGGACAGGTCGCCAATCCATCGCAGGGCACACACACCATTCACTCACACACTCATACCTATGGGCAATTTAGAGTCTCCAATTAGCCTAACCTGCATGTCTTTGGACTGTGGAAGGAAACCGGAGTACCCGGAGGAAACCCACACGGACACGGGGAGAACATGCAAACTCCACACAGAAAGGATAAATGATTATGTATAGTAATATTATTATGATTACTATTATTATTACGCTTTATAAAGTTCAAGAAGAAGACAAAGATTATAGCCTAATGATTTATTGAGAAAACCACTCTAAATGAAAAAAGAAAAATGAACAGTCCAACAAGATGCATTTCTGAGCTAGCAGTAATCAACAAATTTTATCAACAAAGTTCTAGAACACCTGAAAAGCTTTTAATTCGAGAAAATGTAAAAAAGTCTGGATATGGCTGCATTTCAACAGCTTTTACTATGCTTTTAGTATTCCATTAGTTTAACCGATCACCGCGACAAGCCTAGTTAAAACATTTTTTTCTGCAGTTTAAAACATCACATTTTCGTTTTATTAATTGCATTGCAAGTTTGGGCTCATGGAAAGGTGAGATTGACGGAATTGATTACGCCGCAATACGGAGGCAGAACGGACGGTCGGTACAGTTTAAAAATACAAACAACACAACTATCATAAATACAATAATGATTTTGATAGCCAGTAAGTGACATTTCAAAACGGGACATAGGTTACTGATTCTAGCTGTTCCTTTGCTTTATTTTAAAAGGTGTTTTTACGTTCTGAAAAAGTGGCAAGATTAAGCGCAGCTAAATTAAAGGGATAGTATCGTTTCCATGCAAGATGTTGAGATTTTCATTGTTTTGCTCTCAAAAGATTGCTGTTAAAGATATAGGTTGAGTATCCGTAATTCCAGGGACTGCCGATTGAGTCACATGGCCAATATCGAACGGCTCCACCCCTAATTATATATTTTAATGTTTTAATAAACAAATAAACAATCCAATGCTTAATTCTGTAAAGTTCAGAAGAGGCATACAGACAGATGGGCACTGAATAAAAGATTTCCCTGCTGCAATTGAATTATTTCCCGCATCCGAATATGAACTGGCAACTTTGGATAGGAAAATATTCGCTTCCAACTCACTATCCGTGCACTTTCGGATTTTGGCTTTGGCTTCAGGCACACCCCTACTCTGTACCAGATCATATTTTGCGTGAAAACTAAATTTTTTGTGTCTGACAAATGGATACTTGTTCCCATAGCCAACTGCGTAAATGTGACCTGCGGTAAAGCTTTCATTAGTCGGTCGTATCGTAAGCTACTGGGCCATGTCGGCGGCCTTTTACATCTTTTAAGTGAAACAATGAACAGTGAATACTGTAAAATTTCTTAACCTTTGCAATAAAAAGGCATTTGTTACTGTGAAAAGAACATTAAAAGTTACAATAATTTTGCCAAACATTAACCTAGCCATTGGTACCAAGCAGGAATCGAACCACTGACCTCACGCACGGAAAGCCTAGATTGTAACCACAAGGCCAAAGCAGGTTAACAGGAATGTGCAGGCCAAATTAGACTTTTGTTTTACGGTATCAGATTGTGTTGGCTTCATACTTTATACTTCAAACAGTTAACAGTTAATATTGTGAAATGTCTTAGCCTTTGCAAATAAAAATAACTTGTTTTATGTTAAAAGAATATTCTTAGCATGACGTGCACATTGTGTGCCTCAAAAAATATGTTAGGAACAGGTGGGGATCGAACCACCAACCTACTACACGGTAGTACAGTATCAGGGTTATTTTGAGTGTTATACCATCATTTTTGAAGTCAAACTATCGTTGAATCCTTTACTTTGTGCTGACCTATATTCTCTGTGGAAGTACGGCGGCGGAGCGAACGTGGCCATTGCAACTTGTTGCGCTTCTTTGTTGTTGTAGTCGACCAGTGCCGGCACTACATTCGTAGGTAACGTAAAGTATTGCTCCGCCGCTGTACTTCCACAGAGAATATAGGTCAACACAAAGTAAAGGATTCAACGATAGTTTGACTTCAAAAATTATGGTATAAACACTCAAAATAACCCAGATGGACTGTTGTCGTATTTTATTTGCTTTGGGTGCACTGTGGAGTGTTTAAGTGCGTTTGGTAGTGGATGCTACGGTTACCATAGAGTTGCGCTAGCATTAGCAATGTGTGTATGTCCAAAAGAAGGGACAGCATGAAATTAGCTGAAAATGGTTTCCATCAATCAACTACATCATGGGTAAGTCGTAATTGAGACATTATGTCCAAAATTCCGAACTATCCCTTTAACCACTATGCTACAGGAACTTTCACATGATTGATTGTGTTAAAACTGCAGGGCTCAAGTCTTGATCTAATTCTCAATCAACCCACCAAGTTTCAGAACTTACTGTCAAACGGTTTTAGAATTACTAGCATTTTTGTGATCAGCCACACCCACTGAAAATTCATTGGCTCGTAATTTGGCCAATTCGTGACCTAAACCTTAGAAAAGTAACACTTTAAGGAAGGCCCGTGACCTGAGTGCCGACACCAAGTTACGTGCAAATTGGTCGAATTTTGTAGGAGGAGTAGCATTTTAAGTGTTTTAAAAAAGGTGCTAATTTGCGGAAAATCCAATGTGGCATACTTTATGGTTCCTTGAGGCAAATTTGTTCATCATGAGCAGAGGGACCTGTATACTACACTTTGTGACTCTTGGTCAATCGGGGCGTCGGCAGTGGGCGTGTCAATGTCAAAATGTTGTCACATGCACTACAGCGACACCAGGTGTTCAATCTGCGTCTTAATATAGAGAGCTACGCTGCTTGGTCCCCTAATAAATGGATTGACTGACATTAAATTGGAGGCGAAGAAATACATAGCTGTGCATCTACGTCTGCAGCAATTGCATTGCTTTATCGCAGCCTGGAAATAAATGAAACATTGATCATTTAGTAATTTTATTGGGGTTCTGTGCATGTGAATTGTGGTTTGAAATCTGGTAATCACATAGGCTACCTTATTTTAGAATCTCTCTGGCGCGTTCTAATTGCTGTCACATTGATGCGCGTATCCCACTGAGCAAAAGCCAGAATCGAGCTCAGGTTTTACCGGGATATAGCCTGGCTACATAGCTGAATACTTAGATTTTTTTCTCAATCCACTGTCCACAAAACACAAAAGCTACATCAAAGACACATATGATTTCATAAACAAAATAAAAAACGCCAAAATACCGGAAGAAGCCATCCTGTTCACCATAGACATAGATAGTCTATACACCAACATAAACACAGCAGTGGGATTAACAGTGGTAAAAACATGGAAAAATACCCGGACAACAATCGACCGGATACAATCCTCCTGCAATTACTGCAGATAAGCCTCACCAAAAATTTGTTTGAATTCAATAAAGAATTCTTCTTACAGATCGGCGGCACAGCTATGGGCAAAAAATTTGTTTTTCAAAAATGTCCCAAACTTCCCACTAATTATTTTAGGTATTTAGATGACATCTGGGGAACATGGACACATAGCTCAGAAGATTTCAAACACTTCATACAGATCCTCAACACGCACCATACATCTATCACAATTAAACACACCACACACTATGAACGTATAGATTTTTTGGACACTACCACATACAAGGGGCCCTCATTTCCCCAAACACACACATTAGACACTAAAGTTTTCTTTAAAGACACAGACACACATGCACAAGGACACAAGGACAGTCTCCACCCGAAACATACATTCAGAGGCCTAATTAAATCCAAATTGCTAAGGTTCAACAGAATCTGCACACAGATTACAGACTTTGAGGAGGCTACCAAAACCCTCTTCAATGCATTAAAACCAAGGGGGTATTCCAGATCGTTCCTCAGACAGATTTGGAAAACCTTCTTGGCTACAAAACAACAGGACACTAGAAAAATCATTCCACTTATCACCACCTACTCAACATTCAGCCAAATAGCAAACGGAAAAATTAAACGGAACCTGGCCAGGATTCTGCAAACTTGCTTCAAGAATACAAAATCGTTTCGGAAAACGAAAACCTTAAGAATCATCTGGTAAGTAGTAAACTACCGGAAATCAACATGTAACCCACACAAGGCCCATATTTTACAAATAGGCCACGACAGTGAAAAACAACACGACAAACACAACATACCTTATCAAACAAACACTCACAGTTAACATATAACTGCATATATGTCATAAAGTGCAAACACTGCGACATAAAATATGTAGGAGAGACAGGAAATACAATCAAGACCGGATTGGCACAACACATATATAACATAAGAAACCATAGGAAAACAGACACACACATAGTGGCACATTTCCTACACCATGGAAGCAGTAGAAATGTCGGGCCTCCATTCAAACATTAACTGGACACAGGAGGACAGATGTAGGACAGAAAGACATTGGATTAGAAAACTCAACACCATATTCCCAGGAGGATTAAACAAACGCTGGTAAAAGTTCAACACAAGAGGGACCAAATTCTTCCTACTTAAAGGCTGCAGTACACTGAATGGCCAGTGCAAACTTTTCTTTCCCAAGGAGCCCTCATAAGGGGTAACTTGGGAAATAAACATTTTTTCCTAAACCTGGCAACATTCTAACCGCTTAAAAAACTTTCACTTTTAAATCAAGTTTATCTGAGTTTACACCTGAACACGAGATGGCGTTTCACCGACTTTTCAACAAAGTTAACTGGGGTGTGCAGTCTATGGCACTGATAATATTGGACAAGTTGGCAATTTCATAACAACCCCGCTTTATCTCCACCTAGCTTTGCATGTTGTAGGGGAACTGGATGTACGCTGGCATTAGTTGGATTGAGCTGTTGACCACAAATGCAACCCTGTAAGCCACTTTCAAACAAAATTTTGTTCATTGGTTAAATGTGTGTTTTAATTAGCATAGCCTATTTAAGGTCATGTAGAATAATTTTTTTTTTGCAATTTAGAAAAAATTGTAGGCTACTGGGAGCATTCATTAGCCTACCTTATGGGTCTAATTAAACCGCTTCATAGCCTACAATTGATTAATAGGCATAATCTAAAGTGTTTGTTTTTACAATCATAATTTATCACGTTTGCAATGTTTATTTCAAAGGCTACATTTAGTCTTGTGAATTTAACAGAAAAAACAAATAAATTAATGTTCTAATTATTACTCAGAAGCTACATTTGAATTTATGAATGCAGTACACGTGGACGTGAGCAGGTGTAAAATTAGTTTGTACGTGCAAACAAATCTCAGAAAAAAAAACGTTGATGAATGCCAAAATACGGCCAAATTTGCTAATACGAACAATTTAAATTTGTTCTGCTCACGTTTCATGAATGAGGCCCAATGTGCCTATGTAACTGACCTGCTTTGAATTTATTAAAGTGTCTTGACCCGACACCCCATAGTGGTGACACAAATCCTTCAAGCCAGCCAGGCCTCACTCACAGTTTGTGGTCCTTCGAGCCGGATACCGGTCATTACTATGGCTACAGTAAGAGAAGAGACTGACCAACTGGAACAGACAGTACGCTGACGGCCTGCACACGTATGTCACCAACCCAGTTATTTAGAAGAATATGAAGCAGATTATCCAGGTTCAAAGCAGGCACAGGTACATGAACATGAAGAGGAGGAGAGATTACAATGGAAGCCCACCACATGGAGTGATAGTCCACTCATCCACTCTCACAGCCTGCAGGAAGCCATGCTACAGCAAATACTTGCAACAGCTCACCATCAGAGTGAGACGGCCAGGCAACAGAGTGAGACGGCGAGACGCCAAACTGAGGTTCTAGAGCAGGTTCTTCAGAGTCACACTCCTCTATCTTCAGCTTGACCATTCCTTGGTTCAAGCCTCGGCCCAACCGTCCAGATGGGTGTTACGGCAACAGTCACCAGTTCGTCGCTCAGAATTGGTCCAGCCAGGGCCGTGTTCTACAATCAGGGAAACCTGGGGGCCACCGAAGCTTATTAACAGAGCTGGCCCAACGCTTAGGTGATATCCAAGCTCACCAGCCTAAGCCGCCAACCACGCTGCCTGAGATGGATAAGGCCCGCTCTCTTCTCACGCAATCACCCCCAAACCCCCCAGACAGCTAGAGGAGGACCAGTTCAAGCTAATTAAACCAGACTACAGTCCTTTGAGTGGGTTGTGTAGGCCGCTTCCAATTGCCCAGTCAGGGTCGCACGTCCCACCTACTGCTGCCTATCCTTCTTATCCAACCTACCCAGGGGCCCCAGCACAGCCTATCCCGGTGATGTACATCCAGCACCATATATAGAGGAACTATATATGCTGTACATTTCCGGACTTTACTACGGAGGACAGAGCCCAATATGTGGAGCTACACTTCGCTATGCTATCCTACACATTAACCCTTTCCAGCCTGAGCGAATATTGGGTCAACATTCCATTCCATTCTATTTCTTAACGTGCGTTGCAAAAATGTTTGTGGTGTGATCATATTACATCAGATACCTAAACTTTATATACTATTGTAAACAGGATAACTGGGGCTTTCAATTGATATAAAAATCAATAGGATTGACATTCACCAACTAAATTTATAAAACGTTCTAAATGGCTATTTTCTAATGAGAAACCTACTATTTTACCCATTTCATGTTCAAGATAGAGGGAAACTTACAGTGCATATCTTCACCATTGTGAGTCATATAGAATAGGAATCAGAATAGATTTATATTCTACTGCTCAAAAGTTATAACAATTTCAGTGATGGGTAAGAAAAGGCAACAAAAAAAAAACTGTTAGGTTCATTGAAAATATGACATGCGTATGCAAAACTGTTTGTGGTGTGATCATATTATGTCACACCCCTAAAGATAATATACCATTTTAAATAGGATAACTGGAGCTTTCCATTTATATCCAATAATGTGCTTACTTTAACACAATATCATCAATTATTAAAGCAATTCAGAAAATAAATAATAAAAAAAACTTTCTAAATGGCTATTCTCCATGAGAAACCTAGGTTTTTAAGCATTTCATGTTCAAGATCGAGGGAGACAAACTGTGTGGTATCTTCACTATTTTGTAAGTCATATAGAGTACAAATCAGAAGAGATTTATCATTTACTGCTCAAAAGTTATAACCTGTTCCCAATGGGCCACTTGAGAATCGGTTTATATAATGAAAAATCGAAAGACACATACACTGAAATATACAATGTATGTGTTCATGAAACACACACTTTATTTTAAAAAATTTTTATAACATAGTGAATGGGTGAACTAAGTAAATTCATGCCCGTACAATGAATGCATTGGATTTATTTACAGTAAAATCATTAATGTATTAGAACAGATACAGCAGACAAATCTATGGTCAAGCATAAATACCTTCAATATATTCAAAAATCAAGAAAATAACAGTAAGTGCATGCCCTGATGGTCCTCCGTGTCGTGCTCTGCTCTGCACCCTCCTTCTCTTCAGGGACTGTATCAGATGGCTAAATGTCCATCCTTTGCTGGAATACATAAATATGTAATCATTTACCATTTCATTAATCCATAACATATCATATAAAACCATTTCTGAGTCATTAAAGGGCTGTATACTTGCAATAATAACATCTTACAGCAAACGCTTTATGCTTATGTCAGGAATAGATAAAATATCTAGTCTGGACACAACATAATGTCCATCCATCGCTGTAATAGATAAATATATTATCAGTTGCCATTTCATTAATCCACAACATATAAAACCATTTCTGAGTCATTAAACGGCTGTATAGTGAAAATTACATTTTACAGAAAACACTTTATGCTCCAGAATAACATTAGATAAAAAGCACAACAATAACACAATGTTAGACTACTTAGCATAATGTCCATCAATGTAAAAGATTGTTTTGAATGAACAGACCTAAATCATCAGTGGCATTGGCTCAATTGAATGATGTCTTTTTGTCATATTTGTCTAAACAGGCTAATCTTGCTCAAGTCAAAAACGTGAGTCAGAAAATAAAATGTGAAGCTGATGTTACGTTAGTAAATGTTTGCTGTTTAGTTCCCTACTTCATTCATTTTCGACAGGACTGATCAACAACAACCTTCAAATTTATACATAACGTTATGTTAAAACACTAGCTAGTTAGTACTTGCTATTGATAAGTCTAATAGTTGAGTATAACATTTATAAAGCTAGTAAGACAGACAGCAGACTAACGTTTCAAATTAGGAAAACAAAAATGCTTCAGAAAATAAAATGGCTGTTCACGTGGCGAGACGCTGAGAGCTTGCTGTTAGACTGACATTACTGGTTTTAGCTTTAGTTAGCTATTATTTGGTTATCTACACTAAATACAGACAATATTCACATCTAACGTTATCAATTCACTTATTCATTGTATGACAGACTTTTTCACAATTTAATCTCGAAACGAGCTGGGGGAAGAATAACACAGTGGCTTCTCATTTGAAGCTAGAGCTTTACAGGAATGTTCATGTTTTTGTTCGAACTTCAAGTGACAATCTGAGAAAGTCTGCGGTACAAAAACAGGATTTTATTCAAAATAAAATAGTTTCTGAAGTAATATCTATGGTTAATATTATCTTAAATGCCTCTTACCTCAGGGGGTTTACTGGCTTTCCCTCAGTCGCAGTAAAGTCTTCAGATGATAGTCTTCTGTCCGATGTGGTCAGCTCCGCCCGCGGTGAGGCAAATGGATATTTACGTGGTTGACGTGCAGTTTTATCTAGCGGTCTAGAAATAAATCCCCGCCCACTAAGCCCATGAACCAATTATATGAAATTGTAGCTTATTTTGTCATCTGTAACTAGCTTTTTTCAACAACAAAAAATCAGTGATTGGACGGCAGAGATATTATACATCAAACCATCAGAACAATTGTTCAGAAATTAGAACGCTCTGGCTTTAAAGGGTTTAGGTTCCTACTGCACATAGGCTTGTGTTCGCGCAGGCGGAGTCCAACACTCCCTCCAATGCTTTGGCGTCCCTGGATGAGAAGTACGGGCGCCCATATCAGTACACCCTGAAGGAAATAGAGGAACTGGAACACCTCAACTGGAACTACCCCACATCAAAAAGGACAAGGCCTTAGATGACCTCAAGGAGGAAGGTCATGAGGAGCTCCACTGCGGATCCAATGTTAAACGCCTCCTGGATCTAAGGATAAGCAGGAGCGGTTCCGCCGGCACCAATACCGTAAGAACCCATGGAAGCTTAAATTCTTTCTGATTGACTTTTCAGAATGGCTTAAGTCAGAAGTTAGATGTTTGGAGTGTGAGCACACCATTTAGGTGTGGAGAAGAAGACCAAACCTAAGTGGAAATCTGAGGCAACCACTCTGATACAGTGGACCTCAGACTCAGTCCAAGCTCCTTCCTCAAACTCACCAGCCTCACAGACACCTTCCTCTAAGGCCCAGACGAAGAGTAAAGTCCACTGTCTGTACTTTAGCCACATCTTGTGATCTCAAAAAGCCCTGCCGTCTGTGTAAGTCCAAACACCTCTCTGTCCTGCATGAGGTCGGAGGAGTAGTGAGGGTGAAGCTCCCACTGTTGCCACTGCGGCAGCCCCATCCACTGATGCCAGCTCTGTTGCTGAGACCCTTTATGTTAACCAGCCCAGCGCCTTCAACAGAGTGTTGAGTTTTAGACACTTACACCCTCCTGGATGATGGCTCTGACAGAACAATCTTACTCCCATCTGCAGCCCAATAACTTGGCATCCAAGGTCAAGCTGAAGACCTGCCGCTCAGGACAATCCATCAGGGTGTGAAGACATTGCATGGCTTACGAGTCTCTTTCACAATCACTCCAGTGATACGTTTGCAGCAACACTTCCCTATCCTAGATGCCTTTACGGCAGACCACCTGGGCCTCTCAGAGTATACCTACCCACTCCTTCAGCTCCAGAAGAAATATCGCCATCTCTGTGGCCTCCATTGTCACCCCTGGACCACGCCTAGCTAACTGTACTCATTGGTTCAGATTATGTCAGCCTCATTATGCCAGTCCGTATTGGCCCGCCTGGTGGACCAGTTGGAGTTAAAACCTGCCTTGGTTGGGCACGGCAAGGCCCAGCTAGGTACCTCAGCTAACAGTCACGGTCCTCTTCACCTCGGTGGCACCCCCTACAGCAGAATTGTTCCAGTAAGTTGAGCGCCTGTGGCAACTCAATAAACTGCCTTTCAGGAGTGAGAAGGTGGTGCCCCGCTCCTGGTTGGATAAATACTTAATCGAGTTGCTGGAAACTGAAACCAGGCATGTGGAGGTTAATGGAACCCTTCATTATGCCATTCCCCTTCTCCACATCCCAGATATGCCACAATTCATGGCCGCCAGAGAAGCAGTAAAACTTTTTTCTGAAAAAAGCACAACCTGCAATAAAAAATAATCTAACAAAAGCTTAGCTTTAAGATCGTTTAATTTCCATGAATATTTTCGGAATTAAGAGTGCGGAGAACGAAGAGCACATGCGTGAGCCTACTGCAGATGAGTATGCGGAAGCAGAGATTAAGACCCTCCAGTGGGCCCAGTGGGACACCTTTGAAGAAGAGGTGAAACACCTACAGAGTGGGAAATCCAGCAGTCGACTCCTTGCCCTTGCTCCAGAGTATGACACTGTCAAGGGGATCACCTGTGTCGGAGGGAGGTTATGTTGTGCCACCAACTTAGAAGAGGTTGTACATCCAATTGTGCTGGATCCCAAGTATCCTACTACTCAACTGATAATCTGCCAGTATAACACCAAAATGCACCACTCAGGTACAGTATTTGCAGAACTGCGGCGCAAGTACTGGATCCTCTTGCCCTGAATGTCAGAAACGGAGAGCCAAACCAGTCAAAAATGGCAGATCTCCGACTGGCACGTCTTCGCCTCATGAGCCCGGCCTTCTATTCCGCCGCAATGGACTGTTTTGGACCATTTCTGATCAAGCAAGGCCGAGGCACTGAGAAGACATGGGCTATCATCTACAAATGTCTAACCACGAGGTGCGTCCACCTGGACACCCTGCAGAGCATGGACACCGACTCCTTCTTAATGTCACTTAAGCGATTCACTGAACAAAGAGCCACCCCCTATGAGTTGCTTTCCGACCAGGGGACAAATTTTCGGAGAGGGGAGTCTGAGCTAAGAGTAGGTTTCCAAAGCATGCACCCGGAGCTAAAGAGGGAGTTAGCAAAGCATCAGATCCATTTCCAGTTTAACCCTCCCAACGCTCCGCACTTTGTATATATCGTATATTCGTATATATTAAGGTTAGTTAATATATAACATTAGTTAACTTTATAATTTTTATTGGCCAAATTAAATCCAACAAGCTATTGATAGCTAACGTTATGTTTGAACATAACTGTCATGTCCGGCTAGCGTTAGCTAGCTTACGTCGTTAACTGTATGTGCAGTGGTAGCTTTTCTGTAATGACCATCTTTAAAACAAATGCTTGTGAAAACATGTAGCTTGTTACAGTAATTTATAGATTTTTTTACATTAATGCAACAACGCGATCTGATATGATATTTTGCGTTAAACTTTTTTCTTTGCTTGACAAATGGCCATAGGATTCCTGTTCCCATAACATTAGCTATTGCATAACTGCCGTGGTGTCCAGTGATTTAATTAAGTAACAGGCTACAAGTGAACAGTTAATATTGTAAACATGTCTTAGCCTTTGCAATAAAAAGACGTTCTTTAATGTGGGAAAAACATTCTTGTATGAGCAAATCATAACATGTGCACACTGTATAATTTAAAATGACACTTTAGTACCTGGCGGGGATCAACCCCAGATCTCTTGCATGGTAAGGCTTGATGCTTACCGCTACACCAAAGCTTCTTGGATTACAGTCATGTGATATAGGCTATAGGCCAGTGTATATGGGAAATGGAACATTTGTTTCCATACTGCGTAACGTTACCTGAAGTGGTGTCGTCTGACTTTCACCATTTCGCTGTAGTACAAGTGAAACATTGAACAGTTAATATTGTAAACGCCTTTTGCCTTTGCAATAAAAATATGTTTGTTAATGTGAAAATAACAGTCTAATAAATTAAAAGTATAACAGTTGCACATTGTTTTTCTTGAAAATAAACTTGCGCCCTGTTGGGTTTGAACCCACAATCCTCTGTGTGAGAGGCAGCAACTCTAGTAGGCCACAGTAGCTTCATAGAAAACAGAAAGCCATATAGCGGTTTTGTCTGTGATTCTGTGATGTGTCACATGAGTTTGAAGATTTTTATTGGTCAATAAGCTTGGGATAGCAGGTATGCGATGTTGTTATCCAATGGAGAGAATTATTCTTTGAGGGTACGGAAGCAGGAAAATTGGAAGAAGCAGCAGAAGAAGAAGCAGAAGGAGAAAAACCAGCAAAATAACCCAAGTTTGGGGCTTTATTGTGTTGTATCTGAATGCTGTGTGGTTACATGAGGTCAGAACATACAGAAGTTAATGTTTTTAAGGGCTGAGAGTCTGTGGTCATTGTGGTTACTTCTGTAGGAAACCCTGAAAAGTGCCAAACTCTCGGTGCTGTATAGGTATGGGGTATGCCCCGCCAAGCCGCAACTTAGCGGATGGTGCGGAGGGAAGTCCTTTACTCTCTCCTCATTAGGTTCAATTTGAGATGGGTTTTGAGCTGGAGAATTCTCAAGATGAAGATGAAGGAAATAGCAGAGTCTTCTATTCAGTTTAACCTTTTATTATGCGTTGACGCCAACGGGAGGTCCTTTACCCTACGCAGAGGATTAGGAGTTCCCCAAACAAAAACAAACATTAGTTTGTATAATATCATAACTCCTCCTCTACCTAACTAATACACCAATAATGTGCGGTGACACCCTTTTGTCATATCTTATTTTATCCAATAGCAAATTAGGTGAAAAATAAACATGTTATATGACCAGTTCCTACCCTATGCGCTTGGGGGCACCCTTGATCTACCAAATAAAATAGTTTGCGACTTATCCTCATGTAATTTCCCTTAATTTCTCTTATTTTTTCTTATTTTCCCACTTGTTCGGTCAGCATGATCTATCTTATCCATTGTTATGAGTACTCTTGTAAACAATAGAGGGAGAAATTCCTGGTTTGATGGGGGATTCTAGATGTCTCCTTAGTTGATAGCATGGAGGACTCCTCCAAGGCCTCTCGCCCCCCCCCCCCCCCCTGGGCCTCACACTCCCTAGTTGATGTTTCACCCGGTGGAGTTATGACATTTCAATTTTATAATATATGAAAAATAAACATTGGTGGTGGATTAGTTTCATGCATAGTTTGTACTTTAACTGAGTTAATACTTCCTCTAATTAACAGAGGATATATCAAAAAGTAAATATCCAAAATCAAAAGGCTACTGTATTTAGTCATTATCTGATTTGATTTGCTATAATTATACAAAGATTATATAAAAATAATTGGATTATACTTGTAATGTCTTCTTCCTCTTCTTAGGAGCCCATGACCTGAGGAGCCTGAGGAGAGGTTACTAGCACTTCACTCAGGTGTCTCCTACCTTCTTCGCCCTTTTCCTTAATCTATTTATGTGTCTGGTTTATCTATCCTAAGGGCTTTTAGTCAGTTGGGGCTTTATTATGTCCCCTTTAAATTGTTCTTTTCTTTGTGTCTGATTAACAGTCACACATATCACATAACAGTATATGTGATATGTGTGATCATGCGTACGGGGGATACTCCTCATACTTTCATCTTCTTCCAACAGCCCTGGCGTGAAATACTTCTCCCAATCTATCCGATTACACCATTCGTCTCCAAATTTAATTCCCACGCATTTACATCCTGCTCCTCCCTTCACTCCCCATTCGCATAAAGGATTTCCAGATGGACAGTTCAGCGGCCCTCCTTTCTCGTTGCATTTTTCCCCGTGTTCGTTCATGTAAGACCCATCTCCCATCTGGAATACCTGGTGAATGGATGGCTCCCATACGGTGCGTCTCCGAGGTATTCCTAAGACCATTTGGTGGACTGCCTCAGCTCGTTTCATCAATACTTCTTTGCTTTCAATGGGATCACTTGATAGATTATTTTCCTCGCCTTCTGCTAAGTTTATGAGTTCAACCACCTCATATCCCACTGGTGTTTCCACGACTTCTTCCTTCTGGATCATCATTCCTGTTTCCCCCATTCTTGCTCCCAGCCACTTAGACATCATAGCTTTAATACATGGCAAGATTACTCTGCATCCACAGAAGGCTATCCCAACTACTGTAACTACAGGCATCAGCTTGATCAGAGTCCCCAGCCATCCCATTGCAGAGCATCCAGCACTTGCCAATGGTCCGAATGCCTCTTTAATGTTCCCTAAGGCATGTATTACGCTAGTCAGATTATCCGTAATGTCAGGGACCAAGATATTGGAGTGGGCAATATTACCTGATAGGGTCCTGTTTGTCTGGGTTGTTTCCACTTTCTTTTAAAGTTCTTCACATAGACCCACTCCCCTGGATTCACCAATAGCTCTGGGTCTTCGACTGCTGGCCCCTGGGCCTCTTTTGCCTGAGAATAGACAGACCTCACAGCCTAGCTTAGTCTCTTCAGGTACAGAGTTCTTCTTCGAGTGCTTCCAGACCTATTTCCCTACTTTCCAGTCTTATTGTGGGGATTGGCATTACTCTTCCTGTTACCATCTCATTCGTTTTTAGTGTTCCATTGCATCTCTACTATACCCGCTGCCTGGGGATGGTACACACATGAAAATCTCTGCTGCCTACTTGTCATTTTACAAACGTCTGCTATCATGTCAGACGTAAAATGTGAACCATTGTCGCTGCTCAGTGTCTGACAGACCCCGAATCTGGGGAAAATTTCTCTTGCCAAAGCTTTAGCTAATTGAAAATCTATCAATGATTACTAATATGATTACCATCAATCAAGACAATATCTTTTGTCTTCCGCACGATCGATCATATCTACGTAGTCCATTACCAAATGGGAAAATGGACCCACCGGTGGTGGCATAGAGCCTGGTGTAGTCGGTATCCCTTTCTTTATGTTTATTTCCTGACAAATTTTGCATCTTGATATAATGCTAGTAACATGTTCTTAGTTTTGGGATAAACCAATGTTTCTGTATTTCTCTCATCATCTCCCCCCTTGCAGAGTGGCCAACACCATGGGCCGCTCTGCAAATTACCTCTATTAGTGTGCTTGGTGCGATTTGCTTTCCCTGTACATAATTCGCCATATTTTCCCATTCCACCTTTTTGACACTGTAGAAGCCTCCATTAGGTATTGCAATGCCACCTCCTCTGCATTCAGAAGCACCTGTTGTAGGCCAGTACTCCAACTCCTCTGCTGCTAATTTAGCAGCTTTATCTGCATAATTGTTTCCTGCTCACACAGGATCTGTTCCCCCTGTATGTGCTGCACACTTTATAATTGCAATTTGTGCTGGTTGTTTCATGGCCTCCAACAGTTCTTTTACTCAAAAATGTTTTTTATAGGGTTTCCCCCTCCAGTGAGAAGCCCTCGTCTTGCACATATTCCCCCAAAATGTGTACTACCGCACAAGCAGTCTACTGAATCACAGTAGATATTAACGGTTTGTCCAGCACTTCTTCTACAGCCTCTTGCTAGGGCTACCAGTTCTGCTTGTTGGGCGCTTGTCCCTGGGCTTTGAGTCGATTCTTCGATCGTTTGATATATCCATGGCCCTTCTTACTATATGGATATGGTATAGTCGTACTATACCATATCCGGCTCTCCTTTTTCTTGTCCGGGGATCAATGGATGATGAACCGTCCACAAAGAACACGTGGTCCGGAGCCATCAGTGGTTCTTGTTGTAAGTCTTCTCTTGCCCTTGCTTCTGCTTCCACCACTCTTTCACATTCATGTGGTTGGCCTTCTTCTGGAGTCATCATTAATTCTGTTGGGTTCAGATGCTTTGCATCTGACAATGGTCAATCCTGGCTGTGTGAGCAGGATTTCATATCCTGATACTCTGATACTTGGGGACGATTTCCCTCTACTGAGTAGTGCTTCTACTGCATGTGACACATACAGGGTGACTACATGCCCTGCCATTATTGATGTTGCCTTCTCTACTGCAAAGGCAGCTGCTGCCAGTCCTTTCTCACGTGTGGAGTCCTCTTTCTACTGCATCTAGTCTCGTACTGTAATAGGCAATGGGTTTGTGTCTTTCTTGCTTTTCTTGCTTTCTTGCTTTTTGGGTTAGTACTGCTGTAGCAAACCCCTCTTTTTCTGCACAGAACAGGTGGAACCATTCGTTGTAGTCTGGGAGTCCCAGAGTTGGAGCTGTTTGTAATGCTTGCTTAAGTCCAGTGAAAGCTGATTCTGTCCCTGGGAACCACTCAATTTGGTGTCTTCCTGCTTTATTTAGGCACAAATCTCTTAGTGGCCGTGCCATTTCTGCATAGTCACAACTCCATTGCCTGCAGTACCCCGTCATTCCTAGGAATCTCTACATCTCTTTCACCGTTCTCGGTCTAGGCACCTTCGTGATTGCTTCAATTCGTTCTGCAGAAATACTTTTTCTCCCTTTCTTAAGAGTATGACCCAGGTACTGCACTTGTTCTTGGCAAAACTGTAACTTTGTCTTGGATACTTTGTGGCCTTTTAGTGCCAGTTCTTGTAACAGCCTCTTACTGTCCTCTTTGCATGCAGTCATCCTTGGGCTGCATAGGAGAAGGTTGTCCACGTACTGAATGAGAGTGCTTCCCCCCTTTGGCGCAAAGTCCGCTAGGTCATTTCTGACCATTCGATTGAACAGGCTAGGGGATTCTACATATCCCTGAAGCAGTCTTTGATAAGTGTACTGTTGCCCTCTGTATGTGAATGTAAACAAATACTGGGACTCAGGGTGCACTGGAATTGAGAAAAACACTGAACATAGGTCTATAACTGTGTAGTGGGTTGTATCACTTGGGATGTTAGTTAATATGGTTGAGGGATCGGGTACAATTGGGTAGTCTGCAATTACTTAGTCATTGAGTAGTCTGAGGTCTATAGGCGGCAGTATAGTATAATGGTTAAGGAACTGGACTTGTAACCGAAAGGTTGCAGGTTCGATTCCCAGGTAGGACACTGCTGTTGTACCCTTGAGCAAGGTACTTAACCTGATTTGCTTCAGTATATATCCAGCTGTATAAATGGATAAATGTAATAAGAAGTTGTGTAAGTCGCTCTGGATAAGAGCGTCTGCTAAATGCCTATAATGTAATGTAATGTCTTGTACCATCCTCCATTTACCTACAATTTTCTTAACTGGTAAGATTGGTGTGTTGCATGGCATGGGCTGGTTGTAGGGTATATCACCCCAGCTTTCAGAAGTTCTTGTATAGTGGTGTTAATTCCTTCTTCTGCGTCTTTGTTCAGGGGGTATTGACGGACTCAGGGTCCCATCATGCCTGGTTGTATCTTCACCTGTCCAGCTGGCCGCATGAGGCCGATGTCGTGCCCCACTTCTGCCCAGAGTTCTTTTGGGACATCTTGTAGGTACTCTTCTTGTTCTTCTGTGAGTGTCATTATTGCTTCCATTTCCAGTGTGTATTGTCCAGATGATCCAGGAAAAGTGCAAATCAGCCCTTGAGGCATGCATGAAATGGTGGCATTCAATTTGCACAGCAGATCTCTTCCTAGCAAGTTTACGGGTACGTTAGGGGTATATAGGAGTCTTGCCGCAATTTGTTGCTCCCCCACTATCAGTTTTTGCTCTTTGGTGAATGGAACAATTTGTGTTATCCCCGAAAATCTTTTTGCTTTAATATGATGTGTTGTAAGTGGCAAGTGTGCTCCATCCAGACCAATACAGAAGTGGGTCGCTCCAGTATCTATTAAAAAGTTGCATGTTTTCCCTCTTATGAGAATATCTATTTGTGGTTCATCTGTGGCTCCGCTGGATGTTATAGAGAGCATTTCCCTTGCCTCACACTCTCTCTCTGTTCCTGGGGGTGTGGGATTCACAGGGCATCCCTATTGATTCTGGTGGGGACTCATCCCCCATTGTTGTTGTGGCTGCCATCCCTCCTGCTGCTGCCCATACGCGTTTTGCTGTGGGGTCATTGCTATCTGGGCCACCCCCCAGGGTTTGCTCCTTAGTTCATGCGGCCTCTTGATTGGAATCCTCCCTTTCCTCTGCCTCTTCTCTGACCTGTCCAACAGTCTCTGGCCCAGTGTCCCATCCTCCCGCATTTCCAGCAGTCTCCTTTCTGCTGCCACTGCTTATTACAACGTAGCTATGTTCCTTTTTCTTATCATCACTTATGATAAAAGCGCTTTCATGAGATGATAGCAAGCTGTGCATGGGTACTGAATCTCTGCTAAAGCAACCTCCCATTGCCCTCAAAATTCAAGAGGTCTGGCAAACTTGGTTGTGTAGCTTGAAATTTTATTTCCGGGGTAAATATTTAGACATGCATTACTCTGAAGAGTGACATAAAAACCTGCTTCCTCCATGGTTACCTAATATTTTTGCCGGTTCCTGTAAGCTTTTCTACTCTTTTAGACATCAACAACATGCCTTGCCGGAATCCCACTGTTGAACTTTTCAGGCCATCCGACCCACTTTACTAAAACAAGCTTCTGACGCTTATGCATTTTCTCAGCTACTATTTTTTCAACCTTAAACATTTTGTCTTTTCCAACTATAACCTTTTGTAATTCCGCCTCATGAAATGTGCCGTCAATGCTCGCCCCATCATAATCCTTCAAACTATATACAGGAGGGATTCTGTGGACCCTTTCAGCAACCGTGAAATATTCATCTGTATATGTTTGCTCGTAGTCTTTTGCAAACTTTGGAAACTCTGACTGTGTCACCCTCCTCAAAATTAAACTTTAGCTTTTTAAATCTTTTTGGAAAGAGACCATACATATTTTTAAACACTTTAAAAGCATTAGCTTTGTTTACTTCAATGGGTTTCATTTTAATCGTGCTGTGGTAGCTGCTATTGTACCCCAGGACCAAATCCTGTACAACATCTATATAGCGTCTAGTGTTGTGCGCCGTAAAGTAATGCCACATTCTCATTTTCAACGTTCTATTGAACTGTTCAACCACTGAAGCTTTCACATCTTGGATTGTCTGTGGCAAAGTGTATTATTTTGTTTCGTTTCATCAGACTTTTAAACCTTATCGGTTTGTATTTTTACCCTTTACCCTTATCGGTTTGTATTTGCAAGGGCAATTTGTCCATTTATGAGAATTCCTTGAAAAGCCTGGACTACTTCGGCTCCTGTCTTGTTTTTAAGAACACATACCCATGCATATTTTGACAATATATCTATACATGTTAGCAGGGGGGCCACCAGGGATTTTGGGCCCCATGAAAAGATACATCACACTGGGCCCCACCACCCCACCACCACAGGCCACGCCAACCCTGCGCAATTGCTGTAACCACACACCTCCAGAATCCAATCGACCCATTCAACTCAACATAAATATTGTGCTTAAAATGTCAGTTTAACCTTAAATAAATGTATTATGGACAATAACTGTCCTTATATGCAATTTTAATGTGATATATATAAGGACTGTTTTTGCGGATTTTAAAACTCACATTTTCCCAACATTCAATCAATGATAAGATACAGAGGCTCTCTGGATGTTTACTTTTTGCCAAAAACAAGAAAAGAAAAAAAAAACGTTAGTTTTAGTAGTAGTACATTGTAAATAAAATATTCTATTAATGATGATAGGTTAATAATTTAATATTGAAAAAGTTGACCTAATGTTCTAATAATTTTTTAGGGCCCCTGTCAGTCAGGGGCCCTTAGAATCATCCTAACCTTTCCCCCCCCTTACGGCGCCCCTTCATGTTAGCATAAACTTCATATTGTCATTATGTTCAGATAAACTTGACATGTCTACTAAATCAACCTGCCATTGCGAGTTATTCACAAAAACCCTTGTTTCTTTTGAAATTGACTCTGATGGGCTTGTGTAAAGTGTATGCATCTTCCCCCGACAACCAGTCCGTATCTTTCTTGGTTGATATGCTACAGCCAGCTGTTTCACGCTAAACCCTTTGCAAACCTTCTTTACCACCGTAAGAACCTGGATTTTCTGGTGCATAATAAGCATCCTTCATGTGTTTCTCGGCATCCATCCTTACAGCTATCGCAATAATGACACAAGATATAAAAAAACCAAAGTATTTATTATTATTTTTAAAAAAAGGTTGTAGGTTACATGACAGAAAATGCATTTATGTTATGTTAACATTTAACATAGCTGTAAAATGCTGTTAAACATCAACTGTCATCTGGGCCTGATCACCTTCAGAATGATCAACCCACAGGTGTTCTTGCATGGCTCTGTCAATCTCCCAGAAATCTCTGTCCACGTCAACAACAACCTTCTCACTGTCCGGCCTCAGGTCTGACCACAGGATTTCATGCAGCTTCTCTCTCATGTGTGTGGCTCCTCACAAGCATTTCAACAGCACCCTGTATCCTCACAGGGTCTGGTTTCGCACCAAACACTTTCAAGGCCTTGACCAGCAGAGACCTCAGCCATGGTTTCTTCACTTTGGTGAGGAATTTGTCAAAGTGATATGTCAAATAGTACGCATCTGTTTCAAACATGCAGCTGTGTTTCAGCTGACTGGGATGGTCAACTTCACAACCAAGACATTCACTTTTCAGCTGTTTTTCGAAGGCAGGCGATGATGGCTTTCAGAGGTTTAACCATCGGGCTTGTAATGCAGTCATCCCCCATCAGGCCCAGCTAGGTAGTTGGTCTGGTGTGTTGGTCGCAGCATGGGGCATCGTACCCTGGTGCGTTGTCGACAATATGCAGGGTGTCCGCTTTGTTGTGTTGGCCGCAGAATGGTGAATCATACCCCGCATCAGCTTCGTCAATATTCGGCGCTGTTATAAAAGTGGTCTCGGCATTCTCAACATCGATCCACGGCTCTGAAACAGGTTTGTCATTGTTTGCTGAATACTCAGTCTCCCAAGATTCTGAACACACAGAACCATGTAGGGGTGTATACACTTTGTATAAGGCCTGAGACATATTTGTCAAGAGGTCTGTACAACATGTATGAAATCAGTCTTTTGTGCCGTGGATTTTAAGGCCCCCCTCATGCGTATAGCCACGCCTTAAAACTTATAGAGTTCTGCGAGGGGTGGAGGGGCTTTGTGCTTGGTGTGTGATTTGAATTTTGTCATGGTTATTTGCAGCCTTTGCTTTTCTACGTTTTTGGTTTCCTTTTTGGTGTCGTCAGGACGCTCTATCAGCAAGTCCGGTTAAAAGATTTAGGATTGGATTGGTTTTCTCTTTCCTCTCCAATCTTTCTTTATCCTTTATTCTTTTAACCTGTTGCCAGTTGTGTTCAGCTCTTTTGCCACAAGAGCTAACAGGCTAACAGGTCTTTTCTATTCTTTTCCTTCAGTTGTTTTATCGAGTTTTGTTTTGCTTCTCCACCTCTTGTTACGCCTAATTATTTAGTGTGTGAGGTTCTTTTGTTAGTTATTCTCCCTGTTTATCGAGATCGCCTCAGTTTTTGGAGGTTGCTTTGTTTTGTCTTGTGCTAGGGAAGTTTTGCTCCCAATCCTGTGTTATCTCAGTCCTGGTGCAGCTACTTCCGCGTTTTGTGGCGTATCGCTCTAGATACACTTTTAGAAATCCTTATCAGTCGCGATAAGGTTCTCCGAACCTTACACTCCCCCTTATAGAATTTAACATGACTTGAATGTTTAATATATGGATAATAATGAATAAATATGTAAAATAAAGACTTTTTTATTTTAAAGTTCACAATAATCACAAAACAAGCAAAAAAACACAGTCACTACATTTTATAATGTATATGCAGGACCTAAATACATTTAAACAATGCTTTTTTTTTTTTAAAGTACAAATTTGTAGGTTATTGGGATGGCATGTATGCCATCCGCCAAGTTACGGCTTGGCGGGGCATGTGTAACGACCGCATTCCCGTCCTACTGTTTCCCGTGTTTTCCCTCTCTCCCTGTGTCATGTTCGTCTCTCCTTAGTCCGTCTTTCCCCGTGCTGCAGATTGGGCATGGCTTCCTGATTGTATCACCCTGTTTCACGTCACTCCTTACAGCCTATCCCACTTCCCCGCTTTCGCATGCATTCCACACTCTTCTATCTGCTAATCACTCCTGCATACATTCGCACGCGGCACATAATTGATACCAATTAAATGTTGTATTTAGTCACCCGGTGTTCTCTGTCCTGGGCCAGTTCGTTAACGTTGTTGTCTGTAAACCTCTGGTCCTGTCTCGAATCCTAGTAACCAGTCTAGTAATATTCCTGAGTCTTGGCTGTACTGGTGTTAAATCGCCTAACCGCCCTGTCTGAAATCTAAGTCTGCTCCAGTCTGGAACAGCATTTCTGCTGTTTATTGTGCCTGTCTTGTCGTACTAACTCTGTCTGCTTCGGTCCGCCAAACTGCAGTTGTTGGTCGTTCCTGCCTGTGTTGCGGTCTACTGCCTCCCTCCTGACGTGTGTGCAAGCAGTTTGGGTTTCTGCTCCTCCATGCTACAGCTGTTCCTGCGTCAGGCTGTCGCTGCAACTACGGCTACGGTTACGGTTACGCTCACTGCTGCTGCCCTGCTGCAACGCCTGGGTCCGGTCCGGACCCCGATCCATGGTCCTGCTCTCCCGCTCCCGCTCATCCCCTGCTCATTCTAACCGGTTGTCTGTTTCCATTACCTTCCCTGGCCTCTCCTAACTCTCCCATTCCCCGCAGCCTCAAACCCGGACTGTCCGTATTTAAATGTGCTCCCTACACTTCAGGAGATGCCTAGTTGAAGTTTAATTTATTGGATGCTTAGCGCTCCCACTATTGTCTGTCTATCTGTCTGTCGTGAGTACAGTCCAGCTTAGAACAAGTGCTGCCTGTCTGTCAAGTCCAGTTCCGGCCTGGAATGAGTGCTGCCCGGTTGCCATGTCCAGTTCCGGCTTGGAACAAGCGCCGCCCGTCTGTCAAGTCCAGTTCCAGCCTGGAACGAGTCCTGCCCAGTTGTCAAGTCCAGTTCCGACCTGGAACGAGTCCTGCCCGGTTGTCAAGTCCAGTTCCAGCTTGGAACAAGTCTACCCGGTCTAAAGAATCAAGTCTTGTAATTTCTAACCTGTCTTGCCTTTCTCCCCTTGCTACAGGACTGCCCTGTTGAGCAATAAATATCTGGGAATTGGCAATCTTGTGTCTGAGTCGTGCATTTGGGTTCAGTCCACCTTCTGGGTCATAACAGAACGAACTGGCCAGAAGATGGACCCAGCCGACTTGGAGCAGATTCGTCACGCCTTCGCCTGCCAGGCTACGGCCAACGATCAGATAAACCGCCGTATGGGCGACGCCGTGGAGGCTCTGAAAACCCTCGCGGACCAGCTGAGCCTGCTGTCGCCCATCCAACCTCTTCCGAGGACCCAGAGTGGTCCAGCTCCTCCAGGTCCAGAGCTGCAGCCTGAAGCGCCGGCGCCCTCTGCTGGCAGGGAACCTCGGGTGCAACACCCAGAGATCTACCGAGGGGAGCTGGGGAAATGTCGGGAGTTACTCCTCCAATGTGACATCGTGTTCCGAATTCAGCCTACCTCCTTCTCCACAGATGCCGGCAAAATCGCGTTCATCATGAGCAGTTTGGGAGGGGGCGCCCAGGAGTGGGCTACGACGTTGTGGGAGAGCCAGTCGCCCGCCTGCTTCCATTTCGCCTCCTTCACCACTGAGATGCACCGCGTTTTTGATCATCTGGTCTGTGGGCATGATGCTACCCAACGCCTCCTGCAGATGCGTCAGGGCAGCCGCAGTGTGGCCGAGATGGCGGTACAATTCCGCACCCTGGCGGCCGAGGCCAGATGGAACGATGCCACTCTCCAAGAGGTCTTCATGCAAGCTCTGAGCGAGGAATTGAAGGACCAGTTGGCAACCCGGGAGGAGTCCAGTTCTCTGAATAGTCTCATCAGCCTGGCCATCTCAATAGACAACCGTCTCCGAGCCAGGGCTCGGGAGAGAAGGAAGAGCCAGACACGCGCTCCGTATCCCATGCCCCGTTCCACTGCTTCCTCACCTCCAGGCAAGGCCTCCGCTTCAACTCCAGTGACCACCGGGGAGGAACCCATGCAGTTGGGAAAGGTCTACCTCGATGCCAAGGAATGGCGACGGAGAATCCGCACCAACTCCTGCTTGTATTGCGGCAACCCCGACCATCATCGGGCCGTCTGTCCCACTCGCCCAAAAGACATGGCTCGCCCGTAAGACTGGGCGTACGGGCGAGCCCTATCTCCACTAATCACTCAGCCCAACACCGTTCTATCTGCTAAGAGTGGCTGCAGCTGGTGTTGTCGGGTAACCGATCCAGTCCAAGCAATCGCCAGTAGTCCTCGGTCAAACCTGGTTGCGCCTCCACAACCCACACATTAATTGGCGTTCTGGCCAGGTGCAGGATAGGACTGGAGTGGCTATTGCCTAGCAAATTGTCTGCAGTCGGCCCTGCCCCCTACGGAGGGGAAGAGGGTCCCTACTAATCATCTCGAGCCAGATTTAACCTGTGTTCCTAACCAGTATCACGATCTGTCGCAGGTTTTCAGTAAATCACGTGCTGTGCCTTTGCCCCCTCACAGGCCCTACGACTGCTGCATCGAGTTGCTGGCAGAAGCTAAACTACCCTCCGGCCGCCTCTTCAGCCTGTCAGGGCCTGAGAAGGCCGCCATGGAAACCTACATTCACGATGCATTGGCCTCCGGTATCATCCGACCCTCTTCATCCCCGGCGGGAGCGGGGTTCTTCTTCGTGGCAAAGAAGGACGGGTCACTCCGACCCTGTATCGATTACCGGGGCCTCAATGAGGTTACTGTACGCAATAAGTATCCTCTCCCATTGATCAATTCTGCCTTCGAACCCCGTCATAACGCTACTATTTTTTCCAAGCTCGACCTCCGTAATGCGTATCACCTGGTCCGGATTCGCGAGGGGGATGAGTGGAAGACCGCGTTCAACACCCCTCTCAGCCACTTCGAATACCTGGTGGTCCCATTCGGGCTGACTAACGCACCGGCAGTCTTCCAGTCCATGGTCAATGACGTCCTACGCGATCTAATCGGACGGTCGGTCTTCGTTTACATTGACGATATTTCAATTTTTTCCAAAACCCCACAGGAACACATTGGTCACGTCCGCCAGGTTCTCCAGAGGCTACTGGAGAATCAACTGTTTGTTAAGGCCGAAAAATGCTGCTTCCACGTCTCATCGGTACCCATCCTGGGCTTCCTGGTGGAGGAGGGGAGGATCCGGGCGGACCCCGTGAAGATCCAAGCTGTAACGGAATGGCCCCAACCGGCCACACGTAAGCACCTCCAGCAGTTTCTTGGCTTCGCCAATTTCTATCGCAGATTTATCCGCAATTACAGCGTGGTAGCAGTCCCTCTTACAAAACTAACCTCTCCTTTAATCCCCTACCGTTGGAATTCCGAGGCTCAACAGGCATTCGATCTCCTGAAAACCCGGTTTTCCACGGCCCCTATCCTCTGTCATCCTGACCCGGAACGCCAGTTTGTCGTGGAGGTTGACGCCTCCAACACTGGCGTAGGAGCCATTCTGTCACAGCGGTCCACCCAGGACAGCAAGCTCCACCCGTGCGCCTACTTCTCCCGGAGGCTCAGTCCCGCTGAGCGGAACTACGACGTCAGGGATCGGGAGCTCCTCGCAATTAAGCTCGCGTTGGAAGAGTGGCGTCATTGGCTGGAGGGGGCAGGTAAACCTTTCATCGTCCTGACTGACAATCACAATTTGGTTTATTTAAAATCTGCGAAGAGGCTAAATGCCCGTCAGGCCAGATGGTCTTTATTCTTTAACCGTTTTAATTTCACTGTTACCTTACGTCCAGGGTCCCGTAATGTCAAACCCGACGCCCTGTCCTGAGTTTTCTCTCCTCTAGCCAGATCTGCTGACCCTGAATCCATCCTACCGGCTTCCTGTGTGGTGGCTGTGGTCTCCTGGAAAATTGAGGAGGTCGTGAAGGCCGCCCAGGCCACCCACACGGATCCCCGCAGTTCTCCTAACCAAACCCTGTTTGTCCCCGATTCCGCCCACTCTCAGGTCCTCCAGTGGGTCCACGCCTCCCGTCTGGCCTGTCACCCAGGGATCGCCAGGACCACTGCCCTGGTTAGGAGGAGCTTTTAGTGGCCCACGCTGAAGGGGGATACCCGTGCCTACGTCCTTGCCTGCACGGTGTGCGCCAGGAGCAAGGCATCCCACCAGCCGCCCGCTGGTCTCCTTCGCCCCCTCCCCGTCTCGGGCCGTCCTTGGAGTCACATTGGCATCGACTTTGTGACCGGTCTACCCACTTCGGATGGCAACACTGCCATCCTCACCATCGTACACCGGTTCTCCAAGGTGGTCCACTTTATCCCCCTACCCAAACTCCCTTCCGCGGCTGAGACAACGGAGCTCCTGGTGCGGCATGTGGTCAGGCTGCACGGGATCCCTGCTGACATCATTTCAGACCGTGGGCCCCAATTCTCCTCCCAGGTGTGGAGCCTGTCTTCGGGTTACCATCCGCAGTCCAACGGGCAGACAGAGAGGGCCAATCAGGACCTGGGAGCTGCCCTGCGGTGCTTGTCAGCACGCAACCCCTCCTCCTGGAGCCGATTCCTCCCCTGGGTCGAATACGCCCACAACTCCCTGAGGAGCACCGTGACTGGGATGACGCCGTTTGAGTGCTCCTTGGGGTACCAACCCCCCCTGCTGTCAGTCCAGGAGGAGTCCAGGAGGAGGAGGTAGCGGTCCCATCCGTCAAGTCCCACCTCCTCAGATGCAGACGCATATGGAAGCTGACGCGTACCGCCCTCCTCCGCACCAATTCCCGCACCCAGCGCCTGGCAGACCTCCATAGGACCACAGCCCCGCAGTCCACCTCCAAGAAACTGCAGCCACGCTTCATCGGTCCCTTCCCTATCCTCAGCGTTATTAACCCGGTCACGGTAAAACTTGCACTCCCCGCCTCACTCAATATTAACCCATCCTTTCACGTCAGTCAGGTCAAGCCTGTCGCCTCCAGCCCCCTCAGTGCTCCCGCAGACGTTCCACCTCCACCCCGGATTATTGATGCAGCCCCGGCCTACACGGTAAGGACCATCCTCGACATCCGCCGTAAAGGTCGGGGCTTCCAATATCTAGTCGACTGGGAGGGGTACGGTCCCGAGGAACGGTCCTAGCTCCATAAGAGCCTCATCCTGGACCTTCCATACACAGCACCCCGAGAAACCTAGGCCTCCATAAAAGCCAGGAGGCGTACGTTAGGGGGGGGGGGGGGTACTGTAATGACCGCATTCGCGTCCTACTGTTTCCTGTGTTTTCCCTCTCTCCCTGTGTCATGTTCGTCTCTCCTTAGTCCGTCTTTCCCCGTGCTGCAGATTGGGCGTGGCTTCCTGATTGTATCACCCTGTTTCACGCCACTCCTTACAGCCTATCCAACTTCCCCGCTTTCACATGCATTCCACACTCTTCTATCTGCTAATCACTCCTGCATACATTCGCACGCGGCACATAATTGATACCAATTAAATGTTGTATTTAGTCACCCGGTGTTCTCTGTCCTGGGCCAGTTCGTTAACGTTGTTGTCTGTAAACCTCTGGTCCTGTCTCGAATCCTATTAACCAGTCTAGTAATATTCCTGAGTCTTGGCTGTACTGATGTTAAATCGCCTAACCACCCTGTCTGAAATCTAAGTCTGCTCCAGTCTGGAACAGCATTTCTGCTATTTATTGTGCCTGTCTTGTCGTACTAACTCTGTCTGCTTCGGTCCGCCAAACTGCAGTTGTTAGTCATTCCTGCCTGTGTTGCGGTCTACTGCCTCCCTCCTGACGTGTGTGCAAGCAGTTTGGGTTTCTGCTCCTCCACGCTACAGCTGTTCCTGCGTCAGGCCGTCGCTGCAACTACGGCTATGTTTACGGTTGCGCTCACTGCTGCTGCCCTGCTGCAACGCCTGGGTCTGGTCCGGACCCCGATCCATGGTCCTGCTCTCCCGCACCCGCTCCTGCTCATCCCCTGCTCATTCTAACCGGTTGTCTGTTTCCATTACCTTCCCTGGCCTCTCCTAACTCTCCGATTCCCCACAGCCTCAAACCCAGACTGTCCGTATTTAAATGTACTCCCTACACTTCAGGAGATGCCTAGTTGAAGTTTAATTTATTGGATGTTTAGCGCTCCCACTATTGTCTGTCTATCTGTCTGTCGTGAGTCCAGTCCAGCTTAGAACAAGTGCTGCCTGTCTGCCAAGTCCAGTTCCGGCTTGGAACAAGCGCCGCCCGTCTGTCAAGTCCAGTTCCGGCCTGGAACGAGTCCTGCCCGGTTGTCAAGTCCAGTTCTGGCTTGGAACAAGCGCCGCCCGTCTGTCAATTCCAGTTCCGGCTTGGAACAAGTCTACCCGGTCTAAAGAATCAAGTCTTGTCATTTCTAACCTGTCTTGCCTTTCTCCCCTTGCTACAGGATTGCCCTGTTGAGCAATAAATATCTGGGAATTGGCAATCTTGTGTCTGAGTCGTGCATTTGGGTTCAGTCCACCTTCTGGGTCATAACAGCATGCCCCATACCTATACAGCACCGAGAGATTGGCACTTGTAAGGGTTTCCTACAGAAGTAACCACAATGACCACAGACTCTCAGCCCTTAAAAACATTAACTTCTGTACAGTCTGACCTCATGTAACCACACAGAATTCAGATACAACTTCACATATCCACACAATAAAGCCCAAAACTTATTTTGCCGGTTTTTCTCCTTCTTCTTCTGCTTCTTCTTCTTCTTATTACTTTTCCTGCCTCCATACCCTCAAAGAATAATTCCCCCCATTGGACAACCGCCTTTAATCCACCTATCAGAAGCTCTGTTTAAAATGGCCTCGTCACATTTACATGCTTCAGAGTCTGTCTATCTACTACACTAACTGTGAAAGTCTCTGTAGATTAGTGGTTACAGTGCTGCTCTAGCATGTAGCAGATTGTTGGTTTGATTCTCACCTACTCCTAGCGTTTTTGATACACAATTTCTGGTACCGCAAGACAAAAGTCTTATTTGGTCTGAAAATTTCTGTTAAATTACTTTGGCCTAGTGGTCAAGATATTGCTTTTCCATGCGTGAGGTCAGTGGTTCGATCTCCCGCCAGGTACCAAAGTCTAATTTCATTTTCAACTAAAAATGTGTGCACATGTATACTTTTTCTCATACAAGAATGTTATTTTCACATTAAGGAACATAGTTTTCTTGCAAATGCTAAGAAATTGAACAGTATTAACTGTTCACAGTTTCACTGAATGTCACCCGACATGGTCTGGTAGCCTAACATTAGGCTACTCGCTACCAACAAAACGTTCACCGCAGGTTCGTATTCACGCAGTAGGCTACAGGAACACATATCCCATTTCTCAGGCACAGACAATACAGTTCTAACGCAAAATATCACCTGGTTAACATCGCGTTGTTGCATTAATGTAAAAAAAATTCTATAAATAACTGCCATTGCCTACATGTTTTAATCTCACACAAATGGCGACAAAAAAAATGTGTCTGTGTGGAGTTATGCTGTGCTCTTGCGGTCATGTCTGACCCACTGTGGAAACTGAAGCTTCAACGCTTGCCTCGGCCAAGATTTCTTCATTCATGTGATGTCTTCATTCATTTCTTCACTTCAGCTCTGTTCAGTTTATCCTTTTCACACAGAACACAATGTGACCATAAAATTAACTACTACAAAAATTAAGAATTTCCGGTAATATAACCTATAAACGGGTTCGGATTTATATACCATCAATTCAGCAAAGACATCAGTTTCATGGTTAGTCTCTTAAAAAAATTTACAATAGCCTCCGAACATGTCATAGTCTACGTCTGCAGACAATGTCTATTGCAAACACTATATAATAATAATAATATAACATTCTACCTTCTTTTACAGTAGTCTTCTTTGTCTTTTTTTCTCATGCAAAGATCTCTGGGAAATAGCTTTGCCAGAGAAATTTGAACGTCAGTCAGCTGCTCAGGAAAACTAACCTACTAAAGAGTGTAAAGGAAACTACTACTAAGAAGCGAGTCAAAATGACTTATTATACGTCCATTGCAGTACAGAAAACTAAACTACACCTGCATGGTACGGTTGGTACCACGAAGACCAAACGATTTACCCCAGGTAACACGACTGGAAAAAAAATAGCCTACACTGAAGCTCTACTGGACATAGGCATAGCCTATGTGCAGCTATGTTATGCCCTTCTGTTTACTGTGCCTGGCTTTGATGCAGGAGTTCCCAGGTTACAGCCTCTGTAAAGATTCATTTATTTATTTTTCTTCACGTGACTTTTACTAGGCTAGGCTATTGCAGCTATACAAAACCAATGGGCCCTTTTCACACTGCGATGTGTTAACAGGATGTGACGGGATAACCAGGTGACAATGAATCCGGTTAGCTAATCTTCCAGCTCAACCAGTCAATGTTAATGAGTTCATGAACTCATTCTCAGTATGTAGCAAAACCTCAGGTGCTCGCTTGTCATCTTACGTTTAAAAACTTAACTATTTATACTCTGAATTTGACGTGCATATGAAAGCAAAGAAATTTTAGAGTTAAATCAGATGAAACCCAGTACATTAGCTTGTAGCCGCGAAAGCAGCGGATGTTCGTGCGACTGGTGACAAGCTGCCAAACGATGCGGAACGATGCGGTGCTAGTTTGTTATCTTATGTTTAAAAACTTAAGAACTATACATTTTTACTCTGCTTTTGGCATGAAGACAGAGAAGATGAAAGCCAAGATCTTTTTTCTAGTAAAATCACATGAAACCCAGTACATTAGCAAGCTTGTAGCCATGTAAGAAGCTGATGTTTGGTGGTGACAATCTGGCTAATTTAGCTTCCAAACGATGCCAAACTCCAGTGCTAGCTTGTCATCTTATGTTTAAAAGCTTAAAAACTGTATTTGTACTCTGAGTTTGGCATTAAGCCATACAAATCATGAAAGCCAAGATGTTTTTCCAGCAAAATCAGGTAAATAACGTTAGCTTGTAGCCGCAAAAGCAGTCGATTGGTGACAAGCTGGCTAACTTGTGAAACTCCGGTGCTACCTTGTCATCTTACTTTTAAAAGCTTCAAACTAACATATTTTTACTCCGAAAGTGGCATAAAGACATAGCTACAGATTATGAAAGCCAATACATTTTTCGAGTGCGGGGGAGAATGTTCCCATGAACCATTAGCTAGCATATTCACCGGTGAAAATGTATTCACGTTATTATTGAGTGGTATGAGCACTGAAATTATCTGGGAAATTGGCCAGATTTAGCATTCGGCAAGTAGTTAGAGGTATAACTAGTGACTTACCTAACGCTAAATCTGACCAATTACCCAATAATTTCAGTTATTTGATGTGCTAGCCACAGAGGGACACAACAAAAGTTATTGTAGACTGACTGCGCCATTTGTTTTTATGACACCGGAAATGTAACTACCTGGTTACTGAAAATGGTGGAAGTGGCAACCCGGAAATGTGAAAAGGGCCTATTATTTTGTTACCTACAAAATAGTGCTTTGTAGGCTGTGCGTGCATTACTAGGCTACGTCTACCGTGTAGGTGATACAACCCTTTAACCTTATTTACTTTGGCCCTCCAGAGGCAATGTCCAGGTAGTTTGTAGGCTAGGCTACTCGTTTCATTTTAATTGACAATTGTTCAAACAAAGCCTGTAGTGTAGTAATTGCAACACATGTGGATCTCAGTGTCACATCCCGTGCCTCTATGTCTTAGTCCATTCCCGGTTTTTCCGTTTCTATGTGTTTTCAGTATTTGTAGTTCCACGTTTTCCCTTTTCCCCCATTTCGTGTTTCCACTTCCCGCACCTGATATGTGTTTCCTCATGTTGTTTCGTCTCACCTGTTCCTCATTGTCTCGTCGTTAATCTGGCATATAAACACCCGTTTCTTTGTTCTGTGCCAGATTGTCTTGTGCCCTGCATTCGTGCTTGTGTCAACACTTTCCAGTGTTGTCTCCTGCCTGCTCCCTGCCTGTTCCGAGTTCCTGTTTCCAGTCCTGTGTCTACCTAGCCTGTCTCTATTCTCCTGCCTGCCTTGCCTGTTCCTATCCAGCCCTGCTCCAGTCCTCCTGCCCGCCTGCCCATCCCAGTCCAAGCCCTGCTCCAGCCCTTCGCCCTCCTGTTCTCCAGCCTCTGATGGATCTCCTGGTTCTGACCCCTGCCTGTTCTGGACTTCGCCCTGCCTTTTCTGTATTGCTCTGTTGCCTGGACTCTGACCCCTGCCTGGACCTGACCATGATTCTGCCTTGCCTACATTGCACTGTTTGCTGGACTCTGACCCTTGTTCTGTCGACCTTGAATAAAGCCTTATTCCTAATTCTTTGTTGTCTGCGAGTGGTTCCGATCAATTCTCCTAACAGAACGATCTGGCCACTATGGACCCACGACAGGCTTCCGAGGCCCTTTGTTATCAGGGCGCTTGACTGGGACTGCACGACACGGAGCTGCGGATGCTTCGACAATCCGTACAGACCATCTTGGAACAAATGACGTCCCTACAACAGCTGGCCCGAGACTCCACAACCTCTGCCCAAGCCCCAGCACCGCTGCACTCCAGGTCCAGTCCATGGCTGCTCCCTGAGGGATTCTGGAGCCCCGTCTGCCCGCACCTGATCGGTACTCTGGAGAGCCCGGTTCCTGTCGCGCCTTCCTTGCCCAGTGTTCGCTGGTCTTCAAGCTTCACCCCTCCTCAATGCCCTCCAAGTGGTCCAAGGTTGCCTATCACCCTGCTCTCTGGGAGAGCTCGTGCCTGGGGAACAGCATGGTGGGAGTCAGGAGATTTGCACACTGCCACCTTTCTGTCCTTCTCCACTGAGATGAAGAAGGTTTTCGACCGGACCTAAGTTGGTCACGTGGCGGCATAACAACTCCTGCGCCTCCGTCAGGACCAGCAATCAGTCTCAGACTTCTCCATTGAGTTCCGGACGTTGGCGGCGTCTGCGAGGTGGAATCAGGAGGCATTATATGACGCTTTTCTGCATGGCCTGTCAGAAAACATCCAGGACGAACTGACCACATGCGACCTGCCCCAAGACTTGGATGGGCTAGTAGACATCACCATCCGAGTCGACAGTTAGCGTAACAAGAACATGTAGCAATAACTACAGATGCTTGGACAAGTCTTGCCGTAGAATCGTACATCACAGTGACGGTCCACTACTTGGACAACACCTGGAAAATGCAAGGTGGGGTCATCAAAACAACTGCAATGCCAAAGCGACACACAGCTGAAAATTTAGCGGCACGTTTGAACGACATGACATAAAACAGTTTGGAATACAGCAAAATATTGTAGCATGTGCATGACAATGCATCAAACATGATGGCTGCAGGACGACTGTGCGAGTGGGAAGACGTATCATGTTTTGCCCACACATGAAAGCTGTGTGTGAATGCTGGATTTGTGTGTGAAGTCTGGACTGAAAACGACCATAGCAGCAGCTAGCAATATGGTACGTTTTTCCATCGCAGCACCATGGCTTCGGCTGCCTTACAAGCAAAACAAGAACAATTTGAAGTCCCGAAGCATGCCCTCGTACAATCCTGCTGCACCCGCTGGAACAGCGTTTACTTTGTTTGAGCGTCTCGCTGAACAAAGGTGAGCAGTTTGAGATTCCCGTTTAAAAAAAAAAATGTTTTAATTTTTTTAAATAAATGCTAGGCCTATATAAATACAATTTATTATTATTATTTATATTAATATTAATATTATTACAGGTGGCCTGTTTGTGCTGTGCTCAGTGATGAAGACGTTATGAAGAAGAGCGACGGCAGACTGTTTGAGATGAGAGACAGAGACTGGGAGAACGTGAATGCTATGGTTCCAATCAGGGACCGGAACGCAATGTCAAGGATTTAATCTAAACAGTGTCAGCTGTGCCTCAGCTTGCCACTGAAAACACCGGTTGCAATTCACCAGAAAACGGAATGATCCACCCACGTCAGTGCTGTCCTTCCTCCTAGGTGGACAGTTGGCATAGATCGATCTAAAGAAAAAGATGAGATAACGAAATACCTTGAGGACCCAGTTGAGCATCTCAAAGCAGACCCCAGTGATTACTGGAGGAAAAACGAGGAGAGATTTCCTGCTGTCTCGAAGTTGGCAAAGAAGCATCTTTGCATGCCCGCGCCCTCTGTTCCATCTGAACGAGCGTTTTTGGGTGCAGGCCTGGTGGTTAACAAACTATGAACCGCCTACTGCCACAAAACGTAGACATGCTACTGTTCTTAAAAACCAATTTGAATACAGACATTGAGTAAAAACCCGGGTGCAAGCGGCGCGATTCGTGAAAACAAGAACTTTAGTTTGTTTATTTTAGGCTACGAGCGGGGACAGTGCATGTGTCAGCTACGTATTAGATGTATTTCATTCATAATAGCGGAACCTTATTGAGTTGGAAAGTATTAGGCCTACTACGGTCACTTTTTTTGTGAAGTGCATTTTATATCAAATTGAATGATTTACATTTTTATACTTAAAGTAGCCTATGCCTTCTGTTCAAATGTACAATTTAATAAAAATGCTAAATGTCATTCAACAATTGTCACGTATATATTTTTTCCCCAAATATTCCTAATATTAGGATAAACGCCAATTATGATGCTGCTCACTCAGTGAATTTGTTGTACTTTAAAAGTAAAATAGTAATGAATAAAAGAACTTGCATTTTATCATGATTTTTTACACTTAAATTTTGTAACAGTCATTATGATTATAATGCCACATTTAACCGGTTAACCGCCCCGACATTCCAAAGTGTACAAGTGTACTAAAATGAGCCCAAATGCCCATCCCTAGTATGGGGCATGCCCCACCAAGCCGTAACTTGGTGGATGGCATACCTGCCATACCAATATTGGTTCTGTGTTGATGTAGATAGGCACAATCTGCTCTTTGACCTTTCTGGAGTCTATTATGATTTATTTTGTCTTGTTAACGTTCAGGATTAATCCATTTGATTTGCACATCTAATTCCTATACCCCTCATCAGAGTCTGTGATGAACCCTGCGAGTGCTTGTGTCATCAGCGTATTTGACGGTTACACAATTTGTTGTAGTCGATTTACAAACATTTGTATAAATAGTGAAGAGGACAGGTGATATTGTGCTGCCCTGTGGCACTCCAGAGCATGTAATGAGGGGGTCGGATAGTGTTGAATTAACCTGACACGGCGTATACGATTTGTGAGGAAGCATTGGATCCACAGGATAAGGCGCTTATTTAGACCCATTTCCGTTCTTGTTTATTAAGATGTTCGGTTGTAATATATCAAACGCTGATGAAAAATCTACGGAAAGATCAAAGGATTCTCACATAGGAGCATCGTTTATATAAGTGAGCATACACTTTGTTAAGGAGGAAGAGTAGTGCATCTTCCAAGCCCTGCTTAGATTTATACGCAAACTCCAATAATTCCTCTCTGTCCTTAAAGGGTAACTACACCCTAGATCACTTTTTTTAGCTGTAAACATGTTTGTATGCCTACCTTATAATGAAACTTATTCATCCATTCCGTTATTTCAACAATTCTGAAATAATAACATAAATCAGGAGAAACTGGTAGAAAAGCGTCTGTGCTGCCCCACAGTTGAAATTTCCTTTCTGCTGCCCGCTCTGGCCCCACCCTAATCATGACGTCTGAGTACCTATTTCTTCATATTACTACGTCATATAGATAATTGTTGTCACCCACAATAGAAACAGCCGGCCCCTGATTGGTTAAACCTACTACGTTACTTTCGTTTCGGCTCCACGTTTTTAACCGCTTGCTGGCAAACGCCCCCTAGCGATATGGCGGGCGTTACGGAAGTTATTAAATTATACATTTCATTAATTTAATAATATATAATAAACTGCTCACCACAATATTTTGATTAAATATCCTTAAGATATATCCATTCCTTCTGGGAAAGTGGTTTTTAAGCCCAAAACGTCGAGTTAAACTTTGTGAATAACGTTGGAAACTCCGACCTAATTCTCAAACATGTATTGCAGCTTGATGTCACACCATAAACAATGTGCTAAACTGTTCTGCTTAACTCCTTTGCTAAGGTGACGCCGGCGGAACCTTTTTGCTCAACTGAGACATTTGTTGCTACTGCAGCCAAACTATTATTGTAAATCACAAACTCTGTGTTTTAAATGTATTGGTAGACGGTTTGTGACGATTTCTGCCGAATACGGAGTTTCTAAGTGTCACTATTTCCCCGTAGCAAGTCCATTTAACAAGCAACCCCCCACCTAGTCTATACCTACCCATGCATGACATAGTGGACAATAGCATCTATGTTTCAGTTCATAAATATATTTATTCATCATATAAAATTAGAATAACGTCATAGCAACGAGATAAACCCAACAATAGCCTGATCGTATGCCAGAAAAGCCATGAAAAGCCCTGCTCACTCAAATGCAAAATAAACTGTATAAGTACTGTCTCATTCTACCATGCATTCTACTAGCAATATGTGCTACTAAATATGAAATAAATAGACAATCCTACCATTGCTTTTACACATCGAGATGTTCCTTTCAAAAATCAGTGGTCATTTATTGTCTGGTACAATCGGTTTGAGAAATATACAACACTTTATACCGCTATTACACTATCTGAAACGTCTCCACGTAATACCCCCATGCCCTGTAAGCCTGTCTCATTCATTACAGTTCATTCTGGTTTAATTGTTGGCTTTTTTATCCAATAGAGTACATTATAACCTTAGCAACGGTATATGCCATGTCTTTTTCGGTGCTTTGAACAATTTACTACAGCCCAGCATAACGGCAGTTTTCGTTTTAACGGTCTAGTATTACGCAAGCTCTACAGAATACAAAACAGTGATCCTTGGGGATTTTTTTGCCTCTCTTACCATCCTCCTCACTGTGCGTGGGGGAAAAATAAACTTGGGTCCTCTTCCAGGCAAGTTTGTAACAGATCTAGGGATGTAAATAACAAATACTTTGGTATTCAATTACTCACTTTCTCTATTCGAATAGTATTTGTCCCTGTACTCTACAGTATCTATACTTTTGTCCTGGGATTGCATTTTTCTGTATTTTTTTAATTTTCCTATTCATAATTTTTACCTTAATCTACCACATATCAGCGCACAGTAAATTGGAATGAGCATTTGCCATGCCATAAGTGACAAGTATATACGATAACATGAAAATAAAATAGTATTCCACCATCTGCAAAATGCTGCCAAATGTTATATCTTCAATGAAAATCAGTAGCCTACATCAAAAATAAAATTAGCGATAATAAATAAAATTACAGTATGTGAAATGCACTCAAAATGCGAAAATAACAATAGGCCTATCAAACATATTGGAAAGAGATTGCTCGAGTGGAGAAACGAACGTACATGTAGCCAGCGAGACCAACAGCGTTTTAGACGCAAAAATACTTACATATCGATAAAGGGAAACTCCCCTCCCTAATGCGTTATTTATCGAGCTTGCGTAATACGAGACCGTTAAAACGAAAACTGCCGTTACGCTGGGCTGTAGTAAATTGTTCAAAGCACCCCAGAAGACATTTCATATACCGTTGCTAAGGTTATAATGTACTCTATTGGATATATAAGAGCTGACAATTAAACCAGAATGAACTGTAATAAATGAGACAGGCTTGCAAGGTATAGGGGGTATTACGAGTCGACGTTTCAGATAGTGTAATAGCGGTATAAAGTGTACATTTCTCAAACCGATTGTACCAGACAATAAATGACCACTGAATTTTGAAAGGAACATCTCGATGTGTAAACCCAATGGCAGGATTGCATATTTATTTCATATTTAGTAGCATATATTGCTAGTAGAATACATGGAATGAGAGAATACTTTCACGTTTATTTTGCATTTTAGTGAGCAGGGCTTTTCTGGCATACGATCAGGCTATTGTCAGGTTTATCTCGTTGCTATTACATTATTCTAATTTTATATGATGAATAAATATATTTATGAACTCAAACATAGTCATGTCATGCATGGGTAGGTATAGACTGGGTGGGGGGGTGCTTGTTAAATGGACTTGCTACGGGGAAATAGTGACACTTAGAAACTCTGTATTGCGCAGAAATCGCCACGAATCGTCTACCAATAAAGTTAAAACACAGTTTGTGATTTCCACTAATAGTTTGGCTGCAGGAGCAACGAATGTCTCAGTTGAGCAAAATGATGGCGCCGGCACCATTATCACTATGCATCTACGCAAAGGAGTTAAATAGCTCCGAGGTAACCATGCACAGGTGTGGATGCTGAGAGAACCTCCGCGATAAAGACGGGGCGGAGCAAACATCCACTAAAAGGGCAGCGCCCTCACGTGGCTACCAAGGAAAACGACCGCAAGGGAAGAAATCGTCAAAAACCATGACAATGTAAATGGACAGATGAGACCCATAGTAGGGTGTGGCTAGATCCATGATGACATGGTGAGCAAGACCCCTCTCCCCCATCCCCTCACGCCCTGTGTAGACTTGTAAGTTTGTGACATAGCCAGTGGAGCTCTCTGCCATGACCCACACCTTGACACCCCATTTTGTTGTTTGTTTGAGGGGGAGATACTGACGGAAGGCAAGTCTTCCCTTGAATTTCACCATGCTCTCATCTACTGTCACAAAGCCATTCACCTCATAGAGTGACTGGTATTGACTGGTGAGGTAGTTGAGAAACCTTCTCAGTCTCCACAGCTTGTCAGAGCGGTCCACATCATATGCTTGGTTATCTTGTAGGTGGAGATACCTGAAAATGCACATAAGTATTCACACAGGTATGTAAGTTGGATGAAAGTATATATGACACATTTGTACTTGTCATAATAATAATAATAATAATAAATATAGCTGCAAGCAGCGATTTCCGGGGACCGTGCGGCATTAGCGGCATTTGTGAAACGCAGAAACCGCAAAATGGTAGACAGCTCTAGACAGGGTTGACCCAAAATACAAATATTTGTTTCTAATCAGGGCTTTTGCCATTGCTGATGGTATCTTTACCCGATCCGGTAAGGGCTTGCGTATTAAGTCTTTTAAGTACAAGTGAAACAGTGAACAGTTAATACTGTTACATTTCTTAACTTTTGCAATAAAAATGTGTTTCTTAATGTGAAAACAACATTAAAAGAAGCATAGCATTTGCACAATAGTTTTGCCAAACATTAACCAAGCCATTGGTACCAAGCTGGAATTGACCACATACACATGGAAAGCCAATACTGTATCCACTAGGCCTAAGCAGGTTAACAGAAATGAGGAGGCCAAATAAGACTTGTGTGTTGCGGTATCAGATTGTTTTGGCTTACTGACTTCATAATTCAAACAGATAACAGGTAATATTGTGAAATTTCCTAGCCTTTGCAATAAAAAGAACATTCTTACAATGACGTGCACATTGTGTGCCTCAAAAAAAACTCGGGAACAGGTGGGGATCGAACCACCAACCTACTACACGGCAGTCAAATGCCTTAACCACTAACCTACAGAAACTTTCACAGTTGGTATAGTAGGTAGACGGCCTGTTAAGCAGAGATAGTGTACTTGGCGGATGGCATACCTGCCATCCCAACATTTGTATTTCTTTAGTGCCACCACGCAGATTGATTGGGTTAAAACTGCAGGGCTCGAGTCTTGATCTAACTCTCAATCAACCCACCAAGTTTCAGAACTTTATATCAAACGGTTTTAGAAGTACTAGCATTTGTGCGATAAGCCACGCTCAATGCAAAATCCATTGGCTTCTCATTCGGCCAATTTTTGACATACGCCTTAGTAAAGTAATGCGTGTATGTAGGAACACGGGTTGAGTACCTTAACCCTTTAAAGCCGGACCGTTCTAATTTCAGCACAATTGTGCTGATGGTTTGACGTATAATAGCTCTGCCGTCCAATCACTGATTTTCTTTTTGAAAAATGCTAGTTACAGATGACAAAATAAGCTACAATTGCATATAATTGGTTCATGAGCTTAGTGGGCGGGGATTTATTTGTAGACCGCTAGATAAAACCGCACGTCAAGCGCGTAAGTCTCCATTTGTCTCACCGCGGACGGAGCTACCACCTCGGACAGAAGACCATCGTTTGAAGACTTGACGGCGACTGAAGGAAACCCAGTAAACTCCCTGAGGTAAAAAGCATTTAAGATAATAATTAACCATGGATATTACTTCAGAAACGATTTTATTTTGAATAAAATCCTGTTTTTGTACCGCAGACTTTCTCAGATTTTCTCAGATTGTCACTTGAAATTCGCTAACGTTCGTGTAGCTAAAGCTCTAGCTTCAAATGAGATGCCACTGTGTTATTCTTTCCTCAGCTGGTTTCGAAATGAAATTGTGAAAAAGTCTGTCATATAATTAACATAAGTGAAGTGATAGATGTGAATATTTTCCGTATTTAGTGTCGACTTTGATAACTAAATAATAACTAAAGCTAAAAACAGTGACGGTAACGTTAGTCTTAGCTCTCAGTGCCTCAGCGCGAACAGCTGTTGTGAGGCGTTTTATTTTCTGAGGAGATTTGTTTTCTAGCTTGTTGTAGCTCCGCTGTTTGTCTTGCTATCTTTGTGAATTTTTGAAAAAGTCTGTCGTACAATTAACATAATTGAAGTGGTAGATGTGAATATTTTCCGTATTTACTGTCGACTTTGATAACTAAATAATAACTAAAGCTAAAAACAGTGACGGTAACGTTAGTCTTAGCTCTCAGTGCCTCAGCGCGAACAGCTGTTGTGAGGCGTTTTATTTTCTGAGGAGATTTGTTTTCTAGCTTGTTGTAGCTCCGCTGTTTTGTCTTGCTATCTTTGTGAATTTTTGAAATTGTGAAAAAGTCTGTCATACAATTAACATAAGTGAAGTGATAGATGTGAATATTTACCGTATTTAGTGTCGACTTTGATAACTAAATAATAACTAAAGCTAAAAACAGTGACGGTAACGTTAGTCTTAGCTCAGCTGTTGTGAGGCGTTTTATTTTCTGAGGAGTTTTATTTTCTAGCTTGTAGCTCTGCTGTTTGTCTTGCTATCTTCGTGAATAATTGAGCCAATGTCACTGATGACTTAACATTAGGTCTGTTTGATACATTATGCGTTTATTACATTACAAAAAATTGTTAGCATTGTGTTCAGGCGCTTTTAGATTGTGGACACATGCATAAAGTGTTTGCATCTATTCTGGACACGCATAAAGTGTTGCAAGGTGCTGTAAGGTAATGTCATTTGTGATAGTATACAGTCCATTAGTGACTCAGAAATGGTTTTATATGATATAAAATGTGTGTGTGTATATGTATATATATATATAATGTATACTTATATGTTATGGATGAATGAAAAGGCAACTGATTATATATTTGTTTCGCAGCGATGGATGTCGATGCAGATGATTACAGCTGCCTGCTTCAGTCCCTGAAGAGGAGGAGGGCACTAACATCAGATGAGCTGAGGGTCATCGCAGAGCATGACATGGATGACCATCAGGGCATGCACTGTGTGGAGGAGGATGCACTGGATGCAGAGCTGCTGCAGGCGCAAGTGCAGACTGAGGAGTTGGAGGAGGAGGAGGAGGATGACGAGATGGACTGTGATCTTGAGCCGAGACGAGCATCAGAAGGGTATGTATGTATGTATGTGTGTAGACTGTGTTTATTGATAATGTATTGATAATGCTTAGCTTCCTCATATGGCTAATATTCACATTACTAACTTAGTTCCTCCCATGATTATTTTGGGAATGGTTAGCCATTCTCGCACAGGTCCTAAGTCAGCTAGAAAGCATAAATGCTTCTCTGACTCTGTCTCGTACCCTTCCTATGCTGACGTGGATGCACAGGCACCAGAACCTCTCCTGTTTACACCCAGCCGTCCGCTTGGTTTAGATTTAGGGAGCGTGCGCAGGGCCGTGCGGTTGACGACGAGTGTGATGCTGCGTGAAATAGACTTTTTCATGCTGTTCTTCACCCAGGCTATTGTTGCGGATATTTGCGGCTTTACAAACCGGCAGGGGTGGGAGCTAGTTTTAAATCGCGCGTCGTATGCCGGCGTTGAAGGAGTGTGGAATGAGGTGACCCCAGATGAGTTCTACCGATTCATGGGGTTACTCATTTACATGGGATTCCACGTTCTCCCTGACATGCACCGATATTGGGGAACTAAGTCCCTTCAGGGTTCATGGGCGAGATCTTTTATGTCGCGTGACCGTTTTAAGGCTCTGTTAGCAGCTCTGCATGTTGTAGATCCTGCCACAGAGGATAACCAGGATCGTCTTAAGAAACTTCGCTACCTCATGGACCACCTCAAACAAAAGTGCCAAGAGCTGTTTCAACCAAACCAGAATCTGGCAATAGACGAGCGTATGGTGAAGTCTAAAGGTCGGTCAGGGCTAAAACAGTTCATGAAGGGCAAGCCTACTCGTTGGGGTTTCAAGTTGTGGGTGATAGCAACATCAGATTCAGGCTACACCTTGGACTTCAATGTTTATACAGGTAGTCGTGACGGTCGGGTTACTGATTTGGCCACAAAAGTTGTAGAGGCTTTAATACAGCCATACAAAGATCAGGGTTACAATCTTTGGATGGACAACTTCTACACATCCCCAGCACTTATGGTTACATTGCGACAAATTGGGATTAATGCTTGTGGGACATGTAGAATTAACCGGAAGAAATTCCCTGAAGAATTCAAAGATGTAAAAACATGGGAACGAAAGACAGACCGTGGGGACATGAGGTGGTGTAGGGTAGAGGATGGCATCCTTGTCATCCAGTGGAAGGACACGCGTGCAGTTACATGCCTCTCCAATTTCCACAATGCGAATGACTCGACCAATGTGACTAGGCTTGTGAAAAAAGATGCCACCTGGAGCAGCCTAGTGGTCCGCCAGCCTGCTGTAATCAGCGATTACAATAAACACATGGGGGGTGTTGATAGGTCAGACCAAATGATCAGCAGCTACAATGTCCTACAAAAAACGCAGAAGTGGTGGAAGACCCTTTTTTTCCACTTCATTGACATTGCTGTCGTCAATAGCTTCTTGTTGTTTCAGGAGTGGCAACACAGTCAGGCAGGGGATAAGCATAGATTAGCTGACTATAGCCACATAACATTCAGGGAGAACCTGTCTCGTCAGCTAGCAGGCCTGGACATTCACACGAGTTCCCCATCCCACTCACTTAAGCCTGTGGTCTCGTCATTTCACGTCACCCATACCCCTGAACTGCAGAAGTCAGCTAATAACTGTTGGCTCTGCTACAGAAAAAGCAGAATTCAACGTAAGACTAAATTTGCTTGCATGGCTCCTGAATGCAATGGTAAAAGGTTTTGCATCGTTCAAAGCAGGAATTGTTTCAGAGCCTGGCACTCGGCTGAGTGTGACCAGTTTCGCGCAGAGGCCTAGGTCCTGAGCTAACGTGAGAGGTTGTGCAGTCCATTGTTGCCCTCCCTACTCCCCTCTCCCTCCTCCCCTCTCCCTCTCTCCCTCTCTCTCTCTCTCTCTCTATCTCTCTCCACAGGTATTACAATTATTGTTATCTTATTGGTTATATTCTCTCCACAGGTGTTAGACTTGTTGTTTGTTATATTCTCTCCACAGGTATTAGACTTGTTGACTCTTCTTATCTGCTGTATCTGTACTAAAACGTTCCTGATTTTACTGTAAATAAATTCAATGCATTAATTATACGTGTAACTAATATTTGCCATGGTTTGTATGTTGTTTTTAAGTTTTGCAATGTTATCATTCACTTAGTTCATCCATTTGTTGTACGTCAGTTAACATTTTTTTAAATAAAGTGTGTGTTCCATTGAACACATGAATTGTATTTCAGTGTGTGTCTTTTAATTTTGCATTATATCAATTGATTCTCAACAGTAGCTCATGAGGAGAAGAGATAAGTGGTAATGTAAAATGTCAATGAACATAACATTCTAATGCATTTTCTTCGCCTTTTCCTGTCCATCACAGAAGTGGTTATACCTTTTGAGCAGTAAATGATAAATATTATTTATACTCTGTATTACTCACAAAATAGTGAAGATACCATACAGTTTAAGTTTCCCTCTATCTTGAACATGAAATTATCAAAAACCTAGGTTGCTCATGAAGAATAGCCATTTGGAACATTTTTAAAATTTATTTAGTGAATGTTTTTGATGATTGATGATAAAGGGTTAAAGAAAGCATATTATTTTTATATATTTTGAAAGCCCCAGTTATCCTGTTTAAAATGGTATATTAAGGTTAGGGGTTGTGATGTAATATGATCAAACCACAAACATTTTTGCATATGCATGTCATATTGTCAATGAACCAACATTCTAAAGCGTTTTTTAGCCTTTTCCTCACCCATCACTGAAGTGGTTATAACTTTTGAACGGTAGATGATAGCACTATTCTGATTTCTATTATATATCAGTCACAAAATGGTGAAGATACCATACAGTTTAAGTTTCCCTCTATCTTGAACATGAAATTATCAAAAACCTAGGTTGCTCATGAAGAATAGCCATTTGGAACATTTTTAAAATTTATTTAGTGAATGTTTTTGATAATTGATGATAAAGGGTTAAAGAAAGCATATTATTTTTATATATTTTGAAAGCCCCAGTTATCCTGTTTAAAATGGTATATTAAGGTTAGGGGTTGTGATGTAATATGATCAAACCACAAACATTTTTGCATATGCACGTCATATTGTCAATGAACCAACATTCTAAAGCGTTTTTTAGCCTTTTCCTCACCCATCACTGAAGTGGTTATAACTTTTGAACGGTAGATGATAGCACTATTCTGATTTCTATTATATATCAGTCACAAAATGGTGAAGATACCATATACTCGAACTTTTCCTCTATCTTGAACATAAAATGGGTAAAAATGTAGGTTTCTCATAAAAAATAGCCATTTAGAACGTTTTTTAAATTTAGTTAGTGAATGTCTTTCCATAGTTGATGATATTACGTTCAAGTAATGCTAATGTTTTTTATATCAATTGAAAGCCCCAGTTATCCTGTTTGCAATGGTATATAAATTTTAGGTATGTGATGTAATATGAACACACCACAAACATTTTTGCAACGCATGTCAAGAAATGGAATTTTCACCCAATATTCTCTCAGGCAGGAAAGGGTTAAACAGGTTTGGTGCAAATTGGTCAAATTCTGTAGGAGGAGTAGCATTTTAAGTGTTTTACAAAAAATGCTAATTAGCGGAAAATTGAAGATGGCAGACTTCATGGTTTCTTGAGGCAAATTTGTTGGGCAGGAGTAGCGGGATGTATCCACCAACTTATGTGACTGTAGATCAAACGAGGCGTCGGCAGTGGGCGTGTCAATGATTTTTAGTGAATGTTTAAATATTTTCTTATATTTGGATTTCAATAGCGCCACCACGTGGCTCAATTGGGTTGAAACTGGAGAGGTCTGGTCCAGATGTTACTCTTAAAAGACCTTCCAATGTTCATAACTTTCCGTGAAATGGTTTTGGAATTATTAGCATTTTTGTGATAAGCCACGCCCACTGGATATTTATTAGCTCGTCATTCGGCCATATTTTGAAATATCAAAATTCTGTTTATACCTTTTATGATGCATGGTGTAAGGAGTGTGGTTAACAGGTTTCATGTAAATTGGTCAAATTTTATAGGAGGAGTAGTATTTTAAGTGTTTTACAAGTAATGCTAATTAGCGGAAAATCCAATAGGGCTAACTTGATGGTTCCTAGAGGCAAATTTGTTCAGTATGAGCAGCCGGACCTCTATCCCACATTTTGTGACTCTAGATAAAACGGGGCGTATGCAGTGGGCGTGTCAATTATTTTTTTGTGAATTTTTTAATATTCTTATATTTGAATCTATACAGCGCCACCACGTGGCTCGATTGGGTTGAAACTGTAGGGGTCAATTCCTCATGTTACTCTTAATAGATCTACCAGGTTGCATAACTTTCTGTCAAATTATTTTGGAATTATCAGCATTTTTGTGATTGTCATTGAAAATTAATTGGCTCGTCATTCGGCCATCTTTTAAAATATCACAATTCTGAATATAACTTTTATGAAGCATGGTCTAACGAGTTTGTGTACCTCGTTTCATGTAAATTAGCCAAATTTTCTAGGAGGAGTAGCATTTTAAGTGTTATACAAAAAATGCTAATTAGTGGAAAATCCAATATGGCTGACTTCATGGATTCTTGAGGCAAATTTGTTCAGCATGAGCCGAGAGACCTGTACACCACATTTTGTGACTCTAGGTCAAACGGGGCGTCGCCAGTGGGCGTGTCAATGTCACAATATTTACACGTGCACTACAGCGCCACCAACTGGCCTATCGCCACGAAATTCGGTGTGAGCTTGTATGATGACAACTTCTAACTATTTGCCAAGTTTCATGCTAATCAGCAAAGCGGTTAAGGAAAAACTCAAAGAAGTAATAAATGAGTACATTTAAGCCAAAATGTCGGCAAATTCAAGATGGCGCCCACCAAATTAGTAAAGTCTTATGATCCAAATCCGGCTCTTTGTCACTGTAGCAAGTTGCACATCTCTGCAAAGGAACTGTGATTTTTAGTGAATTTTTGTATATTTTTTTATATTTGGAACTCTATAGCGCCACCACATGGATGGATTGGGATAAAACTGTACATGTCTAGTCCTATTGGCACTCCTAACATAACTACCAAGGTTCATAGCTTTCTGTCTAATCGTTTTGGAATTATTAGCATTTTTGTGATAAGCCACGCCCAGTGAAATTTCATTGGCTCGTCATTCGGCCATATTTGAAAATATCAAAATTCCAAATATAACTTTTATGAGACATGGTCTAAGGAGTATGTATACCAAGTTTCATCTAAATTGGTCAAATTTTGTAGGAGGAGTAGCATTTTAAGCGTTTTACAAAAAATGCTAATTAGCAAAAAATCCAATATGGCGGACTTTATAGGTCCTGTTGGCAAATGTGTTCAGAATGAGCAAATGGACATGCATACCAAATTTTGTGAGTCTAGGTGAAACGGGGCGTCGTCAGTGGGCGTGTCAATGTCAAAATTTTGTCACGTGCACTACAGCGCCACCAGGTGTTCAATCTGCGTCATAATATAGAGCATTCAAGAGTTTGGGAATCCCAACAAGCGTGCCAAGTCTGGTGATTCTAGGCCAAACCAGCTCACGGGAATTTTAGGTGAAAGGGGAGAAAAAAAATAAAAAAATAAAAAAGAATCAGAACAAAAACAATAGGGTACCTGCAGCTTCGCTGCACGGTCCCCTAAATATAGCTGCAAGCAGCGATTTCCGGGGACCGTGCGGCATCAGTGGCATTTGTCAAATGCAGAAACTGCAAAATGGTAGACAACTCTAGACATGGTTGACCCAAAATACAAATATTTGTTTATAATCAGGGCCTTTGCCATTGCTGATGGTATCTTAACCCGATCCGGTAAGGGCTTGCGTATTAAGTCTTTTAAGTAAAAGTGAAACAGTGAACAGTTAATACTGTTAAATTGCTTAACGTTTGCAATAAAAAGGTGTTTCTTAATGTGAAAACAACATTAAAAGAAGCATAGCATTTGCACAATAGTTTTGCCAAACATTAACCAAGCCATTGGTACCAAGCCGGAATTGACCACATACACATGGAAAGCCAATACTGTATCCACTAGGCCTAAGAAGGTTAACAGAAATGAGGAGGCCAAATAAGACTTGTGTGTTGCGGTATCAGATTGCTTCGGCTTACTGACTTCATAATTCAAACAGATAACAGGTAATATTGTGAAATTTCCTAGCCTTTGCAATAAAAAGAACATTTTAACACTGACATGCACATTGTGTGCCTCAAAAAAAACTTGGGAATAGGTGGGGATCGAACCACCAACCTACTACACGGCAGTCAAATGCCTTAACCACTAAGCTACTGGAACTTTCACAGTTGGTATAGTAGGTAGACGGCCTGTTAAGCAGAGATAGTGTACTTGGCGGATGGCATACCTGCCATCCCAACATTTGTATTTCTTTAGTGCCACCACGCAGATTGATTGGGTTAAAACTGCAGGGCTCAAGTCTTGATCTAATTCTCAATCAACCCAATAAGTTCAGAACTTTATATCAAACGGGTTTAGAAGTACTAGAATTTGTGCGATAAGCCACGCCCAATGCAAAATTCATTGGCTTCTCATTCGGCCAATTTTTGACATATGCCTTAATAAAGTAATGCATGTATGTAGGAATGCGGGTTGAGTACCTTGAACAGGTTTGGTGCAAATTGGGCTAATTCTGTAGGAGTAGCATTTTAAGTGTTTTACAAAAAATGCTAATTAGCGGAAAATCGAAGATGGCAGACTTCATGGTTTCTTGAGGCAAATTTGTTGGGCAGGAGTAGCGGGATGTATCCACCAACTTATGTGACTGTAGATCAAACGGGGTGTCGGCAGTGGGCGTGTCAATGATTTTTAGTGAATTTTTAAATATTTTCTTATATTTGGATCTCTATAGCGCCACCACATGGCTCGATTGGGTTGAAACTGGTTGAAACTAAGTGTTATACAAAAAATGCTAATTAGCGGAAAATCCAATATGGCTGACTTCATGGATTCTTGAAGCAAATTTGTTCAGCATGAGCAGAGAGACCTGTACACCACATTTTGTGACTCTAGGTCAAACGGGGCGTCGCCAGTGGGCGTGTCAATGTCACAATATTTACACGTGCACTACAGCGCCACCAACTGGCCTATCGCCACGAAATTCGGTGTGAGCTTGTATGATGACAACTTCTAACTATTTGCCAAGTTTCATGCTAATCAGCCAAGCGGTTAAGGAAAAACTCAAAGAAGTAATAAATGAGTACATTTAAGCCAAAATGTTGGCAAATTCAAGATGGCGCCCACCAAATTAGTAAAGTTCTATGATCCAAATCCGGCTCTTTGTCACTCTAGCAAGTTATACATCTCTGCAAAGGAACTGTGATTTTTAGTGAATTTTTTTATATTTCTTTATATTTGGAACTCTATAGCGCCACCACATGGATAGATTGGGATAAAACTGTATATATCTAGTCCTAATGGCACTGTTAAAAGACCTACCAAGTTTCATAGCTTTCTGTTAAATCGTTTTGGAATTATTAGCATTTCTGTGATAAGCCACGCCCAGTGAAATTTCATTGGCTCATCATTCGGCCATATTTGAAAATATCAAAATTCCAAATATAACTTTTATGAGACATGGTCTAAGGAGTATGTATACCAAGTTTCATCTCAATTGGTCAAATTTTGTAGGAGGAGTAGCATTTTAAGCGTTTTACAAAAAATGCTAATTAGCAAAAAATCCAATATGGCGGACTTTATAGGTCCTGATGGCAAATGTGTTCAGAATGAGCAAATGGACATGCATACCAAATTTTGTGAGTCTAGGTGAAACGGGGCGTCGGCAGTGGGCGTGTCAATGTCAAAATTTTGTCACGTGCACTACAGCGCCACCAGGTGTTCAATCTGCGTCATAATATAGAGCTTTCAAGAGTTTGGGAATCCCAACAAGCGTGCCAAGTCTGGTGATTCTAGGCCAAACCAGCTCACGGGAATTTTAGGTGAAAGGGGAGAAAAAAAATAAAAAAAATAAAAAAAATATAGCTGCAAGCAGCGATGTCCGGGGACCGTGCGACATTAGCGGCATTTGTCAAACGCAGAAACCGAAAAATGGTAGACAAGTCTAGACAGGGTTGACCCAAAATACAAATATTAGTTTCTAATCAGGGCTTTTGCCATTGCTGATGGTATCTTAACCCGATCCAGTAAGGGCTTGCGTATTAAGTCTTTTAAGTACAAGTGAAACAGTGAACAGTTTTTGTTTTGTAACACTTTTGCAATAAAAGGTGTTTCTTAATGTGAAAACAACATTGAAAGAAGCATAGCATTTGCACAATAGTTTTGCCAATCATTAATCTAGCCATTGGTACCAAGGCGGAATTGAACCGCTGACCACAGACATGGAAAGCCAATACTGTATCCGCTAGGCCTAAGCAGGTTAACAGAAATGAGGAGGCCAAATAAGACTTGTGTGTTGCGGTATCACATTGTTTTGGCTTACTGACTTCATAATTCAAACAGATAACTGGTAATATTGTGAAATTTCCTAGCCTTTGCAATAAAAAGAACATTCTTACAATGACGTGCACATTGTGTGCCTCAAAAAAAACTCGGGAACAGGTGGGGATCGAACCACCAACCTACTACACGGCAGTCAAATGCCTTAACCACTAAGCTACAGGAACTTTCACAGTTGGTATAGTAGGTAGACGGCCTGTTGAGCAGAGATATTGTACTTGGCGGATGGCATACCTGCCATCCCAACATTTGTATTTCTTTAGAGCCACCACGGAGATTGATTGGGTTTAAACTGCAGGGCTCAAGTCTTGATCTAACTCTCAATCAACCCACCAAGTTTCAGAACTTTATATCAAACGGTTTTAGAAGTACTAGCATTTGTGCGATAAGCCACGCCCAATGCAAAATCCATTGGCTTCTCATTCGGCCAATTTTTGACATACACCTTAGTAACGTAATGGGTGTATGTAGGGAAGCGGTTTGAGTACCTTGAACAGGTTTCGTGCAAATTGGTCAAATTCTGTAGGAGGAGTACCATTTTAAGTGTTTTACAAAAAATGCTAATTAGTGGAAAATCGAAGATGGCAGACTTCATGGTTTCTTGAGGCAAATTTGTTGGGCAGGAGTAGCGGGATGTGTCCACCAACTTATGTGACTGTAGATCAAACGGGGCGTCGGCAGTGGGCGTGTCAATGCTTTTAAGTGAATTTTTAAATATTTTCTTATATTTGGATCTCTATAGCGCCACCACATGGCTCGATTGGGTTGAAACTGGAGACGTCAGGTCCTGATGTTACTCTTAAAAGAATTTCCAAGTTTCATAACTTTCTGTGAAATGGTTTTGGAATTATTAGCATTTTTGTGATAAGCCACGCCCACTGGATATTTATTGGCTCGTCATTCGGCCATCTTTTAAAATATCAAAATTCTGTATATAGGTTTTATGAGGCATGGTGTAAGGAGTGTGTTTCCCAGGTTTCATGTAAATTGGTCAAAATTTATAGGAGGAGTAGTATTTTAAGTGTTTTACAAGTAATGCTAATTAGCGGAAAATCCAATAGGGCTAACTTGATGGTTCTGTGAGGCAAATTTGTTCAGTATGAGCAGCCGGACCTCTATCCCACATTTTGTGACTCTAGATAAAACGGGGCGTATGCAGTGGGCGTGTCAATGATTTTTAGTGAATTTTTAAATATTTTCTTATATTTGGATCTCTATAGCGCCACCACGTGGCTCGATTGGGTTGAAACTGTAGAGGTCAATTCCACATGTTACTCTTAATAGATCTACCAGGTTTCATAACTTTCTGTCAAATGATTTTGGAATTATCAGCATTTTTGTGATAAGTCACGCCCATTGAAAATTAATTGGCTCGTCATTCGGCCATCTTTTAAAATATCACAATTTTGAATATAGCTTTTATGAAGCATGGTCTAAGGAGTTCTTTTCCCACGTTTCATGTAAATTGGCCAAATTTTGTAGGAGGAGTAGTATTTTAAGTGTTTTACAAGTAATGCTAATTAGCGGAAAATCCAATATGGCTGACTTCATGGATCCTTGAGGTAAATTTGTTCAACATGAGCAGAGGGACTTGTACACCACATTTTGTGACTTTAGGTCAAACGGGGCGTCGGCAGTGGGCGTGTCAATGTCACAATATTTACACGTGCACTACAGCGCCACCAACTGACCTATCGCCACGAAATTCGGTGGGAGCTTGTATCATGACAACGTCTAACTACTTGCCAAGTTTCATGCTAATCAGTCAAGCGGTTAAGGAAAAACTCAAAGAAGTAATAAATGAGGACATTTAAGCCAAAATTTTGGCAAATTCAAGATGGCGCCCACCAAATTAGTAAAGTTCTATGATCCAAATCCGGCTCTTTGTCACTGTAGCAAGTTATACATCTCTGCATAGGAACTGTGATTTTTAGTAAAATTTTTTATATTACTTTATATTTGGAACTCTATAGCGCCACCACATGGATAGATTGGGATAAAACTGTACATGTCTAGTCCTAATGGCACTCTTAACAGACCTACCAAGTTTCATAGCTTTCTGTTAAATCGTTTTGGAAATTATTAGTATTTTGTGATAATCCACGCCCAGTGAAATTTCATTGGCTCGTGATTCGGCCATCTTTGAAAATATCAAAATTCTGAATATAACTTTTATGAGACATGGTCTAACGAGTGAGTATACCAAGTCTCATCACAATTGGTCAAATTCTGTAGGAGGAGTAGCATTTTAAGCGTTTTACAAAAAATGCTAATTAGCAAAAAATCCAATATGGCGGACTTTATGGGTCCTTGAGGCAAATTTGTTCAGAATGAGCAAATGGAGATGCATACCAAATTTTGTGACTCTAGGTGAAACGGGGCGTCGGCAGTGGGCGTGTCAATGTCAAAAATTTGTCACGTGCACTACAGCGCCACCAGGTGTTCAATCTGCGTCATAATATAGAGGATTCAAGAGTTTGGGAATCTCAAGAAGCCTGCCAAGTCTGGTGATTCTAGGACAAACCAGCTCACGGGAATTTTAGGTGAAAGGGGAGAAAAAAAAATAAAAATAAATATAGCTGCAAGCAGCGATGTCCGGGGACCGTGCGGCATTAGCGGCATTTGTGAAACGCAGAAACCGCAAAATGGTAGACAACTCTAGACAGGGTTGACCCAAAATACAAATATTTGTTTCTAATCAGGGCTTTTGCCATTGCTGATGGTATCTTTACCCGATCCGGTAAGGGCTTGCGTATTAACTCTTTTAAGTACAAGTGAAACAGTGAACAGTTAATACTGTTACATTTCTTAACTTTTGCAATAAAAAGGTGTTTCTTAACTTGATTGTGCTAGCCCCTAGTGGTATAGACGCAGGCGTCTACATTTTAAAAACATCACATATGCGTTTCTAGTTCCACGAGAATACGGATTTCATAACCATAAACCACATATCATCATAATTAGTACTTAATATCCTATCAGCGTGCGAGATATCACGTTCCTATCTGCCACTATTAGCTTGTAATTCATGAAAGTAGCATGCTATGCTGCTACACTGTTATCTACAATGGACCCGACCACATGTAAGATAGCAGCCATTTAAACATATTTGAGAGTTAATTAAAGTTTTTATTATATCACCAAAAAATCGTTTACTATCACAGCCGCAAGAAACACCTTCCAAGATCCTGAATACACACAAGCAAAATTATCAACATGCCTACTCACTCCACAGGAAAAAAAACGAGTGGTATTTGTTTGTCACCACATAACTTTCGTTTGCTATAAAAAGCTCCGGTAAAATATGAAATTAAGTCGTAAACTTTACCTTTGGTTATGAAGATTAAGATGTCCCCTGCAAGAATCTGAGGTTATTTTTTGCCTTGGTTGACCCGTTTTTAAGATTCAATCCTTGTTTCAACATGTGTCCCATGCTCCAAAATAGCCGTGCATAAATGATCACATTCAAAAGAAGCGCAAGTAAATCCTTCAGACAAACTTGATTTTAATTGACACTTATATCATCCAATAGAGCACATCCTAAGCTTTCTAAAATGGTATGGCATTCCCATAGGTAGATTTAACCAGCTGATCGCTATCCACCGCGTAACACAGGACTAGGTTGCACACATTCGGAAGCCATTTTGGATCACAATTCGGCCTGCTTCATGCGCATAGTGCGTCATCATTATTACACGGAGATTCGAATAATTTTTTTTAAAAACAACACAGCCATTTTCGAACTTGTAATTTTTATTATATATATATATATATATATAATATATATATATATATATATATATATATATATATATATATATATATGATGGCGAAAAATATATGCCCCTGTCGGATGTAGCGGAGGAGATTTTTAGGAATGAGTCGGAGGGAGGAGTGAAAGTGGCTCTGACGCTGAAAGCAAAGACTGTTGTCGAAGATGCTTTTGCCCAGGGCGAAGATGTGGCTGTTGACATGTAAGTATTAACTGTATTAAATTAAGTAATAACTTTATTTGTGCATAGGTTTAATTTTAGTCACAGTAGCCATGTAAAATATAGCATTTATTATCTAATTTCTTGTGGCTAAATGGCATAAGTCATATCAAGTATTGTATAATTATATACGAGGGATAGCTGCTACATTATGGGAAGGATGTGCCTTGTCTTGTCTGTTCTGTAGTGATCTTGATGACGTCTCTGTATGCACTTATTGTACGTCGCTTTGGATAAAAGCGTCTGCTAAATGAATGTAATGTAATGTATAATTAGGCCTGTTGATACATAGCTTAGCCATGCATTAGCATGCATCGTATCTTTAGCACACCAGCATAAATGGGCCATAAACTAACCTATGACATTGTTGCTGGTTGTCAATGGTAATCAATTTTTCAATTACATTTTTTTAGTTATATAGCGCTTTTCACAGGACTGTCACAAAGACGCTTTACAGAACACAAAGGGGAAATAGGAAATGCCAGCTCTAAGCCCCCAGATAGCAGAGGTAAAAACTCTCTAGTAGGGAGAGAAAACCTCATACAGTGTCACTGGTTGGAATTGATTTTTGTGATATTTATAAGACTTAAGAACTTAATTTAGAAAAGAATTACAAAAAGTAATTATTTTTGTAATTCTTAAAGGGGAAAATGTATATTGTAAGAAGGGTAGGTCAAATAAGCTAAGGCTTCTTCCTACACCTTTTCAGTCAAATTACTTATTTAATTATATCTTTGTACACACATCTTTGTAAAGAAAATGTTAATAACCGAATTAAACTAAACTAACTTAATTTAGGGTAAATTGTAATCACAGTCTCTATGTCAAATGTAGCATTTATTAAATTTTTTTGGAAAAGCCTAGCATTTTCATTTTTGATTTGCAACATAGTACATTATGTGGCTCTTATTGTACACTTTATTTTGATTTCTTTTAAATAATTCAGGGTAGAAGATGCTTCTGCTCTGGACAGTCCTGGACCCTCTGCTCCTGCTCCTGCACCTGCTCCTCACCCCCGCACGACTCACGTCAAGGAGGCCCTGCTCTCATTCACCGCGAGGAGCTAAAACAAGACCAAGCGAGCCAGAGCCCGAGTCTGAGGACGGATGGCACGACATGGCAGATGAGGATGAAGAGCCTCATCAGTTCCCCTTCTGCCCCCCGGAGGACCCCAGAAGTGCAGCTGGACCTTCAGCAAGACTACAGCCCCCTGGATCTCTTTCGGCTGTTCTTTAGCACAGATGTCCTCAAGCTCCTCTGTGACTACACAAATGGCAACACAGCCCGCAAACATGCTCAGGGACTGCATACGCCATGGTCTGATGTGGATGCTGAGGACATGCTAAAATATCTGTCCATCGCCCTGTACCTGGGTCTTGCCCCTCGTCCACGTCATAGGAGGTGGTAACAGCACACTATATCCTCTCCAGTCAACGCTGCAACATACATTTTCTATTCAAAATTGTGCTGGCTAGTGGGGCTCCGGTGGAAAAATAATTTTTGGAACCACAAACTGAACTAGAGCTAATAAATGTATCACCCTCTGAATGTGAAGTGATTGTAATTATCTCCTACTACCACAAAGGACATAATAAAATGCTTCATTTGGATAAAAAAAGCAATTGTATTCATTTTCGGATAGGTTTTTGGACCCTTATGTATCCAAACCCAAATTATTTGGAAAAAGGTGAAAATTCCCTCATGTAGTTGATACAAACATGTTTTTCTATGAGCCAGAATACTTTATCTGTTGAAAAAAACTGATTATCTCTTGATTTACTGTGATGCACATTTTATCCATTTGGATAGATTTGGAGACCCCTAAGGGACACCAGGATACACAGTTTACAAATTAGCTTATAGAACCTGAGTAGATTCACATATCCCCCTAAAATTCTGTACACATGTTGACAAGTGGTGTGTGCACCAGGAAATGGAAAGTATGACCTGTTTTACATCTTTGCCTTTCAGAGGTTCACTGTAAACTAAGAATTACAATCTCGGTTTTTTTTTTTTTTGCAAAAAGTTTGTGCATTTACAGCCCATAATGTATGTAAAGATCATGAAATGTAATTATTTTAAGCTAAGACACACAAAGGTACAGGGGTCTTCTTCAATTTAAGCAATAAAACAAGTGTGTGTGGTGAGCATAACTGTAGTTATAAAGGCTTAAACAGAACAGTGAAAACAGGCGAAAATTGGCATCTGCACTAACAGGTTAATGTGAAAACAACATTAAAAGAAGCATAGCATTTGCACAATAGTTTTGCCAAACATTAACCAAGCCATTGGTACCAAGCCGGAATTGACCACATACACATGGAAAGCCAATGCTGTATCCGCTAGGCCTAAGCAGGTTAACAGAAATCGAGGAGGCCAAATAAGACTTGTGTGTTGCGGTATCACATTGTTTTTACCTTACTGACTTCATAATTCAAACAGATAACTGGTAATATTGTGAAATTTCCTAGCCTTTGCAATAAAAAAAAACATTCTTACAATGACGTGCACATTGTGTGCCTCAAAAAAAACTAAGGAACAGGTGGGGATCGAACCACCAACCTACTACACGGCAGTCAAATGCCTTAACCACTAAGCTACAGAAACTTTCACAGTTGGTATAGTAGGTAGACGGCCTGTTAAGCAGAGATAGTGTACTTGGCGGATGGCATACCTGCCATCCCAACATTTGTATTTCTTTAGTGCCACCATGCAGATTGATTGGGTTAAAACTGCAGGGCTCGAATCTTGATCTAACTCTCAATCAACCCACCAAGTTTCAGAACTTTATATCAAACGGTTTTAGAAGTACTAGCATTTGTGCGATAAGCCACGCCCAATGCAAAATCCATTGGCTTCTGATTCGGCCAAATTTTGACATACGCCTTACTAAAGTAATGCGTGTATGTAGGGAAGCGGTTTCAGTACCTTAAACAGGTTTGGTGCAAATTGGTCAAATTCTGTAGGAGGAGTAGCATTTTAAGTGTTTTACAAAAAATGCTAATTAGCGGAAAATTGAAGATGGCAGACTTCATGGTTTCTTGAGGCAAATTTGTTGGGCAGGAGTAGCGGGATGTATCCACCAACTTCTGTGACTGTAGATTAAACGAGGCGTCGGCAGTGGGCGTGTCAATGATTTTTAGTGAATGTTTAAATATTTTCTTATATTTGGATTTCAATAGCGCCACCACGTGGCTCGATTGGGTTGAAACTGGAGAGGTCTGGTCCAGATGTTACTCTTAAAAGACCTTCCAAGGTTCATAACTTTCCGTGAAATGGTTTTGGAATTATTAGCATTTTTGTGATAAGCCACGCCCACTGGATATTTATTAGCTCGTCATTCGGCCATCTTTTGAAATATCAAAATTCTGTTTATATCTTTTATGAGGCATGGTGCAAGGAGTGTGGTTAACAGGTTTCATGTAAATTGGTCAAATTTTATAGGAGGAGTAGTATTTTAAGTGTTTTACAAGTAATGCTAATTAGCGGAAAATCCAATAGGGCTAACTTGATGGTTCCTAGAGGCAAATTTGTTCAGTATGAGCAGCCGGACCTCTATCCCACATTTTGTGACTCTAGATAAAACGGGGCGTATGCAGTGGGCGTGTCAATTATTTTTTTGTGAATTTTTAAATATTTTCTTATTTTTGAATCTATACAGCGCCACCACGTGGGTAGATTGGGTTGAAACTGTAGGGTTCAATTCCTCATGTTACTCTTAATAGATCTACCAGGTTGCATAACTTTCTGTCAAATTATTTTGGAATTATCAGCATTTTTGTGATAAGTCACGCCCATTGAAAATTAATTGGCTCGTCATTCGGCCATCTTTTAAAATATCACAATTCTGAATATAACTTTTATGAAGCATGGTCTACCGAGTTTGTGTACCTCGTTTCATGTAAATTAGCCAAATTTTGTAGGAGGAGTAGCATTTTAAGTGTTATACAAAAAATGCTAATTAGCGGAAAATCCAATATGGCTGACTTCGTAGATTCTTGAGGCAAATTTGTTCAGCATGAGCCGAGAGACCTGTACACCACATTTTGTGACTCTAGGTCAAACGGGGCGTCGCCAGTGGGCGTGTCAATGTCACAATATTTACACGTGCACTACAGCGCCACCAGGTGTTCAATCTGCGTCATAATATAATGGATTCAAGAGTTTGGGAATCCCAAACAAGTGTGCCAAGTCTGGTGATTCTAGGACAAACCAGCTCATGGGAATTTTAGGTGAAAGGGGAGAAAAAATAAAAAATAAAAAAAAAGAATCAGAACAAAAACAATAGGGTACCGGCAGCTTCGTTGCACGGTCCCCTAAATATAGCCGCGAGCAGCAATTAACGGGGTCCAAGCAGCATTGTGCAAATTTGCCCACAAATGCAGTCTCATGTGATTGTCAGGCTGTAATGAATGACACAAAACACCTGACTGATGAATGTTGGAATGTAAAGATTCTGAATCTCCGAGGATTTTCGTTCATAGAGGCTGCATACCATATTTCATTCAATGTGGTCAAACTGCTGAGGAGGACATAGATTTTAAAGGTCTTTCAACATATTCTTTGAACTTTCATCAATGGCTTGTCTGTATCTTTGACCCCGACCGTGCCACTGAAATTGCAAGTTATTTGGTCATGTGGTTCATGAGTTATGGCCATTTTCACATTGTACACTGCAACAGCGCCATCTATTGATCAAACCAAACGATATTGGACAGACATCCTTTGAGTGACATACTGAAAACAACAGTAAAAGTCTTGTGCTGATCAGACATTGCGTTCAAAAGTTATTAGCATTTGTGTGATAAGCCACGCCCACATTCGTTTTTATTGGCTTGCTGCGGCCAGGTTTTTCATGTAGAAACTTGGTTTATATAACTTTTCAAGATTTTCATTCATAGAGGCTGCGTACCATGTTTCATGCAATTTGGTCCAACTGCTGAGGAGGAGATAGATTTTAAAGGTCTTTCACATTATTCAAAATGGTGGAAATTCAATATTTTGCACATCATGTTTGATTGAGACAAATTTTTTTTCCACATGTAGAGTCATGTAATAACATATAAAGGTTATAGGCAGTAGTTCAAACAGAATGACAAATAGCCTTGTTGAAATACTCAAAGGTTTGATTAATTACTGTAGCGCCCCCCTATTGACCGATTCTCACCAAATGTTATCCGCTAGTACATGATTAGTAGTAGTACATGTCTACCAAGTTTCAAGTTGATTGGCCCTCATTAAGTCTGTGTAATGAGTGCTAAAATTTGATTGGCTGATGGCGGCCAAATTCTTTGAACTTTCATCAATGGCTTGTCTGTATCTTTGAACACGACCGTGCATACGAAAATGCAAGTTATTTGGTCATGTGGTTCATGAGTTATGGCCATTTTCACATTTTACCTTGCAACAGCGCCACCTATTGACAAAACCAAACGATATTGTACACACAGCCTTTGAGTTATATAATGAAACCACCAATAAAGTTTTGTGCTGATCAGATATTGCGTTCAAAAGTTATTAGCATTTTTGTGATTAGCCACGCCCACATTGGTTTTTATTGGCTTGCTGCGGCCAGAGTTTTTGATGTAGAAACTTCGTTTATATAACTTTTTAAGATATTCGTTAGTAGATGGTTCCTGCCAAGTTTCATGCAATTTCGTCAAACCGTCTAGGAGGAGATAGATTTTGAAGGTTTTTCACAAAATGTAAATTAGAAAAAAAATCCAATATGGCGGACTTTAATGGTCCTTATGGGAAAGTTGTTTTGGGAGGACCTAGGGAATCTTGTAAAAAAATAATTTTGAGGATAGGCCAAATGGATCAAAAGTTATAGCCCAAAAACTAAAATGTATTCCTATAGCGCCACCATGTGGCGAATCTGGGTAAGTTTTATTATCTGAGGTACTCTTGGGACTGGGTACGTACCTACCGAATCTAGTTGCTCTAGTATGTACAGTTTTTGCTGGGCAAACACTTTTAGGGCAGAAAAAGAATAATAATAAACGGAACAATTTCAATAGGGTTCCACAGCACTTCGTGCTTGGACCCCTAAATATAGCTGCAAGCAGCGATTTCCGGGGACCGTGCGGCATTAGCGGCATTTGTGAAACGCAGAAACCGCAAAATGGTAGACAGCTCTAGACAGGGTTGACCCAAAATACAAATATTTGTTTCTAATCAGGGCTTTTGCCATTGCTGATGGTATCTTTACCCGATCCGGTAAGGGCTTGCGTATTAAGTCTTTTAAGTACAAGTGAAACAGTGAACAGTTAATACTGTTACATTTCTTAACTTTTGCAATAAAAAGGTGTTTCCTTAATGTGAAAACAACATTAAAAGAAGCATAGCATTTGCACAATAGTTTTGCCAAACATTAACCAAGCCATTGGTACCAAGCCGGAATTGACCACATACACATGGAAAGCCAATACTGTATCCACTAGGCCTAAGCAGGTTAACAGAAATGAGGAGGCCAAATAAGACTTGTGTGTTGCGGTATCAGATTGTTTTGGCTTACTGACTTCATAATTCAAACAGATAACAGGTAATATTCGTGAAATTTCCTAAGCCTTTGCAATAAAAAGAACATTCTTACAATGACGTGCACATTGTGTGCCTCAAAAAAAAACTCGGGAACAGGTGGGGATCAAACCACCAACCTATTACACGGCAGTCAAATGCCTTAACCACTAACCTACAGAAACTTTCACAGTTGGTATAGTAGGTAGACGGCCTGTTAAGCAGAGATAGTGTACTTGGCGGATGGCATACCTGCCATCCCAACATTTGTATTTCTTTAGTGCCACCACGCAGATTGATTGGGTTAAAACTGCAGGGCTCGAGTCTTGATCTAACTCTCAATCAACCCACCAAGTTTCAGAACTTTATATCAAACGGTTTTAGAAGTACTAGCATTTGTGCGATAAGCCACGCCCAATGCAAAATCCATTGGCTTCTCATTCGGCCAATTTTTGACATACGCCTTAGTAAAGTAATGCGTGTATGTAGGAACGCGGGTTGAGTACCTTAACCCTTTCGCACGTAAGTTCCAGATTCCAGACACTGGCCCTCCAGCGTGAGTTATTTTTTTGCGTGTGTTCTCAGAATATGTGACGTTTTAAACCGTCATTATGACACAACAAACAGATCTGCCTCTAAAATCCCCTGCTTATTTCCTTATTATTCGTCATCTAGTTAATGATTGGCTATCTATGAGGCTAACTATATTTATTTGTAAAGCACTTACTGTATATAAATGTAATGATTCTTGTTTGTATTATCTTTGAGAGTTGGGCATACAAACCTGAATGATACACTACAGCTAATAAAGAAACATCATATACAAATGTCATCAAAAGGAGATAATAGTAGCCTACGCGTCTTTTTTAAATGGCCACGATACTCACAAGAAAGACAGACCCTTCTAGAAAATTAAGAATGTGGAGTTCAAATCAGTTTTCTCTCATAAATCAGGAAATAACATCTACAATATGCCTATTATCTTCAATTTTACAACAAACCGGGCTAATACACATAACTAGTTTACTTTTACTCGGTGAACTAGGTGGCGATAATGCCCCGGTGCGGAAGCAATTCGCCATTAACAAAATTAGAAGACTACGACTTACTTATCAAACTGTTTGGAGTCGCCTTTCCGTCTGCATTACCTTCGGAGTTCCCGACTACCAGCTCGTAAGTAGAAATTGATTTTAAATATATAGGTCTACGTATATATGTATATATTAGCATTTTATCTAAGACATTTAGCAGGCTATTGCAGTTGTAAAGAAGTATTTATTTTACACGCCACGATACCGTGCAGTTCAGTTCACTCATGTTCACGTTGCCTCAGCGTGCTCCGTAGCTGCTATGGCTTCACAACTGTGATTATTGTGAGGGTAGCGCTTATATTGTCATTTATTGAATTTATATTAGTAAAGACACACAGAATGTCTAAGATTAGGATGAGCTATGTTATATTTTTGATTTTGTATTGACCATTGATACTAAATGAGTAAATAAGCGTTACTTGGCATAATTTATGCTATGATAATACCATATTCTATGTATATATAAAAATACAGAAACCATGTTGCTTTTTTATAGAAAATTTAATTATATACAATGTAAATAACAACACAACAGTAACATTTCAAAGTCACAACAGTAACAGACAGAAGCAGAACAAGAATACCAGAACAATATTAACTGAACACTGACACACAATCCCGCCCCCCCCCCCCCCACACACACACACACCCCTAACACCCCCCCTAACTGAACACTGACACACAACCCCCCCCCCCCCCCCACACACACACACACACACACACACCCACCCACCCCTAACACCGTCCTAACTGAACACTGACACACAACCCCCCCCCCCCCCCACACACACACACACACCCCTAACACCCCCCCTAACTGAACAGTGACACACAACCCCCCCCCCCCCCCCCCATATCTCATCCTATCCTACTCTAACTGTTCCAGAAAACAGGATTACAGCATGATTAGTACTGAGTTAGCTGGATAACTGCACTAAGTGAAAACCGGAACAACTCTTCAGTCCATGTTCCAGATTTGGGAGGGTTCCGGGTTTTACTCAGTGCAGTTATCCAGCTAACTCAGTACTAATCATGCTGTGTCACATCCCCCAACCCCCCGGCCTAGTAATTCTTTAGAGTATGGAACTCTTCAAAACAGGGAGCTGGACACAGGGCAGTGTCACATGAGGAACACATGTAACGGGTTAGTTTTCTCTCCCTTTTGCGTCGGGTGGTGTAGAGGCAGACTCTGCAGTGCCGCCTTGTGCTCTGTCCCTGGGCTTCTGTAGGAGGCACAAAAGAGGGAAAGTGCCTCCCTGTGAGCCGCAGTGGGGTATTGATGCAAGGTCGCCCTCCAGTAGATCGCCGGGGTAAGGGATGCTCCTGTATCAGCTCTTTCACCAGCTTCAGCCGAAAGTCCTTGTACGGCATGCGTTCCTCTATGGGTGAGTAAAAACAATTTATTATTATTATTATTGTTTCATTATTATTTTTAATTATTATTATTATTTCTGTAGTTGGTTATTATTATTATTGTTGTTATTCTTTTTGTTATTCTAAGTAGTAGAAATAAAAGTAGCAGTAGTAATAGTAGTAGTATATTGTTGATGTGGGTCTTGACACTAAATGTTATTTTCTTACCAGACAGTTTTCGATGGACAGTGTAAGCATTGAGGACTGCAGTGTCGAGCAGGTGAAAAAACAGCTTCTTGTACCACTTTGTACTTTTTCTGGCACAGTCAACGAAGCTGGTGATCATGTCCGCCCTGTCCACTGCTCCCATCTTCTTGTTGTAGTCGAGGACGCATGCAGGTTTCACCTTTGGCTCCCCGGTGAAGTGGTCCAGCCTTCCCGATTGAGCCATGGAAGAGGGGTGAACAGTTGTGAGGAAGTTCACATCCCTCTTGTCTTGCCACTTTACCGCCAGCTGAGTGCCATTCTCCCTGAAGGTGACCTCCCCTCTCTTCATTTTCTTTGGGAACGTTGGCATCCCCCTCCTATTCAGCCGGACTGTCCCACACGCCCCAGTCCCCTGGTGGAGTAAGTGCTGGAACAGCGTAGGACTGCTGTACCAGTTATCCACATACAGGACGTGCCCTTTCCCCAGATGTGGAGCCAGGAGGGTCATAACCACAGACCCAGAGACCCCCAGTCCTTCAACTGATTCAATTGATGTTGTGGCCCCAGTGTAAATGACCATATCTTGCACATACCCCGTCACCACATCACACAGGACAAAAAACTTTATGCCAAACCTGTGGCGCTTGCTAGGGATATATTGCCGAAATCCCAGTCGACCCTTCCACAACATCAGGGATTCGTCCACACACAGGTCCTTGTATGGGATGAAGGACCGCTTGAAGGCTGAGGTGTACTCCAGTACTCCCTCAGGGTAGATTTCCTGACCAGTCCCATCAGAAGGGCAATGGCGAGGAATGTGTACACTTCATTTAGACATGTAGGTACCCATTTGGAAAGTTTTCCAATTACGCCAATCGCTGTTTTTCCCTGCTGCTCACTGGCGTATCGGTTGGTCTCCTCCACAATCTCTCCCACTGTCTCTACAGAGAGAAACATCTTGAAGCAGTTTACTGCAGTGGGAGTCTCCGGAGGATTTTGGACACCAGAAATTGAGCTGTCAAACTCAATTCCTGGCCCAGGGGGAGTGAAGTCGACGGCAGTCCTCCAGTCACTGGACCTCACCTCCTCAACTGGCACCGGACCTTCAGGGCGGCTACAGGGGACTACAGATGGACCCTCCTCAGGGTTTTCCTCCACATCGTCATCTCCCTCCCCGAGCTCAGGGTTCCTCTCAAGGGAAACTAAATTTGGGGGTAGTCTCTCCTCAGAATCGCTGTCACTCCCACTTGATTTAGTATTGTAATCACCCTCATCGTCTGAATTAAAGAAAATTTCCCTAATTTCCTCATCAGTGAGTTCTCTTCGCCTGCTGTTCGTAAACATATTTATTCTGCATCTGTACTCTAGCTCGCTGATACTGTTCTCTGATACTCTGATACTGGTGTTCAGACTGAGGTGATGGGTGCACGTGAGGGGTGCACGTAACCCCATATTCTAACAGCGGGAACACTTAGATAGAAATCAATGCAAGCAAAGAGCATCTCTGGTAAAAATATTTTATTTGCTCATCTTATATCATGCTAGTACATTTGATGAAAAGGTCTGACATTCCGATTCTGATATTTGTAAATTTGTTATGAGAATTATGTTAATACAACATCTTGTTATCGATTTAAAAAAAAGCTAATGCTGAAAATAAAGTTCGGTCATGTACGCAGCCTTGTTTGTTTACACTCATCATCAGGCAGGGCCATGGGAAAAACGTCATAACTAAATGCACCCCCAGACAAGCCGATGTAAAAATAAAAACTGTCTTTGTTACTTGCTTCGATAAATGTTTGGATAAAATGACGTTACGATATACGAGTACACGAATATGGAAATAAAACCAAGACTTTATTATCGCAAATGTGTAGCCTACAATCCTACAATGAGGAATTGAACCCTACAGTTTCAACCCAATCGAGCCACGTGGTGGCACTATATCGATCCACATATAAGAAAATATTTAAAAATTCACTAAAAATCATTGACACGCCCACTGAATACGCCCCCGTTTTATCTAGAGTCACAAAATGTGGGATAGAGGTCCGTCTGCTCATACTGAACAAATTTGCCTCAAGGAACCATCAAGTTAGCCCTATTGGATTTTCCGCTAATTAGCATTACTTGTAAAACACTTAAAATACTACTCCTCCTATAAAATTTGACCAATTTACATGAAACCTGGTAAACACACTCCATAAACCATGCAGCATAAAACGTATATACAGAATTTTGATATTTTAAAAGATGGCCGAATGACGAGCTAATAAATATCCAGTGGGCGTGGCTTATCACAAAAATGCTAATAATTCCAAAACCATTTCACGGAAAGTTATGAACCTTGGAAGGTCTTTTAAGAGTAACATCTCGACCTGACTTCTCCAGTTTCAACCCAATCGAGCCATGTGGTGGCGCTATAGAGATCCAAATGTAAGAAAATATTTAAAAATTCACTAAAAATCATTGACACGCCCACTGCCGACGCCCCCTTTGATCTACAGTCACATAAGTTGGTGGATACATCCCGCTACTCCTGCCCAACAAATTTGCCTCAAGAAACCATGAAGTCTGCCATCTTAGATTTTCCGCTAATTAGCATTTTTTGTAAAACACTTAAAATGCTACTCCTATAGAATTAGCCCAATTTGCAACAAACCTGTTCCAGGTACTCAAGCCGCATTCCTACATACATGCATTACTTTACTAAGGCGTATGTCAAAAATTGGCCGAATGAGAAGCCAATGAATTTTGCATTGGGCGTGGCTTATCGCACAAATGCTAGTACTTCTAATGCCGTTTGATATAAAGTTCTGAAACTTTGTGGGTTGATTGAGAGTTAGATCAAGACTTGAGCCCTGCAGTTTAAACCCAATCAATCTGCGTGGTGGCACTAAAGAAATACAAATGTTGGGATGGCAGGTATGCCTTCCACCAAGTACACTATCTCTGCTTAACAGGCCGTCTACCTTCTATAGCAACTGTGAAAGTTCCTGTAGCTTAGTGGTTAAGGCATTTGACTGCCGTGTAGTAGGTTGGTGGTTCGATCCCCACCTGTTCCCGAGTTCTTTTTGAGGCACACAATGTGCACGACATTGTAAGAATGTTCTTTTTATTGCAAAGGCTAGGAAATTTCACAATATTACCTGTTATCTGTTTGAATTATGAAGTCAGTAAGCCAAAACAATCTGATACCGCAACACACAAGTCTTATTTGGCCTCCTCATTACTGTTAACCCTGCTTTAGCCTAGTGGATACAGTATTGGCTTTCCATGTATGTGGTCAGCGGTTCAATTCCGCCTTGGTACCAATGGCTCGGTTAATGTTTGGCAAAACTATTGTGCAAATGCTATGCTTCTTTCAATGTTGTTTTCACATTAAGAAACACCTTTTTATTGCATAAGTTAAGAAATTTAACAGTATTAACTGTTCACTGTTTCACTTGTACTTAAAAGACTTAATACGCAAGCCCTTACTGGATCGGGTTAAGATACCATCAGCAATGGCAAAAGCCCTGATTAGAAACAAATATTTGTATTTTGGGTCAACCCTGTCTAGAGTTGTCTACCATTTTTCGGTTTCTGCCTTTGACAAATGCCGCTAATGCCGCACGGTCCCCGGACATCGCTGCTTGCAGCTATATTTGTATTTCTGTCTCTGAGTCGTGCATTTGAGTCCAGTCCTTACCTGAGTCTAACATACTTTTCATACATATCTGTCTCTGTACATTGACATCCCTACATCCCTATCTGTGTGTCCGCATTAATTGGTGGTTAACGGCCACAATGCAGTTTAAGAAATTAGCCTAGTTTTTCAAGGTAATTGGGCCGTGGAAATTCACCATTAAACTGCACACCATCCATATTTGGTGGACACTCCCAGCCAGACTGAGTGGTACCACAGAGTCCCATAGGTGGTACGCCTTGACTCGCCGAATCACTCGCTCAACAAAGATCCTGAGATGTGCAACTTCTTGTGTCTGCTGGTTTTCTTCCCTGGTGAATTGCGGTCGTCTTTTAAAAGGTATCATGATGAGAGTCCTCAATGAGGAAACCTTTATCGGCCATGACACCATCTCCTGATTCTAACAATGCAATAATACCAGATCGATTAGTAATGTCTTTATCTGAAATGGAGCCAGTGTACAGTTTGGACACAAAGGTAACTGCACCACAAGGGGGCAACACCTATGAGTCCTTTGAAGGTGGTGTGGTTCTTGTAACAGGAGAAAGTTTCAGACTGGAAGGTCATTGCTTTAATGCATTAACCTCTTGCTGCCAAACGCCCCCTAGCGGTAACGCGGGCGTGACGGAAATTATTAAATTATACATTTCATTAATTTAATAATATATAATAAACTGCTCGCCTAAATATTTTGATTAAATATCCTTAAGAAATATCCATTCCTTCTGGGAAAGTGGTTTTTAAGCCCAAAACGTCGAGATAAAACTTCGTAAATAACGTTGGAAACTCTGACCTAATTCTCAAACATGTATTGCAGCTTGATGTCACACCAAAAACAATGTGCTGTTCTGCTTAATTGTATTTCACAAAACTTTGGTTTGAAAAATCATTATACCTTTAGGCTTCAAGAAAAAATACTTTAAAACTTTCATACGGCTGTACATGATTATTTTCCAATTTTAAACCGACTTGTGCTTTTCTGCACTTGATTGCGAGTACTTCGGCTGTCTTCAGTTTGGCGTTGTGAAACTCAGCCAGTTTCTGGAGTACCAATCCCGTGGCTTAGTATATTTTAGCCAGAGTGGTTTTGTACTTGATTGCAGAGATTTATGCAAAACCGTCATCAATTGGGTGTATTTCTTTGACTGATAGCACAATAGACCTATCTGAAGTGGGAAAAACTTGCGTCGACCCGCCTCCACTCCGAGTATTATTTGCTTTCCATTGGATTTTAAAACTGTCTGTCAAATATTCCAGCCAATAGCCAAGACTCTTATCTTTCAGAGAAGCCCTCATTCAACACAAAGCCGTCGTAAATCAAGGAAATGCAGCCCTGCGTAAGAGGAAGAGGCAACCAAGCGTAATTATCGAACCAAGATGGCGCAGTGTTTTTACCTTGTAGCGTAGCTCGCTACATTCCGTTTAGCAAAGCACAATTCATAAGGTAACTGCGCTGTTTATCTTTTTACTTTACAGTCTCTTTCATACAGTTTTTGGTTAGTTATGTCTAGGTTATTCAGGAGTTTCTCCGTGCAGCAGGTCCTAGCCCAAATATGGTTTTGCGGTCTCAGTGACGCAGAGTGATATAAGGTAACAGATTATTTTGCCAGTATACGAGTGCGAATTCACTGTTATGTATAAAACGAATCCATCTGAATTAAATGAATATAGCTAACATTACTATATTGTAACAATGGCAAGCTAGCCAGCAAAATTACACATAGCAGCTAGCTATCTATTTGTGTCTGAGACGAGCTGTTCCGAGTTTCTTTTGAATGCAATGGCGTCTGAAGGGTTTGTTTTGTTCCACATGAGTAAATTGTTCTGTAAGCAGTACAGCAGGCTCTGACTGCAGGTAAACGAATGAGCAATTTATGCATGACGTGACACGAGGGAGAGATAACATGAGGATGAGTTTGTTGTTGTTGATTATTATGCAGGGGTTTATTTTATTTAGGGTGGACATTTGATTTTATATACCTGGACTAATTTCTGGCTAATGAGGCTCTGGTAGAATACAAGATTCACTGTGCTGCTACATGGGTTTGGAGAGCTTTTTGGGGACCACGGGTAGGCTAGTTAGTTGTGTAATATGAAACCCACCAAAAACACATCTAAAAATTAAGTTTTATTGCCAATTATCAGATTTTATTGTAAAACTTAAAAAATAAATTATATGGAGACTTTTCTGGAACCTGGGCCATTTTGCACAATTTGGCACAATTTGTGCCAACTTTGGTAACCGAAATGGTTCACCTGAAAAAAAGCTCTGTAGAATTTGAATGATTTGAGATATTGACACCATATCTTTAGCAGAGATAGGCAGCATATTGAGGAATCACAAAGAGGAGTTATTTCCTCCATAGCTCTTGTTGCTCATCAGGTAAAAAATCTGAAATTTGAATTTAGGTACCCGTTTTTTAGTAATTTCTGTACATAAATTGTTGTAGTTAAGTAGCAAGAAGTGTATGTATATGAATTATGACTACTTAGTCATAATAGTGCAGTTCTCTGTTTTAAGAAAAGCTATGAACCATATTGTAGCCTTTACAGTTTTTGAGATAAACAGCTTTGTTTGTCACTAGTAAAAACAGGCGAGAATTGGTATATTTTGCCCTTAGTATTAAGAGGTTAAGACACCGTAGGCTACTGTAGGCTAATTTTGTTGAGTGTCATACCTTGCACTTCCTTCGTGACACTTGAAAGATATCCCACCCTCTGCCTCCACCTCACGGACAAGCCAGCTGTAATCAACTCACCACGGACTTCAGTAAGACTGATCAAACATCCCAGGCATAGCTTACGATTTTAGTTTGAATTGTTTGTCGGTAATTTGATTGTATCTCGACTTTGTGCGATAATAATAGCTATAAACTTGTTGCACTGGTTAGCAAGCTAGCCGGCTGGCCTGTCGTTTCATAGCTAATGTGGTAGTACTAACTAACCCGAGCAGGCCTCACTGATTTGCCCCTCTATACTGACTAACATTCGTGTGATATGATCTCATTTTAGCTTACTATAGATGGTTAACAGTATTTCCTGACCGAAGTGCGTGAACTTATTTATAGTAACGTTAGATTTGAGATCAATAACCACCATTGTGCTGCGACACAGCCAGTTTACGTCACACTCCTTTGTTCTCTGAGCACACGTAGCACGCACGCACACACACATCTACACACGCACTGACACCCACACAAATGCTCCAATACACACACAACACGATATGTCCATTTAGTAGAATGTGATATTCCTGTTTTTCCTTGTTTAATGAATCTATTTTTGTTAAACCTGGTGTCTGTTTTGATATCATATGAGCACGAGAGCTGAGTCAAACCTAATCATTAGAACGTAATACCTTCAACCCTTATGAATTATTAGTTATTAGTGCTTTGATGGTAAATTGAAGTAGTAGTAATTATAATCCATAATAATCAAATGAGACTGATTTAATTTTAACCTAATTTAAGAATAATAAGGGTAAACCTCATTATTCCATAGTTATTGCCTATATTTCTGGCATCCCATGTAAGAGTTTGTAAGTTTGCTGTCGTTACAGTGCATTATTGAAGAGCTAGAATCCATGGCTATGGATATTGAACACTTTAACCCTCAGAACACTGAATACAACATTCAGTGTTACCTGAGACAAATTGACAACTGCCTCTCTGATCTGCCCAGAGCAACCGATCGAGAGAAGGTCAAACTCATCTGGAAAACCTCTACCAGAGATGCATACATTCATGGAAGAAGTTCCATCCACTGTTCATTCTAGCTACCCTAAGCTCTGTGAAGCATTAGTAGCAGAATCCATGCCCCAGCTTGATCAGGCAGCAGCCATGATCAAAGCTGTGGACATCAAACAGATGTCGCACAGAACCACCCCACATTTACTACCAACGTCTCAAAAATGCGTTCTCCAAGGTAGAAATGGGCCAGTCTTAGACGAAGATCAAGCCTTCAGATCCCTGTTCATGTACAACCTGCACCCATGTGTACGAACCCATGTTTCATTGTTTTCAAGAGGCCAGTATTCAGCTCTTGAACTGCACAATGAGGCTCAAGTGGTCTGGGACACATTAAGGATTGTGCCCAAGAACGAGCGGGCAGAACTATCTAGGAAAGGTGTTCTACTCATACCCCCTGGCACCTTCAAGTCTATAAAACCTACAGACTTAAAACAACGGTTAACCAATAGATTCCCAGTTACGGGCCACCAGAATTGGAGAGAAGACAGACCAGGTAGGCCTAAGCTTGAGAGTCACAAGCATGACTCTGATAGGGAAGACACCGCATCTGAAGAAATCTTCTTCAGCTCTTCTGAGGACAGCTTGGACATTTGAATTGAGTCAATAGCAAGCATGCCGTGAGTAACCACTCCATCCCATCTTGGTCAGTCTCCATGAGAAGATGTCGAGTAGAGTTATGATTGATATCCGTGGTAGCCTCACAGGCTCACTTAAACTTCCTTTTACTTTTCCGCACACCTTTTCCACTGGAAGGAGGAGGGTACGTAATCTACAGGCAGTTTACAGCAGTCACTTAGATATGTCGCAGCAGCAAACGCAGATCGTAAGCAGACCCTGTAAAATTACATCCTCTGTCTTAACACCTACATTACCATTGCTTCCCTCAAAAATCGGTTGAATCATGGTTAAATTGGTTAAAAAGTAGACACGACAGTGCAACTTTTACAGATGTATTGACACCCTGTGTCACTATCTTCTGTTACACCCACTTCCCTTGCATAATTGTATTATGTAGGAGTTTAGACAAAAACCCCTAATGTTAAGCTCACCTACTGTACCACATAGGAGCAACAAATTATGAGCGTCGCGAACGAGTTCGCAGAGTAGGTTCTGAACCTCTCGCTATAGCCGACCATGGTTGGCTAGCAATCACACGTCACATACTCAACCAATCACATGCACACCTCTAATGGAGCGCCCTTTTTAAGCCAAGAATTAGTTCTCTCTGTACTGCTTGAATGCTGATGCACTGCTCTTTGTTGCTTACAGCTTGTGTTAAAAGAAATTTGCTGTCACTTTGCCGTGCCCTGCTTCTGCTAGCCATGCCTAGAGTAATCTAGGCTTGCCCTGCTTAAAATGTTTTGCGCGGTTGTTTTTTTGCGCGGATATTCTAGCTCGTGTGCGGTTGCAAGCAGTTTGTGAGGTGGTCTTGGAGTTTACTAGAAGTGGATTCCTATGTCATGTAAAGCTAAGTTGACGCCAAATTCAGTATGACCATCCGTGTAACCCGATCTTTATTATCCCCTTAGCTCGGTTGCTTCAATGTGTTTTTTATCCTAAATTTGCCAAACGGTTGTTGCTATCATTTTGTTAGTAGCCAAATACGCCTGTCAGCATGCTAACATTTTACATGAGCCCTTGGGAGCTACACCATCTGCTTTAAAATATTAATTGGATGTGGTTACATGGGCGACTGTGCTTTGCTGATGCCCTCCAGTAAAATGGGTAAAGTTACATTGTGGTTTTTAGTCGATTAGCTAGGCTAACGTTACTCGTTAGCTGATTTACTGTCAGGAGGTTCGTAAAAGCTAATACGTAATTGTGACTAATTCGGAATATTTCGCTAGTTTATACTGCTGCTGTTTTGTCGTGTTAAATGTTAGGTATTTGTATCCTGTCGGGATACAAATAATGTTGCACATTATTACAGAGAGATACTCCTGTTGTTGTAGCCTAGCTACTGCAAAATAGAACCCGGAAGGTAAACTGGAATTCTTAACCCTTTCCAGCCTAAGCGAATATTAGGTCAACATTCTATTCCATTTTATTTCTTAATGTGCGTTGCAAAAATGTTTGTAGTGTGATCATATTACATCAGATACCTAAACTTGATATACCGTTGTAAACAGGATAACTGGGGCTTTCAATTGATATAAAAATAATAGGATTACTTGATGGCAATATCATCAATTATGGAAATACATTTACCAACTAAATTTATAAAACATTCTAAATGGCTATTTTCTAATGAGAAACCTACTATTTTACCCATTTCATGTTCAAGATAGGGGGAAACTTACAGTGTATGATATCTTCACCATTGTGTGAGTCATATAGAATAGGAAACAGAATAGATTTATCTTCTACTGCTCAAAAGTTATAACCACTTCAGTGATGGGTAAGAAAAGGCTAAAATAAACGCTTTAGAATGTTAGGCTCATTGAAAATATGACATGTGTATGCAAAACTGTTTGTGGTGTGATCATATTATGTTACACACCTAAAGATAATATACCATTTTAAACAGGATAACTGGAGCTTTCCATTTATATACAATAATATGCTTACTTTAACACAATATCATCAATTATTAAAACAAATCACGAAATAAATAATAATAAAAAAACTTTCTAAATGGCTATTCTCCATGAGAAACCTGGGTTTTTAAACATTTCATGTTCAAGATCGAGGGAGACAAACTGTGTGGTATCTTCACTATTCTGTAAGTGATATGGAGTAGAAATCAGAACAGATTTATCATTTACTGCTCAAAAGTTGTAACATCTTAGTGATGTATGAGAAAAGTCAAAAAAAAAATTTTTATTAGAATGTTAGGTTCATTGACATTTCACATTACCACTTATCCATACTCCTAATGGGTAACTGTTAAGAATCTGTTGATATAATGCAAAATTGAAAGACACATATACTGAAATATACAATTTATGTGTTCAATGAAATACACACTTTATTTTTTAAAAATGTATAACATAGTGAATGGATGAACTAAGTAAATGGATAACATTGCAAAACAAATAAAAACAAGATACAACCCATGGCAAATATCAGTTTAGATACCCGTACAATTAATGCATTGGATTTATTTACAGTAAAATCATTAATGTATTAGTACAGATACAGCAGACAAATCTATGGTCAAGCATAAATACCTTCAATATATTCAAAAATCAAGAAGATAACAGTAAGTGCATGCATGCCCTGATGGTCCTCCGTGTCGTGCTCTGCAATGACCCTCAGAACCCTCCTTCTCTTCAGGGACTGTATCAGATGGCTAAATGTCCATCCTTTGCTGAAATACATAAATATGTAATCATTTACCATTTCATTAATCCATAACATATCATATAAAACCATTTCTGAGACATTAAAGGGCTGTATACTTGCAATAACATCATCTTACAGCAAACGCTTTATGCTTATGTCAGGAATAGATAAAATAGCTATTCTGGACACAAGCATAATGTCCATCCATCGCTGTAATAGATAAATATATTATCAGTTGCCATTTCATTAATCCATAACATATAAAACCATTTCTGAGTCATTAAAGGGGTGTATAGTGAGAATTACATTTTACAGAAAACACTATGCTCCAGAATAACGTTAGCCTAGATAAAAAGCACAACAATAACACAATGTTGACTACTTAGCATAATGTCCATTCATATAAGATATTGATTTGAATGAACAGACCTAAATCATCAGTGACATTGGCTCAACTGAATGATGTCTTTTTGTCATATTTGTCTAAACAGGCTAATCTTGCTCAAGTCAAAAATGTGAGTCAGAAAATAAAACGTGAAGCTGACGTTACGTTAGGAAATGTTTGCTGTTTAGTTCTCTACTCCATTCATTTTCAACAGGACTGATCAACAACAACCTTCAAATTTATACATAACGTTATGTTAAAAAACTAGCTAGTTAGTACTTGCTATTGATAAGACTAATAGTTGAGTATAACATTTATAAAGCTAGCAAGACAGACAGCAGAGCTAACGTTTCAAATTAGGAAAACAAAAACGCAGAAAAGAAAATGGCTGTTCGCGTGGCGAGACGATGACAGCTCACTGTTAGACTAACGTTATTTGTTTTAGCTTTAGTTAGCTATTATTTAGTTATCAAAGTCTACACTAAGACACGGAAAATATTCACATCTAACGTTGTCACCACTTATTCATTGTATGACAGACTTTTTCACAATTTCATCTCGAAACGAGCTGGGGGAAGAACAACACAGTGGCATCATTTGAAGCTAGAGCCGAACATTAGCTACCTTAGCGAATTTCAAGTGAAAATATGAGAAAGTCTGTGGTACAAAAACAGGATTTTATTAAAAATAAAATAGTTTCTGAAGTAATATCTATGGTTAATTATTATCTTAAATATTTCTTACCTCAGGGGGTTTACTGGCTTTCCCTCAGTCACAGTAAAGTCTTCAGACGATAGTCTTCTGTCCGAGGTGGTCCGCTCCGCCCGCGGTGAGGCAAATGGAGATTTACGAGGTTGACGTGCGGTTTTATTTAGCGGTCTAGAAATAAATCCCCGCCCACTAAGCTCATGAACCAATTATATGCAATTGTAGCTTATTTTCTCATCTGTAACTAGCATTTTTCAAAAAGAAAATCAGTGATTGGACGGCAGAGCTATTATACGTCAAACCATCAGAACAATTGTACTGAAATTAGAACGCTTCGGCTTTAAAGGGTTAAGTTGTCCTATTATCGCTCATGGTGGCTAGCGCAAATGCAAATGAGTATGGCCAGTGCGTAAGACCTTTAGGTTATGTGCTCTCTGTGCAGCTAACTAAAATAAATGCTAGTGTGTGCGCTATCTGTTCTGAAGCTAAAAGCGGCATTTGTGTGCATGTTATATGCATTTGGAGGCTGCATTGGTGTATGCGGTGTCTGCAACTGGTGCTGGCGGGGCACCATTGGTGCGTAGTTTACACTCTAAAAGCAAGGGGCAAAAAAAACCGGACTTCATTTTGACGCTCAATTCCTGCCCGCTGCCAGCGCGGTTTGCTTTCAGGCTATTTCAACGCAAGTCAATGCTACCATGGGTCTGGTTTTCCGCAAGTCACTCCCTCTGCATAGGTGCTACTTCAACTGCTGCTCTGCGCGTGCTTGCTGAAGGCGCGCATTTCCTTTTTGGAGGTAGAGTTGGTGGAAGAGTTGTTAGCGTTTGGAAAGTACGAAGGAGGATAACAATGTGCTTCAGTGTGTACTCAATATTAGTTAGAGTTCTAAAATCCTATCAAACCGGTTAGACTGATTTTCTCCTAAGGTAAAAATCTTTGTTGCCGCTAAGGGGGAATTTTCCACTTCTTCCTCCGTTAAGCACTCGGCTAGCAGCTGGTTAGCTAATTTGGCCACCTTCTTGCTGACGGGAGGTTTTTATTTGGTTTTTCGACCTCTCAGGAGCAAAACTTAACTGTCATAAGAGTCTGCTTCCATTATTAATTGGCTAACCGTAAGCTACTATAATCCGGGTATTGGCCGAGTTGTATAGTGGATGCTCCACTAGTCACATAACATATTCGGGTAAGACTTTTGGGGGGGGGGGGGGGGTGGTTTGCTATTGATATCCAATGTGAGTGTCGCTATGACCACGACCCCTCATAAGCCTCTGTTCATGAACAATGCCGGCAATGGCTCGTCCAGCGGGTTCTGTGCAAAATTCTGTCATCTGTGCTGTTGACATTTGCTACTTGCTTAAAGAAAATGAATACACATAGCCTACTTAGGCGTTACATTGCATAGTATGGCCAATGTCTGATCCAAGAACACAGCCGTGTTCTGTCTCTGTGCTGGAGAGATATCGATATGGTCTTCCTGATCTTCAGGAAACAGCAGGTGCTCTGCTGTACACATAGTCTACTGTCACACAATGTTAGTATGGTCAATGTCTGGTCTAAGATCACAGCTGTGTTCTAGCTCCATGCTGGAGGGATATTGATATGGTGATAACAGTGCAAAGAAGTCTATCGTCCTCAGTTTAGTGTGTGTGGGTCACAGAACTATATAAGAACTAGAAAGGAAACATGGTCACGTGGTTCCACTCAACCCTATTCAATTTGGTTCTTCCGCAATGGCACCACTGCAAGATGGCTGCCATGGCCCGGAAATAGTATTACCGATGAGCTCTGCCATGTATTTCCAATGGAGCGTTGTGAAAGTCAACGGAGTCGCCCCAGCGCAATCTAGGTACCAAAAGTTCACAATATGGTAGTCAATAGAAGCAGGCAATCACATTTGACATTTTTCCTGGGTCCAAAATATTTTTAGGCTACACAGAAAAAAGAGAGGCATGATTTTAAAAAACTCATCGATGAGTGTTGAGTAGGCGTTAAGAACAAACCGATGAGATTTGGAACATGGTCACATGGTAATCCTAGTTATGTCACAATCACATGAGGAGGCCTATTCGCATTTTTGTCTCAAATAAAATCTCATCTCCACTGAACAATGGTGGTTAGCTCGCAAGTATGGCATCAAATCAGTGTCACAATTCACAAGTTCGAAAAAAGAGTTGAATCTCTAAAAACTCAAAACCGATTTGAAACTCTGAAAAAAGGTTTTGAATCTCTGAAAAAAAGTTCTGAAACTGAAAAAAAGAGTTGAATCTCTGTAAACTCGAAACCGATTTGAAACTGAAAAAAAAGTTTTTAATCTGAAAAAAAAAAAAAAAATCTAAAACTCAATGACACTGTTCTCCCGGGAGACAGATTTGTTACTCTGGGGCAAAAAAAAAGTTTTTCACAGAACAAAATGGTATATTATATTATAATGGTAATTATAAAACGGATAGTTCAGGACTGATGGGAGTGAAGTAACGTTAGCCTAGCTACCTCGCAATGTCGAGGCAGCACCGGGACATAACATTACACATAATGGCACGATGGTAGTATGGACATAGGCTTTTATTTCAAAATAACCCCCATTTTTAAAATGACAGTCTTGAAACAAGGTTTAGAAAGGGTAAAGCGTAATTTTGAATGTAGCAGGTGTAGGCTATGTTTGTAGGTCTACCTGTACACGTAGCCTATAATTCAATAATCAAGAACACACATTTAAAAAATTTTGTATTTTCAGTTTTAATGTGATAAAATTAGAAATGCTTGTAACATAAACCAGATCCTAGTCCGTTGTTGACGTTGCTACGCAGCAGGCTGGGCGGTGTTTCAAACTCGATTTAAAGCGGGAGAATCGCGCCCTTCCACCTTCATCAAATATCCTCTACTGAGAGAGTAGCCGAGTGTGCCGTGTGCGGTGGCTTAAGTAAATTTTTGCCCTCACTGACTGAAATCCTGGGGCATTTTATAAATTAATGGGGCTGTTTGCAAAATATACAAAATAACATTACTTTATTAGTTAACCATAGTGTAACCTTACTGTATTTGTAAATAGCATGTTATTTAGTGTCAATCTTATTTTGTAGCTGATAAATCATATCAGAGTGTACATGTGTATGAGGGGGCCTACAGCAGAAACTACACTAAAAACTAAATTTCAATCAACCATCTACAGTTGAAGTCGGAAATTGACATACACTTAGGTTGAATTCATTAAAACTCATTTTTAACCATTCCACAGAATTCATGTTAGCAAACTATAGTGTTGGTAAGTCAGTTAGGACATCTACTTTGTGCATGACACAAGTAATTTTTCCAACAATTGTTTACAGACAGATTATTTCACTTTTAATTCACTATATCACAATTCCAGTGGGTCAGAAGTTTACATACACTAAGTTGACTGTGCCTTTAAACAGCTTGGAAAATTCCAGAAAATGATGTCATGGCTTTATAAACTTCTGATAGGCTAATTGACATTATTATTATTATTATTATATGAGTCAATTGTGGGTGTACCTGTGGATGTATTTTAAGGCCTACCTTTAAACTTGTCTGTACAAACAATAGTATGCAAGTATAAACACCATGGGACCACGCAGCCGTCATACCGCTCAGGAAGGAGACGTGTTCTGTCTCCTAGAGATGAACGTGCTTTGGTTCGAAAAGTGCAAATCAATCCCAGAACAACAGCAAAGGACCTTGTGAAGATGCTGGAGGGAACAGGTACAAAAGTTTCTATATCCACAGTAAAATGAGTCCTATATTGACATAACCTGAAAGGCTGCTCAGCAAGGAAGAAGCCACTACTCCAAAACCGCCATAAAAAAGCCAGACTACTGCAACTGCACATGGGGACAAAGTTTTTACTTTTTGGAGAAATGTCCTCTGGTCTGATGGAACAAAAATTTAACTGTTTGGCCATAATGACCAAAGGGTGAGGCTTGCAAGCCGAAGAACACCATCCCAACCGTGAAGCACGGGGGTGGCAGCATCATGTTGTGGGGGTGCTTTGCTGCAGGAGGGACTGGTGCACTTCATAAAATAGATGGCATCATGAGGAAGGGAAATTATGTGGATATATTGTAGCAACATCTCAAGACATCAGCCAGGAAGTTAAAGCTTGGTCGCAAATGGCTCTTCCAAATGGACAATGACCCAAAGCATACTTCCAAAGTTGTGGAAAAATGGCTTAAGAACAACAAAGTCAAGGTATTGGAGTGGCCATCACAAAGTCCTGACCTCAATCCAATCAAAAATTTATGGGCAGAACTGAAAAAGCGTGTGCGAGCAAAGAGGCCTACAAACCTGACTCAGTTACACCAGTTCTGTCAGGAGGAATAGGCCAAAATTCCAGCAACTTATTGTGGAAGGCTACCCGAAAACATTTGACCAAGTTAAACAATTTAAAGGCAATGCTACCAAATACTAACAGAGTGTATGTACACTTCTGACCCACTGGGAATGTGATGAAAGAAATAAAAGCTGAAATAAATCATTCTCTCTACTATTATTCTGACATTTCACATTCTTAAAATAAAGTCTTGATCCTAACTGACCTAAGACAGGGAATGTTTACTAGGATTAAATGTCAGCAATTGTGAAAAACTGAGTTTAAATGGATTTGGCTAAGCTGTATGTAAACTTTCGACTTCAACTGTAGCTACATACAAAACGAGGATTGCCTGTAGTTGTCAAAATATACCACACGATAGCAGTATGACCAAGGATGAAAAAATGACTGCGTTAACGTTGACACGACATTCAGCCAGGTTAACGTGAGCGCAAGTTAGCCATGTGATTTTGGAATGAGTTATATAGGTTCTTTAAAAACATTTGCACCACGAAAAAATGTCAACATGATGTAACAATGACCTGGTCCTGCTTTTTTTTGCTCAGTAAAAACCTGCCTGGCCACTCCGCACCTCCCTCTTTTTTTCTTACATAGCCTATTGCTGTTTAATACACAAAACACACAACACATGCTGATAAGAAAGCACGCCTGTTTTAGCAGCATCTTGGTAGAAAATTTTCCTCATGATTATAATAGGCGATATAGTCCGGTTGACTGGTGTTACAATTGTGACAACAAACATCCGCAAAGGAACAAACTAATTATGCAGAGAATTTTAAGCGAATTGACAACTGAGAGGCTGATAAGGATATAGACTAATGGTTTCGCAAGTGGCGACACTTTTACTGCGTCACAAATTTTGGGTGTTCTTAATTAGCCCTAATTAGTTTTCATTTCTAATTTCAGTGAAATATGAGTAGGCTACTATAATTGGCACGTTGACAACCAAAAACAAGGAGGACACCGTGGCATGGAAGCCATTACCTGCCCCCACTTCGGGATCTTTCAGTCACCCTTATGATGATGATATGGCATTGTATGGACCAAACCTTGACATACATGTGATACAAAGTCCATTATCTACTCACCACCGTGTTTAAATCAAATTTGAATCATATAATTAACGGCGTTTGAGAAACATAACTACACTACCCAGAATCCCTGGTCATACATCGCTGGCTCCCGCTTTTGCTATCTACCGGCCGCTCTGCTTGCGAAAATGGCTATCACTCGGTCTGCTCTTGTAACTTATTATGGAAGTAGCTACCGGCCAAAGTAGCAGCTACCAGCCGCTCTGCTAGCGAAAATGTCTATCACTTTGTCTTATTAGCCTATGGAAGTGAAACTAAGAGTATCACCAAGGGCGAGAATCACTATCAGTCTCGCCATGTCGAAAGTGTCAGCTTTATGGCTTTCACTTGTGTGAGCCACTTGTGTTCAGCAGTGTGAGCAAGTGAGTCGATTTAGTTGAAAATGTGTTTGTTGTTTATTTGTTGGACATAATTTCAAATGACCAATTTTATAAATTATTTTTAAAATGTGACAACCCCTCTTTTGGGTGTTTTGAACGTCTAGGCTGCCTGAATATAGAAAAAAAACATTTTCAGCCTGAATATAGAAAAAAAACATTTTGACTCCCATTATATTTTTTCCGAAAAGTGGCACCAGACGTTCGTCACCAAAGTGGGTGGGACTACGAAGCCATGATACATGTACATTAGTACATGTAGTGGATAAGATAATTTTATTACATTTCAAACCTGGACTTCAGGGAGGTAGCCTAATCATTACATTAGTGGATAAGATCATTTTATTACATTTTAAACCTGGACTTCAGGGAGGTAGCCTATTTCACGCAGTGGAATAAAGAAATTCCGCAAAAACATACTTTCATCCATATCAAGAGTCGACGTAATGGCCTTCTCATCTGCACCGTGGATAGAAGAAACAAATTTGCTGTAGTTGGGTATGGCTTTATTACCGTAGCAGAATAAACCTATAGAGCGTTGCCTAGGAAGCATAAACAACAATGGCAACAGCAACAGGGTGCTAGCAAGTTGACGAATCCGAAATAAAGAATGGGTTAATCAAAAGGTATTGTTCCAATATTTTTTCATTACTTACTAAACATTTTGGTCTATAAAAGCAATAGATCACTTGAGGCTTGTGCGTTATTGGATATAAGCACTGAGTAGGCTACTTCGCAACTCGACCTTGCTGCGACATCACAGCAGTGCATAATTCCAATAACGCACTCCGTCTTGTGATCTATTGCTTAAATCACTGATAGTAGGCAGACTGTTTTCCTCGTTATTCTATAAGCTATCAGTGATCAGGAAATCCACACAGGAGTCGGCATTTTTATTATTATTATTTTTTTACTTTATACACCTATCATTGCCACGTGTACAGACAACTGTGTGACAGCTAAAACTCCCCTTTTCTTTCCTCCAACGGTGGCTGTCCCTGGCCAGCCCGTCTCCATCTGTTAGCCTACAGATGACATGTACCGGGGCTATCCCTGGCCCAAACTTAAGGCAAATATCCATGCAACAATATCTCATCTTGATTGATAGATTGATAAACTTAATTTGTCCCCAAGAGGGGGAGCTTATTTACCCTTACCCACAACACGTTAAAAACAATTAGACTACAACAACATATAGCCTAGACTGAACTATTTCCCCTTACATCTCATAAATTAGCTAGCGGTCAGCTTTCATCCTAGTTCTCACCAAGGCAAACGATTGAGATTGAGAAATAAGATTTTAAAAAGCTTTTAATGTTGTTGAAGGTATGAGTAACACTAGTGACAAAAAAGGTGGTACTAACATTCAATCAATCAAAGTTTATTTAAAGTGCAAAATCACACCAGGGTGTCTCAATACACTTTACAGCTATAAAACAATATTAGGTAGGCAAGACAAGGTAGGCAAGAGCAGAGTTTATCAAGACAAACAATCTAGCTATTCTACAGCCTCGCAAACACACACACACAGCACAAAACCCAGACATGCTTGGGCACAGACATACTCATACAGACATCAGATTGGTAAGAGAAAGACTGTCGAACCCAAGCCAGTGGTGCTAAGGTAGGTCATATGATAGCGAGAATAAGTAGGTTTTGAGTCTAGATTTGAAGATTTCAACAGAATTAGCTTCCCTGACTGTAGGAGGTAGCTGGTTCCAGAGATAGGGAGCTCGGTAGGAGAACGCTCTACTGCCTGCTGATTTTTTCTTGATTCTAGAAACAGTAAGGTAGCCAGCATCAAGCGATCGGAGGGCATGAGGGGGAATAGAAGGGATGATGAGGTTGGATAGATATGATGGTGCAAGCCCATGTAATGATTTATAAGTTAATAGAAGCAACTTAAAGTCAGATCTGGCTTGAATTGGGAGCCAGTGAAGGGAGATTAGGATTGGAGTAATGTGATCAAATTTTCTCGTTCTGGTTAGTGTTTTGGCGGCAGCATTTTGCACGAGTTGGTTTTTTAATACTGCAGTTAGGTAGGCCAGTGAGTAAGACATTGCAATAGTCGAGTCTTGATGAAACAAAAGCGTGTATTAAGGTTTCAGCATCCGCCGTATTTAGCAGGGAGTGGATTTTCGAAACATTGCAAAGATGGAAGAATGATACCTTAGTGATTTCCTTAATGTTAGCGTCAAATGAGAGAGCTGAGTCGAAAGTAACGGCAAGGTTTTTAACTATAGAACTCTGGGTAATTACGCAATCCCCAAGGTTCAGAGTAAGGTCTGCAACAAGAGGCAGTTGGGTTTTTGGGCCAACAACTAGCATCTCAGTTTTGTTGGTATTTAGTCGCAAGAAGTTTTGTGACATCCAATTTGTGACAGTGATTAGGCATAATTCCAGGTTTGTAAGTTGTAAACGGTCATCAGGTTTGATTGGTATGTAAACTTGAGTGTCGTCGGTGTAACAGTGAAATTTAAAACCGTAGCTGTGAAAAATTTTGCCAAGAGGTAGCATGTAAATAGAGAACAGCAAAGGCCCCAACACAGAGCCCTGCAGTACGCCAGAGTTTACTTTACAGTATTCATATATAGTATTTTTATGTGACACACAATGCGTTCTATCAGATAGGTAGAAAGTTAGCCAGGAAAGCTCAGAGTCACTAATGCCAACGTAGCTCACTAGGTGGTTTAAAAGAATATTAAGATCGACAATATCAAACGCCGCACTCAAATCAAGTAGGATAAGAACAGAAGAGGAGTCTGAGGTGAGGAATCTGAGGTGAGGAGTAGGTCATTTACCACTTTTGTGAGAGTGGTCTCAGTGCTGTGGAGAGACCTAAAACCAGATTGAAAGGGTTTGAAAAGACTATTACAGGAGAGGTAATCGGTTAGTTGGGTGAAAACTATTCTTTCCAAGACTTTAGAGAGGAAGGGGAGATTGGAGATTGGTCGAAAGTTATTAGGGACATCAGAATCAAGGTTAGGTTTTTTGAGTAGAGGTTAAGGAGGAGGGCACAACGCCAGAGGAGAGAGGTTTTAATGATGTTGAGTAGGGAGGGTCGGAAAGGGTGGTTGTGGATTTAGAGGAAAGCACCAACCTAGAGATGGTGTCCAAGGAGACAGGCTCAAATTTCGAGAGAACGGCGGTGGTCTCCATTGCACCCAATGCACAAATAGGAGGGGGATCAGCGCCCCCAGTAGGTAGAGAATTGCCAATCTCATCTTTAATACAGTCAATTTTGTGATCAAAGAAATTATGAAAATAATTTGCAGTAAAAGGAAGGCTCACTATAGGGGAGGGTTTGGGAGTAAGTTTTGCAACCGTCTCAAAAAGAAACTTCGGATTATCTTTATTAGTGTTAATAAGACCTGAGAAGTAGGAGGCCCTAGCAACGGAGAGCTTATGCTTGTACTTCATTAAGCTATCGCTCCATGCTAGTCGAAAGACCTCAAGTTTGGATGATCGCCATTTGTATTCCAGCTTTCTACACACCTGTTTTTGTGCACGAGTTTCGTCAGCAAACCAGGGCAATGGTTTCTTTAGACGGAGGGTCTTAGTTAGTAGTGAGTAGTTAAGCGAGTCAAGTAGAATAAAATTACAGTTATCCGTGAACTCGTCGAGGGAGCCGATTCGTTCTGGGAGAGAGACAATAGTTTTAGGTAAGAGATCCGCAAGTTTTGTAATTGTAGAAGTATTGATACGGCATATGCTGTAGGTTTCGACTGGAATTGAATGCCGACAGGGCAGAACAATTTGAAACTTAAAGAGATACTGCAGAGCCTTTTCTAAGGCCTTGTTTACCGCGATACGAAACAAACCGACGTTAGTTCATTAACCTTCGAGCAGAGACGTCAACAAGTGCTGCGAGTCCGTAACTATCCTAAAAATGGAGCAAAAACTACGAGCTTTCAATTTCAAGCCAGACAAATTAGAAGAGTGATGGGTGCTAATAAGTGTTTTGTCACTAAACCGTGCGGAGGGAAGTCCTTTACACAGCGTTCAGGTCTGCCCTAAGCTTTCCATTATTAAAGGTTGTATCAGCGATTTTGGGTCGAAACATAAATGATCACATTCATCTGATTTTTCCTCACGATCCACTAGCTGCCCGCCCCATAAGCAGGCCGTCAAGAAACCGCGTCTCTGTAGGCAGCCTATGCTCCGAGATCGTACACAAAAACAAATGGTACTACCAACCACTCAAAACCAAAATAAACAGTATTCCAACCAATCACCGACAAGGGGTGGGTGATACTAATACGCTAATACCCTTATCTCGCTGAAATCTTGACGGATTTACAAACGGTTTGGTTTCTTACAAACGTTATTAACGTGGTTATAATTCTGGATGCTTGAACACTATTTTTTAAAACATAACATAATTGGCTCTGAGCTGGAGCTGGCTCTGTTTGTTTGGGATTTCGCTTCAGAAGTGACGTCACCCAAAATCGCTGATACAACCTTTAAATGCTGCTTATTGACATTTCCTTCGTTCTCCAAAAGTAATAAAAGAGCAGCCATTAACGTTATGTAGTTAGCCAGCTAGCTAGTGTTAGCAAATGTTATCTTTTTCATTCCAACTGCTAACAACAATGAAATTACGACACTAACAGGTTTGTCCTAAAGTTAGGACACTTTATTTGGAATTTTGGCAAGTAAGGATGCTTCAGTAATACACTTTTCCTATCGGGAGTTAGGATAGGAAAATGGACTTGAACTTTTGTTCTGTAATGGCTATTTGCCTAAATCAGTTCCTAACTCAAATTACCATGGTTACTACACAGATAAGATAGGATTCCAGAGTTACAATGTTTCTGTAATACGGCCCAAGGATAATATTTCATGTATTTGGATTATATTTCCTACGTTACTGGCTGTATTCAGGGTCTGGCGCCTACTAGGCTTTGTCTGGTCTTGTTCATTGAAAATAATAAACCTTATTGACTTTACTTGTATCACATTATTTTAGTCATTCTTCTGAGGCATGATGATCAAACAGTGTGTTGTTGAAGCACTCTTCACTCAGTGACAAACCGCTGCCATCTGATTCTATAAAATGCTTGCCATGTATGTCCTGTTTAGAATAGAATAACTTTTATTTTCCAGTTAGGGAACTTCAGTTGTAGTTTCCAGCAGTAAAACAGACATAGACAGTGGGGCAGACCCACAAACACAAACAAAATGTTAAATAAGGACATTCAATTGAATCAGATGTTTCACATTATAGTGAAGGTATGTGATTATGATTATGATTAAATTCCTATTATTATTAGTTTTATGATCAAAATTATATGATATTATATGATATTCATTTGCTTTGGGTGCACTGGAAACTTTCTGAGTCAGGCGGAGACAGCTGTCGCATTCGGATGGTGAGGTAAGTGGAGGCATGCCTATATACAGTCAAGCCGGAAAGTCTCCCCACCCCTTTCACCTTCTCCACGTTTTATTACGTTACAGACATATTCCAAAATTGATTAAATTCATTTTTTCCCTCAAAATTCTACACACAACACCCCATAATGACAATGTGAAAAAGGTTTTTTTGAGATTTTTGCAAATTTATTAAAAATAAAAAACTAAAATTTCTCATTTACATAAGTATTCATACCCTTTGCTTTAACGTATTTTTAAAGTATCATATTTCATATTTGGTCGCATATCCTTTACATGCTGTTACTTCCTGAAGTCTGTGACCATCAGCATAAAAAAAACTGTCGATATCTTATTTTCAGGTACTGTTACAAGCGATACTATAACCTCTCTGCATTTGAATGGATCTCTATGGAAATTGGGGGGGTGAGACTAGATTCAGCTGTAAATTACACTGGTACAGTATGAAACACATGGCTGGCTAAATGGCTGTAAGTTATCAAGGGTCTGAGCTATCAAACGAGCCCCAAACCATCACTCTGTTGCCAGATATGGAGTAGATGTGGATGGATCACTGCAAGGGTTATTTCTCCGGACTCATTTTCCTATAGAACTCTATGGGGAAAAAAGTCAGGAGAAACAACCCTTGTGTTGATTTTTCATTTTTTTCACATTTATGTCTGTTCAGGTAACTATACATAGCCTAATGTCCGTACTACCATCGTGCCATTATGTGTAACGTTATGTCCCGGTGGTGCCTCGACATTGCGAGGTAGCTAGGCTAACGTTAATTCACTCCCATCAGTCCTGAACTATCCGTTTTGTAATTACCATAATGTAATATACCATTTTTGTTCTTTTTTTCAGAGTTTCAAAACTTTTTTTTTTTTTCCCCCCATAGAGTTCTATAGGAAAATTAGTCCGGAGAAATAACCCTTGCAGTGATCCATCCACATCTACTCCATATCTGGCAACAGAGTGATGGTTTGGGGCTCGTTTGATAGCTCAGACCCTTGATAACTTACAGTCATTTAGCCATGTGTTCCATACTGTACCAGGGTAATTTACAGCTGAATCTAGTCTCACCCCCCAATTTCCATAGAGATCCATTCAAATGCAGAGAGGTTATAGTATCGCTTGTAACAGTACCTGAAAATAAGATATCGACAGTTTTTTTATGTTGATGGTCACAGACTTCAGGAAGTAACAGCATGTAAAGGATATGCGACCAAATATGAAATATGATACTTTAAAAATACGTTAAAGCAAAGGGTATGAATACTTATGTAAATGAGAAATTTTATTTCAAATTTGCAAAAATCTCAAAAAAACTTTTTTCACATTGTCATTATGGGGTGTTGTGTGTAGAATTTTGAGGGAAAAAATGAATTTAATCAATTTTGGAATATGTCTGTAACGTAATAAAACGTGGAGAAGGTGAAAGGGGTGGGGAGACTTTCCGGCTTGACTGTACTTGTCTTAGGGCATGACAAATGCTCATTCCAATTTATTGTGCGCTGATATGTGGTAGATTAAGATAAAAAATTCCTTGGAGTCATTATGAATAGGAAAATTTAAAAAATAAAAAAACTACAGAAAAATGCAATCCTAGGACAAAAGTATACATACTGTAGAGTACAGGGACAAGTGATGTTTTATTGATGTACAAGAGTGAATGATTAGGCAACATATTTAGGTGTATGTAACACTGTGATATCAATGTTTTTTTTATCTTAAGCCATCAGAAGGAGCAAATGTATATGTGTTATAATGGACAAAACTAATTTTATTCATTTTATGACATGTTTTGCATAGGGGTTTTGGACCCATAGATATCTACCCCCTATACTGATGAAAATATGTAATTCCCACTTGTAAATTATGCAAAAGTGAGTTTTATGAGCCAAAACTGTTGATTTGTAGTTAAATATATCACTTTTTTATTTTATTTGCAGCAGTGCACAATTTAGCCATTTGGATAGATTTGGAGACACTAATGGACAACAGGATACACTGCTATATTTTGCATCATAGACCTTTAGTAGTTCTGCATATCATCCTCAGATTTTGCAAAACTTGTGTATGGGGTGCCAAATGTAAAGTAAAACACAACACGTTTTTCTTGTGTTTTTTTCTCAGATTTAGCATAAATGTGGCATTTTCCTGAAGATTTATGCTAAATATGAGTTTTTTTTCCAAGATTTAACTGACATGCTAAATAAACCTTTTAGTTGATATTTTCAGATTTTATTGATAAATCTCAAATAAGCATATCCTAAATATTTGACTTAAATGTTAAATCTTTTTTTTCAAAAATAAATATTTAAAAATATATATATATTTAGCTTATATCTTAAATCTCTGTTTCAGAAACAAATATTTAGTCAAATATAAATATTTAATTAAAATCTCAAATCTTGGTTTTAAAAATAAATATTTATTTTAAAAAATAAGATTTAGCTTAAATCTTAAATCTTACATTTTCCAAAAGCAAGATTTAAGATTTAATTTATATATTTATTTTTTTACCACAAATCTGTGTTTAACAGTTAAATATTTAGCAAAAAATAAATATTTATTTATATCTTAAATCTTGGGTTCTAAATTAAATATTTAGCTTATATCTTAAATATTGGGTTTTGATAAAAACCAAGATTTAACATTTAAATAAATATTTATTTTATCACAAATCTTGCTTAAAAATTTTTATATTTAGAAAAAATAAATATTTATTTATATCTTAAATCTTTTGTTCCAAATTAAACATTTAGCTTATATTTTAAATCTTGCGTAAATTCAACATTTAGCTAAATCTAAATCTTTAGTTTAAATCTTTTGAAAGATACTAATTAGCCCCGCCCCTTGGTGACTGGTATCCAATGGAGGGAGGAGGGGAAATAGCTGGCTTCAGTGATGGGGGTAATTGAGGGTCTTCTAGCGAAGTGTGAAACTTGACGTTACATATATGAATTCCTATATTCATTCCTGTTTGACACACATTATTTACATAGCCTACACACAGATAGCATCTGTTATAATCATGTAAGATGTCCCAGCGAACTAACTAGATAGCATAGGCTACGTTTTGGTCATATTGGCGTTTCCTTGACTGATTTCTTATTTAATAAACCTGGTTCTACTGACTAAACACTAAAGGGGGTATTAATTAAATACACGTTTACTTCCTCCACCTTTATAACTACATTTCAACTGGTTTTTCCCTATTAGATCGATTAGTGTGGCTGACTCTTATTCATACTTGTGTAATATTAATGCTTTAAATCTGGAACAATTTCAGAATTCTAATTCTAAGCACTGGAATGTGTAGAACAATTCCAAGCCCCACCACTGGGTGGCGCCAAATCCATTGAGCCTGCTACAGAGCAGATGTAAGCTAATTGGGTTTATGAAAAGTGTTGTGGTTATTGTGTGAATTTATTTAAAATCATACCTAGCTAACAAGCTAGTGCGAGATCAATGCGTGGATAACCATCACTTTTTTATTAACACCTATACACCATTAATAGTGTTACTAATCCTGATTAATAAGTTGCTACTACTGCTGCCCCAGTCCTCTGATTCTGTCCTACAGCCAATAGAAACCGAAAGTTTCTCCTGCATTGCAGAGGCATTCGAATACCGTGATATTCAATGCTAATCCAGCTGGTAGAATTAACCGCGTTAATTCAACCACCTGTTTAATTAAGCAATTGCATGTTACTGGCCCTGCGAAGCCCAGTAATCTTCAAAGCCATTGGAGAACATTAAGCTTGTTACTGCCTAGCTGTCACTACCACGTATTACAGCTTGCGTGAATTTGGAAGCTTTGTACCGTCTAGTTGCAGTACTTCCCGAACTCAGCTTGCGTCTAGTCTGTGTGATCGACCCAGACAATATATTTCCTCCCTGACTCTAGACCATCCTTTTGTATTGCAACATAACCAAAAGGGGGTAAAATTATTATAATAATACCTTGCATTTATATAGCGCCTTTCTCGATACTCAAAGCGCTCACAGTGATGAGGGGGAAACTCGCCTCTACCACCACCAATGTGTAGCACCCACCTGGGTGATGCAGCGGCAGCCATTTTGCGCCAGAATGCTCACCACACATCAGCTGAGGTGGAGAGGGAGAGAATGATTATTAGCCAATTAAACTGGGGGATGATTAGGTGGCAGATTGAAAGAGCCAGGTTGGGAATTTAGCCAGGACACCGGGGAAACCCCTACTCTTTGCGATAAGTGTCATGGGATCTTTAATGACCACAGTGTGAGTCATTTTATCCGCAAACAGACGTCCCAAGACAGGAACGTCTGGCAAAGTCATGTATCTCCCATGATTCTGCACACTCACGTGAGCAACAGGAATGGAGGGTGCATGACGGGTAACCCAGGATCGCTGACAACAGTAGCATCCTAAAACGCATGCTTTCCACAACTTTTAATGAACATTTATAACACTCACTGGCCTACTAACATTCTGTTGCCTCACTAACCCTGATCAATAGACATCCATTCATTGGTATTCTGTTTGGTGCTACTGTCTTATCTATTGCGACTGTCATATTTTGTGATGAACTGTTAAAATTACTATTTCGACTGCGTACTTTGCTGACCTCATGTGGTCTCAGGGATTACACCAGAAGTGGAACCCTGACACCAAAAGGGAGATATGTAGGGACAACAGAAACTACAATTCCATACAGTCCACAGGAGGCTCCTCATCCACGTTGGAAGTGACATAGGACGTTGTACCAGTTGTGATTTCCGCACTGAAACGTGATACTGCACAGCGGAATGCGCGACTGGCAATAAAGTTTATAATAGGGGCAACACACCGAGTTCTTCCCGCAGTTTTTTTCGGTCCAGTTGTCCGCTCAACGTGGTCTCGTCTCAGGGCCCCGTGGGCCTTGAGCACGCCCGGGGCCGAGCCCTCGCTCTACAGGAAGCATCGGCCATCCGTGACGCCGACTCAACCGAGCGAGGCGGGCTCATCTACCCCCGGCTATCGGCCACGGAGGACCGGAGACGAGATGCAAGGAGGCATCGCGAGCACCCGGTGGTGAAGAACCACCAAGCGGACCACGTAGCCAGATCCTGTAGCAGAGCACCGCCAATGAGTCCCCAAAGAGGCAAGCGGTCTGCAGTAGGATGGCGCTGCATAGTTCGGGAGAGATAATGCGACCGGTTCCATTATCCCGTACGAACGACGAAAGAAACCTGTTCCAGGGACCCAAGATGAGGCGGACATTTCCCCTATCTTCCACAACCCTATGCATCGCCACCACAGGATCAGGGCGACCGGATTTCCCCTTTTCATTGTGAGTGCAATCCAACACAGGAAACCATCAAAAAGACTTTGGTTCAAGTAAGGCTGTAACATGGGCAACAGCATATTAGTTAGCAAAATAAACATGTTTGTGACTGGATGTATGTAACTGCTATTGAAAGGTTAATGTGTGTTCTGTAAAAGTTTTGTGTTACCATTTTACTTTGGATGGTTTTAAGCCATCCACCACGCTGCGTAGGTTTAATGCATCCACGCACAGAGTGTATCTTGCATGTGATCTGTCTTTAAACACTAACCAGTCGTAATCCTAACACTGCACGCTGATCTCAACGCACACGCATTTACGCTTACGGCTATCCCCTATGTGTATGGTATAGCTCATGCGCCGCCATCAGCTAGCTCCAGCAAAAGCTAGTTTCAAACCTCCCTCCATCTTAGTTTCTTTGTTCTCACTGAACACGTGCCCGTGGCACCCCCCACACGTAGGAGAAATTCCACACACGCCCAACGCGACACACAAACACAGTTTGTTGTACATTATAGTAGTGAATCGTGCCTTGCTCTGTTTGGTACTTTGTGTTCAATAAACTATTACATTTATCCAAGATTGCCTGTATTAAGGGCGGCAGTGTAGTATAATGGTTAAGGAACTGGACTTGTAACCAAAAGGTTGCAGGTTCGATTCCCAGGTAGGACACTGCCATTGTACCTTTGAGCAAGGTACTTAACCTGAATCGCTTCAGTATATATCCAGCTGTATAAATGGATAATATGTAAAAAATGCTAAAAAGGTTGTGTAAGTCGCTCTGGATAAGAGCGTCTGCTAAATGCCTGTAATGTAATGTAATTAATGTTGCTCTTGTGGTGAACTGAATCAGCCAATGCTAATCGCAGGGATTCCCCAAAATGCCTTCACCTTCTAGCTCAGTGGTCTCCAACCCTGTTCCTGGAGAGCTACCGTCCTGTAGGTTTTCATTTCAACCCTAATTTGGCACACCTGATTCTACTAATTAGCAGCTCAGCAAGATCTCTAGCTGTTGAGTGAGGTGTGCTTTGTTAGTGTTGGAGTGAAAATCTACAAGACGGTAGCTCTCCAGGAACAGGGTTGGAGACCACTGTTCTAGCTGGATCATTTATATTAATTCGGTATCAACTGAATACATGATATTGTGATTTTGCTAAGACAATTATTAATGTGTAATTGTATTGGTAATTAATTTAATTATTAATTCAAGTTACCCATTTTTAGTTAGTATATTCTCTTTTGAGAATAATACATTTTATGAGACTGATTTATTATACAAAAACCATGCCACCAGTTGTATAAGGATGGTAGTGGCGTATCGCAGTACATAAGTGACGCCCCGTGTATAAATATAGAGGTATGTCCCCAACATTTTTGGTACCCCCTGTATAGATTTAATTGAATGTTCCCTACACAGAACCAACCCGCATTTACTACTGTCATCTCAAAAATGCGTTCTTCCAAGGTAGAAACAAGCCAGGCTTAGACGAAGATCAAGCCTTCAGCTCCCTGTTCGTGTACAACCTGCACCCATGTGTATGAACCCATGTTTCATTGGCCAGTGTTCAGCTCTTGAACTACGCAATGAGGCTCAAGTGGCCAGTGTTCAGCTCTTGAACTACGCAATGAGGCTCAAGTGGTCTGGGACACATTAAGGATTGTGCCCAAGAACGAGCGGGCAGAACCATCTAAGAAAGATGTTCTACTCAAACCCCTGGCACCTTCCAGACTCAATCTTTAAAACCTAAAGACTTAAAACGACGGCTAACTAATAGATTCCCAGTTAAGGGCCACCGTGGTCGCTTCTTACGCTCTGATTATAGCCAGAAATGGAGTGAAGACAGACTAGGTAGGCCTAAGCTTGAGAGTCACAAGCTTCTAAGAAATCTGAAATAAATTTCTTCACGCATCTGAAGAAAGCTTCTGCAGCTCTTCCAGGGGTGCAAACTGGTGAGGGCCCAAAAAGGTGACATTTGTAATCAGTGAGTGGGGCAACAATGTTGCTGCATTTAGCTACATTATTGGGTGGATAGACTAGATAAACTACAATGTAGCAAAGCAGTGTTTCCTTTCATGAGGCACCCACTGCTTATCGCAATTGTGTAGACTGCGTAACAATAGGCTGTATAGAGTGGAAACATGAGCAAGGGGTTAGGTTCCAGAGGCAAAAACTCCATTCATTTTTTACATTGGCTGCGTCCGAATCAGAGCATTCTGGGATTTTATGTACACTATATTTAGAGAACATTTTGCTTACTTAACGTTCTCATCCAGTGTAATTAACTATCATACTCAACAAGGGCGGCACCAGATATTTTTCTTGCTGGTGCTACGGGGGGCTTCATTATTCAGTGGCGGCGCTCAGGAATTTGTAGTAAATACATGTGTACACAAGGTTGTATAAATATACACAACACTTTCAGTGTTTCCCCCAGGCTGTTTTGGTAGGCGGGGTGGTGCGATGGCATAACCGCAATTGTTAACGGGGGTGTTAACATAACCGAAACAAATCCATTCTTCTGTGCGTGGCCACGAATTGCCACGATTCAAAACACTAATTATCTGTATTTTATATTTTCAGGCGGTGCGGCAAGCTCCGTAGGCGGCGGGGCAGGCCTCCCCACCTATTGTATGGTAGGGGAAACACTGACATTAATATAATGTCCATTAGTTAATATCATACACACAAGGCATTGGCGTACATCTTCGTAGCCAGATGTAATTGCTCATAGCGCTCGGCTACTGCCACCCCACGGTAGGCTACATTTAAAAAGGATTAGCCTACTATCTACTGTCACGGTAAAAAAAATAATAATTAGCTGAAAGACACTAAAATTGGCTATGGCTATAAAAATCAGTAGCTATTGTGACTGAACCATTAGGCTACTAGTAGAAGAAGTCCAAGGCCAGCAAAACAGCTTCAGTTTAACTGAACCGGTAGCTATCTAAATTTTTTATTTTTTTATTTTATTTTATTTTTTAAATCTTGCCGCAACCAAGAAAGCGTACCACAGAAATGTATTAGAACTATCGTTAGAAAGGCAACTTTCTTCTCAATACTGCGCTTTTTCCATGGCCTTTTTCCACGGCCTCTGCCAACGGGACAGAATGACCATGTTCACATGACTTTACTCAGCCAATCAGAGAAAAATGGGCCTTTCTAGTTCTTACAGTTCTGTGGACAAAACAGCTTGTTGGAAGATTGACTGTGACGCGACGGAAAATGTGTAAACACGCCTACTCGCAGATTACTTTGATGAGTAGACACCAGATGTCACCGCTTGCCACACCTGTGCTCGCAGCAAGGGACCTCCTTCCTCACCTGTGCTCGCACCTCCTGGCTATCTCCTTCCGGCCTGTTACACCCCTTACCCACTCCCACCTGTCCCACCTGTCCCATTTATCCATGGACTTTACTACAGGGCTACCCCTTTCTAATGGCCACACCGCCATTCTGGTAATGGTAGATCGGTTTTCCAAAGCCACCTATTTCATTGCACTCCCCAAATTACGCTAAAGAAACAGCACAACTTGCCCTCGACTATGTTTTCAGACTACACAGATTACCCGAGGACATCGTTTCCGACAGAGGGCCCCAGTTCTCCAGGTTTTGGTGGGCGTTCCGCTCCCTATTAGGCACCTTCACCAGTCTGTCTTCCGGGTTCCACCCTCAGTCCAACGGCCAGACGGAGCGGGTCAATCTAGATCTGGAAACCACTCTCCATTGCCACCTCTCTTGCAATCCCGCCTCCTGGAGCCAGCTCCTGCCCTGGATGGAATAAGCCCACAACACTCTGCGGAGCTCCTCTACCGTTATGTCCCCCTTCGAGTGTCAGTTCGGCTTCTCACCTCCTCTGTTCCCAGATACAGCCTCTGACATTACATTACATTCATTTAGCAGACGCTTTTATCCAAAGCGACGTACAATAAGTGCATACAGAGACATCATAATGTAGCAGCTATCCCTTGTAATGAACATTGACTGTAGTTCACAGTAAGCTGTGGGTAAATCAGTTATACTACACTTCTATTCTAAATACTATTATAAACTATAACAAACAGACAGGAAAACACAGGGAACTAGTAAACACAGGGAACTGATATTCTTAGGTTAGAATATCAGTCAAGGTGGAGTCTGAAGAGGTGTGTCTTCAGGCCTCGACGGAATGCAGGCAGGGTTCGAGTAGAACATAGGGGAATGGGAAGTTCATTCCACCATTACATTACATTACATTTATTTAGCAGACGCTTTTATCCAAAGCGACGTACAGTAAGTGCGTACAGAGACATCATCATCATTACAGAACAGACGAGGCAAAGCACATCCTTTGCATAATGTAGCAGCTATCCGTAGCAATGAACGTTGACTGTAGTTCACAGTAAGCTGTGGGCAAATCAGCAACACCACACTTCCATTCCAAATACTATTATAAACTACTATTATAAACCATTCCAAATACTATTATAAACTATGCTATTATAAACCATTCCAAATACTATTATAAACTATACTATGATAAAACATTCCAAATACTATTATAAACTATAATAAACAGACAGGAAAACACAGGGAACAGGGAACTGATATTCCTAGGTGAGGATATCAGTCAAGGTGGAGTCTGAAGAGGTGTGTCTTCAGGCCTCGACGGAATGCAGGCAGGGTTGGAGTAGAACGTAGGGGAATGGGAAGTTCATTCCACCACTGAGGTGCTAATGTGGAAAAACTCCGCAGTCGGGACAAGCGAGAGCCTTTGACACGGAGGGGGGGAAGTTCCAGTCGCCCTGCTGTAGAAGAGCGAAGTGGTCGAGCAGGAACATAGTTCTGGATTAAGTCCTGCAGGTAGGCGGGGCCTGTCCTATTGGCTGCAGTGTAGGCCAGGGTCAGAACTTTGAACCTGATCCTGGCTGCAACTGGCAGCCAGTGGAGAGACCTCAGCAGGGGGGTTACGTGGGAAAATTTCGGGAGGTTGAACACAAGCCGGGCAGCTGCATTCTGGATGAGTTGAAGAGGCAGAATGGCGCAGGCCGGTAGGCTTGCGAGCAGGGAGTTGCAGTAGTCCAGGCAGGTGATGGGTAGCCATCCACTCAGAGATGTCAGTCAGACAAGCAGATATCCTCTCCTTAACCTGTGGGGTAGAGGGAGGGAAAGAGAGGAAGAGTTGAGTATCGTCAGCATAGCTATGGTATGAGAAGCCATGTGAATGGATTACTGAGCCAAGAGACTTAGTATACATAGAGAACAGCAGAGGACCCTGTACAGATCCCTGCGGGACTCCTGTAGACAGGGGACGGGGAGCAGAGACGGAACCCTTCCAGGAGACTTGGTAGGATCTATCAGTGAGATACGATACAAACCAAGAGAGGGCAGTTCCAGAAATGCCCATCTCAGCGAGTGTGGAGATCAGGAGTTTGTGGTTGACCGTGTCGAATGCCGCAGACAGGTCAAGGAGAATCAGAACAGAGGAGAGAGAGGAGGCTCTAGCAGTGGTGAGTGCCTCCGTCACGGCCAGGAGAGCAGTTTCAGTGGAATGGCCGGTTCTAAAGCCGGACTGATGCGGGTCAAGCAGGTTGTTCTGGTGGAGAAAAACAGACAGTTGGTTAAGGACAGCATGTTCAATTGTTTTGGACAGGAAGGGCAAGAGAGATACAGGACGGTAGTTCCTGATATCAGCGGGATCCAAGCTAGGTTTTTTAAGGAGTGGGGTTACACACGCAAGCCTTTGTCAACCAATGTAAGTGTACCTGGAAGAAGGCACGCTCCGCCCTCCTCTGAACTTCCGCTTGGAACCAGCACCAGGCCGACTTCGGCCCGGACAGAAAGTATGGCTGTCCACTCGAGACCTTCCCCTCCAGGTGGAATCTGGTAAACTAGCCCCACGGTTCATCGGCCCAAGATCCTACGGCAGATCAACCCAGCATCCTACCCGCTGCTTCTACCCAAATCTATGAGGGTCCACCCCACCTTTCACGTGTCTCGTCCCTGGCCCCCGCTCCTTGACACCCCTTGCCCCCTCGCCTCATCGAAGGGTTGCCTGCCTACACAGTGAAACGGATCATGACCAGAAGATGGATCGGCTGATCCAAACAGTTTCTGGTGGATTGGGAGGGGTACGGGCCTAAGAACGCTTGTGGGTTCCTGCCCGTGACATAATGGACCCCAACCTCATTTGCAAATTCCGCCAGCACCAGCTAGGAGGAACTTCGGGAGCCGTTCCTCGAGGAGGGGGTCCTGTCACGATTCCTCCCATGATCGCCAGAGGTCGCCCTCACACCACAAACTCCCCTGTCTAATGTGCTGATTGTTTTAACTTGTGTTCTCCAGTTCCACCTGTTTCCCATTTCCCTCGTTAACCCAGGCATATATTTACCTCCCGTTTCCTTTGTCTCATTCCTTGATTCTTGTGTTTGCTGTTTGTTTCGCTACATGTCTGAATTCTCAAACTCCCTTGTGTACAAACGTGTTTATGTCCTTGTTTCTCATGTTAGCTGTTCCTGAGTTTATTCTTTATTGTAGTTTTGTGTTTTACTGGCAACATTTTATTTTGGTGTTTACCTCCCCAGTAAAAGTTTGTTATCATTTATACTCCCTGTCTTGCCTCCTCCTTATCCTGCACATCGGGTCCAACTTTACTGCCTCGTTATTTTCCAATGTCTTAAAATAATATTTTTGATTTCTGGTGATACATGACTGTATTGAGAAATAAAAAAAGGTATACCTTCTTGTTTTTCTAGACGAATATCAGAACTCATCTCTATCGAGAGCCTTTGTAATGACTCGATTTTTATAACCCCTTTGTAAAAAGCATATGTGCATTTCCTTCAATTCAAAATCAGTGTCACATTATCTTTCATTTGCTTTGGATGATGACTATTTGCGTGCAAGATAGTATTTTGGTCTGTTGTTTTTCGAAAAAAATGATGTTTGCTTAACATCATACTCCAACGTAATCTAAGGGTCGAATATGTATTGTTTATATAATCCAAAAATGCAAGCAATTTGTGTTTAGAACCTGTGAATACAAGTAAGATGTCATCAATGTATCTTTTCCACAACATTATATATTTTAAAAAAAAGATTGATATTCTCCTTATAAACAAAAAACTCCTCCCAATGACCCATAAACAAGTTGGCGAAATTTGGGGCAAAAGCAAACTCCATGGCTGTACCTTGAATCTGTAAATAAAATGCATGATCTGCAGTCAAGGAAAAAGGACATGGCATCTAAACTGCCCTCATGTGGTACAGTACTGTATATTCGTATACAAACTTTCAACGTCCAAAGAAACCAAAAAAGCGCCCTTGGGATTGGTTTTATCAGACAGCACACGGATAACATCCCTTGTGTCTGCAATGTAAGATGGCAATTTTGACAATGTCTTTAATGAAATGATCTACATATTGGCTCAAGGAGAGCTAGTTCTTACTGGAAATAATAGGTCTACCTGGTGGTTTATCCAACCGTTTATGTATTTTGGCTAACAAATAAATAAACAGGCATAACAGGAAATTCAGTTTGAAGAAATTCATTGAGTTTTTGAGTGATTTGTTTGTTTTCCACAGCTCTATCTAAAATAGCATCCCTGTCCTTCATAAATCCTTCTTTAGAGTTGCCAGACAAAGGTTGATAAACAATGTTGTTACTCAGTTGCCTCCTTGTTTCAGCTACATAATCCATGGTATTCTGTACAACTATAGACCCACCCTTATCAGCCGGTTTAATAATAATTAAAAAATTAGAATTAAGTTAATCAATTGCTTTCTTCTCCAATATACTTATGTTATGTTTTGGAGATAAATTTGTCCTGACAATAGTTGAAATATCCCTTTCCACCAATTTACTAAAAGTATTCAATGTTGAATTAAGTGGTCCAGAAAGGATTAAAAAAAATTATTTAATGGATCTATAATGGACTCAGGCTCCAAATGCAATTGTCTAAAAACTTTTTAACTGGAATGCATTGACCTTATTGGAGGGGAAAAAAGATAGGCCTTTACTCAGTACAGATTCCTGTTCAGTAGTTAAGGGGTAATCGTAAATGTTAATTACCTCCTGGTCTGGCTTCTGGTTGCCATTATGGACGGGATGTAGTCTCTTCTTGCCTCGCCTTGTTCTCTTCTTTTTCCCCTCTGGCCATGTGGGAACTTGGTGTCGGGACCCCCTAAAAAAGTTTCAGTTCCTCTCGAGCAGGAAGAATCGCTAAATTGACCAAAGTCACTAAAGTCCTCTTCACTGTTTTTTTTTTGGGTATTCGCCATGAAAAAATCAGGGTTTTTTCTGTCTGTCCTGTCGGGTAAGTGAGGATTAGGTAAAATATGTGTTTTCAGAATCCAGCGGTTCCAACAGTTAATACCCTTGTTAAAATGCTCAGCACTCTGAATACTGAACACAAGTGATATTGCATGCTAGAACCCCTCACTTAACCTACATTCAAAATATGTTTCACGTGATTTAATTTAATAATTATTATTAAAAATGACAATCATCAATTAAATCACCAAATTCGTTAATAGGTACGTCGAACAGTAACCTGGTGGATCAACTAACAAGTCAAAACAAAGTCTAAATCAGGTCTAAAGATTAAATTATTTTATTCAATGAAAAACAGTCAATTAGAATAATGACTTGAAATCATACATTCACTAATGAATGTAGGCTGACTACTTATAATTTACATAGAGGAAGACATTAAACCAGACATTAATTTGAGTATACTAGCGACAGGGCGCCCTTTATCGGGCACGTCCTCGTTCGACCATATTTGAACTTCCTCGAGAGCTGATTTGCCAACGGAATAAAAGAAAACCAGTATTTTCTACCCACTTCAAACCAAACAAGGTATGTATCCGCTCGTTTTCATGAATATTTAACGATTATTACACATTTTATGAGCATTTTTATCATGCCCCCTATGTGAAAAAAATGTCCGAAAAATCAGATTCTACTTCTGCGCTGGTGTACTACACTGCACAGTCTTGTTTACTTCGGGGGATTTAATTAAATAAAATGTCGCTAAAACTTTAGCTAGATAGCTAGCGATGTTTCCAAGTGTTGAGAGAATGTCATATTACCCTGATATGAAGATACGATTATTATAGACAATCTGTACAACGAATATGAACCGATGTTGTTTCCTATCGGATTTTTAACCTATCTCAGATAATGTTTATAAGCACCTGCTGCGTTGAGCGAAATGTCTGTTAATTTGCCCATTAACTCAGTTAAACCGTAAGCTACAAATCGTATTTGCTGTATAGTGTATACCTTACTGGTATGACTTGCATTGCACAATAATGATACATTGCTCTTTTCTAATAGAGACAACATATTTTCTAATAGACAAGACAATCACATCATGCCCACTATGAACGTGAGTGCCCCCACTATATATCAATAATCTTTATCAATAAAGACAATGCAGTATCTAAATCAGTTATATGTTCTAGAAAGAGAAGAGGAGGCAGTGGAAGGAAGAGGACATGACAGCAGCCATGGAGGACTGGGAGAGGGGGATGCCTGTCCGTAAGGCTGCTGGGGTTAGTTTGTGAATGAATACACGTCAGTAAACCATCACCAACAGCAGGAACAACGACAACCAAAGTCAATATTCTACAAACACCTTTGTAAAACGATAAGCAAATAACAAGCATAAATGTTAATCAAAATGTTTTATTTTCCTATAATATGCAGATCCATCAGGTGCCGAGGCAGACCCTGCAGGACAGGGTCAGTGGCCGGGTTGTCCACAGGAGCCGTAGTGGGGGACCCACAATGCTGTCACCAGAGGATGAGAATTCCCTGGTGCAGTATTGCCTCTACTGCACACCCCGTGGCTTCCCCTTGACCCACCGCATCCTAGCAGCATTTGCAACTGTGCTGCATCGGGGGGGGATATCTCAAAACTTGGAAAGACATGGTGGAGAAATTTCAGAGCCAGGTACATAGATGTCCTGAGCATGAGGAGGTCGGACAACCTTGACAGGGCACGGGCAGCTTGTGCTACACGGGAGGTGGTGGACCAATTCTACACCCTGCTGGACGAGACCCTGGAGGCCCTGAGGGATGAGACTGGGTTTGCAATGGAGAGGGGTAGGGACAAAGTGCTGGCACGTAGAGGCGTTAAACATGCCTACCGCCAGTCCCGTGGCACCAGGGAACACGTGTCAGTGCTGGCCTGTTTCAGTACTGCTGGGGGAGACATCCCCCCAAACATCATATTCAAATCGGGCTTCCCAGCAGATCCATCATTTACACAGGGAGGTCCCAGAAATGCCCTGTACTCAAGATCTAAGGCAGGGCACATTGACGGGGAGCTGTTCAGAAGGTGGTTCCAGCATTTCATCTGCCACGCCGTTCCTGAGCGCCCTCTCCTTCTCATCTTTGATGGGTATAAGAGCCACCTGGACCTGGAAGTGCGTCGGATGGCTGTAAGGGAAGGTGTCACGCTCCTTTGCCTGCCACCGCACACTTCCCACTTCCTTCAGCCTCTGGATGTTGGATATTTTGGGCCACTCAAGAGTGCTTTTTCAATTCTGGCCGGACTTTGTTCCCAATATCAAAATTCATACATCGTGACAAAAGCTGAGTTTCCCAAAATATTCAACATCCCATACAAGAGCTGCAAAGAGAGGAAAATTGCGGTGGCAGGCTTTAGGAACACGGGCATCTTCCCTTTCGACCCATCCGTAATGGATGAGTCACGCTTGATGCCATCTGATGTGCAACCAGGTCCTGGCACCAGCACCACCTCTCCAGGCTCCTCCACAACAACATCCATTCCCCTTGCAGCTGCAAAGCCATCCACCAGCTCGACCACCAGCACAACCACCTGCACCTGCACCTGCAGCCTACACCGGCAGCCTACCCCTGAGGAGCATCCCTTGGTGGCAGAGGGTCTGATCCCCAGGGACCTGGCTGCACTGCTACTACCCATCCAGCGTAGGCCAGTGCGGAGGCTCCCTGTGGCTGCAAGGGTGATCACAGCGAGTGAGTACGAACACCAGTACCAGAGTGGCAGAGACAAGTAGCCCTCAAAAGACAGAGAGAGATGGAGAGGGCTGCCGTCGAAGAGACTATCGAGGCAGTCATCGCCGGTGTTAGGACCACCACCTCTGACAGTGGCAATACCATCAGCCCCTCCCTGTGTGACAGCCCGGGGCCCCCAGCAGCAGAGGCAGGTCACCTGCCCCTCCCCTCACCCATTCCATCATGCAATCCTTCAACCTCCTGCAACACCATCAGCAGCTTCTCCAGCCTGTCGGCAGTGGTTCCAGCCTCCAGCCCGCCGCACTCACCCAACACCATCTGCCCTGTCACATAACAACACAGTACCGGCCTCCTCTAATGCCTCCACCAACCCCCTGTCACCGTAGAAGCAGTTAACACTATACATAAACAAATTGTTGCCTATTCTTGTTTCTTGTTTTATTACTTTGCCGCCTGTCTTGTTTCTTTCTATTATTTGTATCACTATTTTATTTAAAAAAATTTTTTAGAACAACGAAGGCTGGTAAAAACGGCCATACTCTGCGGTGTCCTCCACCCCCGCTGCTTCCTCTTCTGCCTCCAGCTCTGCCTCCACCTCTGTCCCTGTCTTCACCTCAGGCTCTGTATCCCCCACTGCCTCCACCTCCAGGACACCACCTTCAGGTAGGTTATATGACAGTGACATGCAGAATAAAACAAAATATATTTGGTTATACAAAATAACAATTTGGTTTGCCCTGAATACTATTGACACACATAATGTGCATAATGCATGCCTCATGTCTTCTACCTTGTTTTTTTTCCACAGGAACCCAGACTGCTGCCACCACAGTCATCACCTCAACCTCCACCAATGCTGCCATAAAAAAGACAAAAAAGGAAAAAGGAAAAGGAAATGGTAGGCAATGGAGGAGGAGAAAAATGTGGTGTGTGGCGTCTGCGGCCTGAGAAACCCAGAAACATCAGTGGAGGTGGTGTCCTGGGTGCAGTGCTGCCACTGTGGGCAGTGGTTCCACACTGTCTGTGTGCAGTGGGTGGTAGACAGCCTGAGGGAAGATGAGGACTATTTCTGCAGCTACTGCAGCTTACATTTTAAAACAATAAAAAGAAAACTTTTTTTACAGATTTCAAGTGCTCTGTGTTTGTGCTTTCATATATACAGTATGTTTGATAATAAGATTGTTTACAATACAGATATATTAATAATAAAGTAAAAATAAATATTGATAATTAATAGATTGATATGTGTAGAGCACATTTACAATATTAGCAAAATGTGTGTAATCAACTCAACTAGCCTGAACTAGCAAGGGCCAACATCAATATTTTTTTATATGTCCACTTGAGGGCACGGAAGGTGAAGAAATAAATCCAATGATATTGACAACTTCTGGACTGCCAGGTAAACTATCCAGTTAGCCAGCTATTTTGCCAACATGTTGGTTATTCAAACTGTATCTTTCTTGATTAAATAAACTATTAATTGATTCTTAGAACAACAATAATCGTGAGCCTCTTTATGGATTACAACAGCTGCCCGATAATGGGCGCCCATTCTTTGGCAGTCTCGTCTCATCTTAAAGACGTTAAAACTAAAAAAAATAACGTTATTGGCTTAAAAGTTAACATTGTTTTTGTGAAGAATAAATCCAATGCGATTGAGCCTCTCTCTTTTAAGCCAATAAACAATAATTGTCTCCCCTTTTTTGACAGTACTGTCTCACCTAAAAGACGTTAAAATAAAAAACTACCGGTCACGTCTACATGTTTATTGGCTTAAAAGTTAGTTTATTGTTTTGTGAAGAAATAAACACAATGATATTGACAACTTCCGGACTGCCAGGTAAACTATCCAGTTAGCCAGCTATTTTGCCAACATATTGGTTATTCAAATGGTATCTTTCTTGATGAAATAAACTATTAATTGATTATTAAAACAACAATAATCATGAGCTTGTTAATGCACTACAAGAGCCGCCCGATAAATGGCACCCCTTTTTTGATGGTACTTTCTCATCTAAAAGACTTTTTTTTTTTAAACTACCAGTCACATCCACATGTTTATTGGCTTAAAAGTTAGCTTATCGTTTTGTGAACCTAATAAATATAATATGTTCAATGATGTGCCCGAATAATATCAGTATCGTATGTTGATCACAAAAATTTCAGTTTTCTGCCCGATAACAGGGTTCAATAGGCTAGTAAACAGAGAGAGACCAATAAGCCAGAAATTGCCAATGTATTTACCCTCCAGCTGAACAGGAACAAAAGGAAACGCACAAGAAACCACCAGCACAAAAATAAAAGAGGACAAACATTCACCAACTCCAACTGAACTGAAGCTTCTTTCCATTGGCCCCCATAAATACCTTATTCCACAGGAAGGGCATCCCTGCCCTGATTGGGTTAATGTGTGAGGCGGGGTGGGGAAGCACCTCTTTCCCTGTCGGAATCCGTTTTGGCTCCTTTAACTCGGGTCCAGTTGGGTGGACTGCTGATGGCAGTCGCTTAGGCTAGTGTCCCGCCGCAGGGTATGGGTCCAGTTGCACTTGTGTCTCTGGGGGTCCTTCAGGGAGTAGCAGGAGAAAACTGTGGGACTTCAGGGCTTAGGGCTTATCACTCACAGCAACATGTGAAGAGGGGAACATTGCATGTTATAAGGATTTACCTTCCACGGGATTGCCAGTCCAAATAATCACATGAATAGGGCAGACTTGTCCATAAGTGTCCAGTAACAGCACAGAAGGCATCCTGTCATCTTGCTTCTTCTGCACGTGGATGCCCCTGAACAGATATGAGACTGGCGTGGTTAAGGGGCATCCACGTGTGGAAGAAGCAAGATGACAGAAGGCATCCTGTCATCTTGCTTCTTCCGCACATGGATGCCCCTTAACCACGCCAGTCTCATCTCTGTTCAGGGGTCTATGCCAGCTTTGGCTTTGGTTCCCTCTCTGGGCAGCTGGGCTGATCGTCCCTCATTGGCCCCAGTCCATCAGTGCTTGCCGAACACTTCAGATGACAGAAAAGGGCTCTTGCACTTTCCCTGGATGACGTGTGTGCAAAGTTTGCAGGTGTGGCTTGGGGGTGGAGAGATAAAGGTGTGGGAAGGTGTTGTTCCAACTTGGCTGCTTCCATCTTGCTTTGGAGTGCAAGACAACACTCTGGCGGAGACTTTGAGGGCCAGAGGGGTCATAAAACGGCCGGGGGTTGGCTTCCTGCTCCGTTTCTCCCGGGGTTTATTTGCAGCTCTGATAGGGGAGCGAGGCTTTCGCAGAGGCCCCCCTATCTCATCCGCCATGGGAACTGTGGAAGAGTCCACAGAGCACACCCCATCTGCCTTTGCAGCAGAGGTTCCCCAGATTCAGCAGGAGGGGAAGCAGCAGAAAGGGAAGAGAATTCCACAAGGGGTGGGGTGGGGTCCTCGGCCTGGGTGGACTGGTCTGTGGGGGCTGACTCCACCTGCTGGGGTGCGTAGACCTCTCCACCTGCGGTTCAAAGGTCTCCTCACCAGCCTGGGCTGCTGTGTCTGCAATAGCATGTTCTGCCTCCAGGGGTTTGACGGTCTCCTCACCAGGCTGGGCTGCTGTGTCTGCAGTAGCAGGTTCTTTTTATTTTTATTTTTTTTATTTAACCTTTATTTAACCAGGATAGGTCCCATTGAGATTAAAAATCTCTTTTACAAGGGAGTCCTGGCCAAGACAGGCAGCAGCACAACATAAAACAAGTTATTGAAACAGACACAAAACAAAAAGACAATATTACAATATATAACATCCCAAAGAACAAAGTGCAGTACAAGCCATGTATCCAAGAAATATCAGTTTAAGCACCGACACCCCAACGATTCTGTCTCCAGGTCTTTCAAAATGGATTTAAAAGCATTCAAAGAAATCAAATCATGGAGTTTTAAAACAGTCTGCAATATATTCCAGTCTGAGGGTGCGGAATACCTAAAAGCCCTTTTCCCACTCTCTGTACGAACACTTGGTACAGACAACATATAAAAGTCCTGTGACCGCAAAGAGTACTGTCCACTCTTCTGTGAAATATAAATACATAGATAGGATGGGAGCAGCCCAAGAATTGCCTTGTATATGAAAGTATACCAGTGTGTACGCCTGCGGGTTGCCAGAGCAGGCCATCCTACCCGGGAGTAAAGCTCGCAGTGGTGAGTCAAGGCTTTACAATTCGTGATGAATCTAAGGGAAGCATGATAAGCTGTATCAATCATATGCAATGCCTGGGCAGGGGCATGCATATATAAAAGATCCCCATAGTCCAACACAGGTAACAACGTGGCAGCAACAAGTCTCTTTTTTACATTAAAAGAAAAACACAACTTGTTTCTAAAATAGAAACTTAATTTAAGCCTCAGTTTTTTTCACCAAGCACTGTACATGTGGCTTAAAAGTAAGGGAATCATCAATCAGAATGCCCAGGTATTTATAGGAGTTAACCTTCTCAATGACCTTTCCCTCAAGAGTGACCACTGAAGGAATATTCTGTGGCCTACTCTTGGCATTAGAAAATAACATAAGCTTGGTCTTATTAGCATTGAGAACAAGTTTCAATTGAGACAAGGTGTTCTGAACAACATTAAAAGCACTTTGCAAGTGGTCAGCGGCTTCAGCAAGGGTTGACGCACAGCAGTAAATAACCGTATCATCAGCATAAAAATGAAAATGAGCATCTGTCACATCTTGACCCAGATCATTTATGTAAATGGTGAATAGAAGTGGGCCAAGCACAGAGCCCTGTGGAACACCCTTGTGAACAGACAGAACATCAGAGCAATAACCATCATATTTAACGCACTGAGACCTATCAGTGAGGTAGTTGGAGAACCAACCAACTGCTTGCTCTGAAAGCCCTATGTTGAAGAGCCTCTGTTTAAGGATAGTATGGTCAACCGTGTCAAAAGCCTTTGATAAATCAATAAAAAGAGATGCACAGTGTTGCTTTTTATCAAGTGCCGAGGAAATGTCATTTACCACCTTCAAGGCTGCCGTAATGGTGCTATGATTTTTCCTAAACCCTGATTGAAATGTGGATAAAATGTCATTTAAATATAAAAACTCATTGAGCTGCTCACTAATCAAACCTTCAAGGATCTTGGATAGTATAGACAATTTTGAAATCGGCCTATTCACCACTTTCCTGCAAGAGACAATGGGTGTCGTCATGACACTCGACACTTCCGGGACGCCAGAGGTTGCCGGTTATTCCTTTCCGGTTTACCCAACACTTTCGCCGACCAAAATGTAGCTAAGGCTGGCTTTATACAGTGAAACTTTCACGCAACTAGTTGCAGGTTGCAAATTGCATGCAACATAATTTCCATGCAACTTGACAGTTACACGAAGCAATTAAAAAAATAATCAGTCCCATGCAACACGATTTAATAGTTTATGTCACGAAAATTTGCTAGCTAGATTGGTAATTTATTTTCATCTGTCATATTGTTTTCTCGCTAGATTATTTCAAGTGGGAAAAAATCTGAAAAAATAGGCTACTATAGATACAGAGTTTGATACTATTAGATGTAATTTATCATATCTAAGACATTTCGCTGGATAAAATGTTTTTAATACACAGATTATGCGAAGTAACTTGCTCGCATTCGCAACCAGCGTTGCCCACGTTAGCTAACGTTAACGCTACATTAGGTAAAGCCCTACTATGTTACGTTCATATTTACAAACTGAATAAATACTGCACCTCTAACCACAAAACTGCTTTGCTAGATTATAGTTGTTGTAACTAAGATATTTGACGAATACAAACTTTTTAAATCAGCGGATTTAGCGTTATGTGCCGGCTTTATTAATCAGCTGTTGGTGTTGCTATGGTTACCATTCATAAAAGGGTGTGTGAAATTGGTAGTTTGACGACATCATCTGACAAGTTGTCAACAAAGTTGAGAGTTTTGCAACTGTTGCGGCTGAGTTTCAGACAAGTTTCAAGTGCGTTGCAGAGGGCTTTACACCATGCAACTGAATTGCAACTTAGTTTAACCTAAGTTTCAAGCAACTAAAGTTGCGTGAAAGTTTCACCGTTTAAAGCCAGCCTAACGTTGACTTTTTATGCCAAATGTACCGTTCTCAGTCACAGGATAGCTAGATAATGTCTTCGGGCTCAACACGTGCCGTTGTCAGGTGCACAAATAACTCGCGAAAACTTTTTTTTAATGAATGGAGCCTGTTTTCAACACAGACAGACTCGCAAGACATGTTGTTGTCCGGCACCCTACGCGCTACATTCAATCCCCAAGGACGAGGCGAAAACAAGAGAAGAAAGTAAACTCGCAGACTTTTTTACACAATACTTTACCGATTTTATTGCTATGTAGATAATTATAAGCCTCTGTGCTTTTGTAATTTCTAAGTTCCTCGCCATCAACGCCCTCACTAAGAATGAAGACTGAAGTAGTTGACAATGTCAACGTAGCTAACGTCGGGCCATTGTTTCATATCGTCTAAGTTACCCATTCCGTTAGGATAGACGGATGCGGCACTTTCACCGTATTATCGCCAGTATTTGTTAGATAATCCGATCCATGTAACCATCTGCGAAATGTGGCCATTTTAAATAATGTTCGTCTTCATATACATTTAGTTAGCTAGCAGTTAGCTAGCTACAAACGTAAACACAGTAGACCGGACGGAAGAAACTGGCTTCCGCTATGAATCATGGGAAAGGTCAGAGTTCGGGAAAGTTGTGAAAAGTTATTTAAAATCGTTGGGTCTCCCCCTTTTAACAAAGGGAGAACAAAAGCAGATTTCCAAATCTTTGGGATTTCCTTATTTACCGCTGTCAGGTTAAAAATATATGTAAGAGGCTCTGCAATAAAATCAGCTGCCAATTTTAAAAAATAGGGATCAATAAGATCCGGCCCATTTGCTTTCAGTGCTTTATGTACTTCCTGCACAGTAAACGGTAAAAAGCTAAATGGAAGACCACCATTTGAAAGAACATCAGGACAGGGTTTCACAGGTGCAGAGCAGGATGAATCAACCAGAGAGCCGGAAGATATAAAATGCTCGTTAAAACAGTTCAACATCTCAAGTTTGTCATGAACAGCAACAGTGTCCTTCATAATACAGGTAGGTAAGGTTTGAGAGATATTACTCACAGAAAGGGATTTAATGGCTTTCCAAAACCTCTTAGGGTCATTTAAACTATCAGTGGTGACTGACAAATAAAACTCAGACTTTACGTTTTTGATTATAGAAGAACATTTGTTTCTCAATTGTCTAAAAACGAGCCAGTCAGTACTAAAACCCGTCAACCTTGCCTTAGCCCAAGCTAGGTTGCGCTCACGAATGACATCCGAAAGGTCAGAGGAAAACCAAGGGTTATCCCTCCCTTTAACTCTATACTTCCTAAAAGGGGCATGTTTATTCACGATATGGGAAAACCCATCATAAAAAAATGACCAGGCTGTCTCAACATCAGGGATCAGCTCAATTCTGCTCCAATTAATATTAAACAAATCATGATAAAACCCTTGTTCATTAAAATGTTTAAGATTCTGCTTATAAATCAAGCGTGGTTTTGTTTTAGGAACCCTGGTATTCCTGACAGCAGCAATAACACAATGGTCACTTAGGTCGTTGCAGAAAATTTATGTGGGACATTAGTCAAAATCAGGTAAATTAAAGTGGACTTCTCAGGGCATTTAGGATTTGGGCGAGTGGGGGAGTTAATCAACTGTGTAAGGTTCAAGGAATCACAAAGAGATTTAAAATCATCAGATACTGGGTTAAGCCAATCCCAGTTAAAATCACCAGCTAAAATAATCTCACTATAGTTGAGCCTAAATAAAAGCTCTCTCAAGGACTGCAGCACAGTGAGTGTGGCAGAAGGAGGCCTATAGCATCCCACAACAGTTATACAGAGGCCCGTGGCAATTTCTACTTTCAGTGCTAAGAGTTCTAATTGCTTACAGATTGATTCAGACAGAACCACATTTACACAAAATGTTGATTTGACATAAATAACAACCCCACCACCTTTCTTTGCTCTGTCAGCACGATAAACATTAAAACCATCAATGAAAATATCCTTATCAAGCACAGATTTCGTCAACCAGGTTTCAGAAATAACAACAATATCAGCAGTTGTTGAATTAACCCATATTCTAACTATATCCATTTTAGGTAACAAACTGCGCACATTTAGAATAACTTTTAGACCGGATTGAGATTTAAGATCAGATGGCGTTTGAATGCACTGAAATTCAGGGCCAGGGTTAGGTTGCACATTTCCAGATATCAATAAGAGTATAAGAATCAGCCACCTTTGCTTAGCAATATTACATGACAATTCCTTTTTAGACAACACTTCAAATGTAAAGTCCACAAGAGATTTCTCAGAGATAGCAAAATAGTCATTTAAAGCCAAAAGACTTTGAAGGTAACTTACATTCCCTGACAAGTCCTGTGCCAAACGCTTCGGCGTTCAACAGTCTCCTCACCAGGCTGGACTGAGAGGACTGCAGCAGCAGATTCCATGTCCTGTGGGGTCACATCCTCTGTGGTGGCTGGTGTGAAAGAAGCCACAGAGCTGTTTCCCCCAAATTCCTCAAGGGAAGGGGGGCTCATCAGGGGTGGGGCTGCATCGTCTGTGGAGGTGACAAAATCCACAGAATTGTCCAAGCCTGAAGGGGGTGGGGATGAGTCAATAGAGAGTGGTGTATTGTCCTCGGTTGGGGGTGGTGCCTGGGATGGCACCATCCACTGCGCCTACCAGTGCAGGCTGTACTGCCACAGAAGAAACTTGTTTGGCAGTAATCTCTGACTTACAGTGGTGCTTTCCCCAAGCCAGTTTCCACATCTGGTTTCCCTCATCCCATGCCTGTGTAACCGTATAGAAAGAGAGAAGCTTACTTTTACTCAGAAGTCCAAGGTGAGATTTGAACCCCGCTCCTCTCACTCGTAAGCGAACGCGTTACCAATCAGCTAAAGACGACATCGCCGATAGCTAAGGATAACGTCGTTACTTTGATCCTGAGGGTTGCGTCGCCAGAGAGTGTTGTCACGGTAACCTGCTACAAGGCCTTCGCTTTTTACTGCACCTCACTGTGCTTACTAGCGAACTAGCCGAGCTACACCCGCTACACTCACCCCCCTTTGACTTCCCCTCCATTTGAAACTCCGCAGCAACCACTTTTTTATTCGATTCTGATCCGGGTCAACAGGCATCAATGTAACCGTATAGAAAGAGAGAAGCTTACTTTTACTCAGAAGTCCAAGGTGAGATTTGAACCCCGCTCCTCTCACTCGCAAGCGAACGCATTACCAATCAGCTAAAGACGACATCGCCGATAGCTAAGGATAACGTCGTTATTTTGACCCTGAGGGTTGCGTCGCCAGAGAGTGTTGTCATGGTAACCTGCTACAAGGCCTTCACTTTACTGCACCTCACTGTGCTTACTAGCGAACTAGCCAAGCTACACCCGCTACACTCACCCCCCTTTGACTCCCCCTCCATTTGAAACTCCGCAGCAACCACTTTTTTTTATTTTTTTTATTCGATTCTGATCCGGGTCACGGCACCAATGTAACCGTATAGAAAGAGAGAAGCTTACTTTTACTCAGAAGTCCAAGGTGAGATTTGAACCCCGCTCCTCTCACTCGTAAGCGAACGCGTTACCAATCAGCTAAAGACGACATCGCCGATAGCTAAGGATAACGTCGTTACTTTGATCCTGAGGGTTGCGTCGCCAGAGAGTGTTGTCTACAAGGTTGTCTACAACGTGCTACAAGGCCTTCGCTTTTTACTGCACCTCACTGTGCTTACTAGCGAACTAGCCGAGCTACACCCGCTACACCTGCTTTGACCGACAGAGGTAGAGAAAATGTCTTTTCTCTAGGTACGACCTTATCCCTTGGACAATCCTGCACTCGGTTTCATCACTATCTGGAGAAATCAGATAGACCAAATACTCAGTCCACAGGTTGTAAAGTGCCTCCTCCCTAAGCTGGTGCATAGCATTGGGCTTTTCTGCAAATTTTGGGCACTGGGCTATCAAGTACTGCCGTTCTGAGATCATGAGGTACCACTGATGATCCAACCTTGACTGGCCAGGGAATGCTGGTAGGTCAGCAGTGGAGGGTAAATGAGGCATCTCTCTCTTTGTCGAGTATGCCATAATAATTTTATTTTCAAAATAAAATCAATCAATCTAAGACCAGTCGATTAGAAAAATATTTTAACTTGTCTCAGGGTTTACCACAGTTTACTCAATAGTACAATTTAGTATGCTACAGGACAACCTATCTCGGTGGGACCTCCAATTATGTCAGGTAAGTGAGGATTAGGTAAAATATGTATTTTCAGAATCCAGTGGTTCCAACAGTCAATGCCCTTGTTAAAATGCTTAGCACTCTGACTACTGAACACAAACGATATTGCGTGCTAGAACCCCTCACGTAACCTACATTCAAAATTATGTTTCATGTGATTTAATTTAATAATTATTATAAAAAATGACAATCAATTAAATCGCCAAATTCGTTGATAGGTATGTCGAACAGTAACCTTAATGAGATTAAATCCAAGGAACACTTGTTCAACACCTGTTCCTATTTTTGTAAAAAAACTGGACCTTTAACACCAAATGCAAGTTTACTAATCCTCAATCCATGTGGAATTTGATTCGTTTTCCAATATTCTGAAAGAGCTATTCCATACCATTTTAGCAGTTTCTCTTCTACAAAGATTATCAAATTTTGACATGGCGTCAGAAGTTGATCTCCTTCAACAAATTAGTCATCAAAAAGTGACTCCTGTGATATAATTTTTCTAGCTTCTGCATCACTGATTGATAAGCATTGAGCAGTAGAAATGGCACTTGTAAAGTCATTCATGGCTGATGTTTGAACGTGCAACTGAGACCAGAGAGATTCTTGTAAATCCCTTAAAATAAATACCAGCAGAAAAATTGTTCAATGCACACGTGTTTCTTCGGTAGAGGTGCAGGTTGCAGCAAGAGTATGTGCAAAAAAGAAAAAACCCTCTGGGCTCTGTCCAATAATTGATGGTAAATGTAAATGTCTTTAATGTATTGGTCTCGTCTGTTGCAAAAAGTAGTCTGATCGAAAAGTACCATTGTTTCTTTTTGCAATTTGCATAACTTTTTCCCTAGTAATGTATTATGATTGATCTACTAGACTATTGATAATATTTTATATATTTACACTTATTCAACATTTTAACCAACATTATTTATCATACCAGTTGCGTTTTTGTAGTCAAACAGTAAGTTGACGCATCCCTTATTCACGTTGTAATTCCTCTCGACGGTGAAAAGCATGCATTTTTCACGTGCACCTCCAACTCTTCAACACGGAAGTCACACTGATTAGCCACAATATTTTCCTAGGGATATTCTCACATTAGCTACTTGATCGCAATATCCCACTTGTACTTGTGGTGTGAGCTTATTTCTCCTCTCCATTCAAGGAGAATCTCAAATGACGGCGAATCATATGGAAAGCCAAAAGGGTCAAAAACCGTCCCAGCACTGACGCACTGTATTCCTGAATTTCGCTTGAAATGATGCATGTTCTTCCTTCTTTATAACTTGTCCACTTGTTTTTAGCAAGCCTTTGTTCACAGACTAGAATTTTCACATATAAATTTCAACTTAACACCTCACACTTGAGTTCCTGGTTATTGAACCCAAGGAGGTCACACCACTAACTTTTATCACATTGACAGTTGTCCTTTGACATGATAGATGGACACGCCTCGCAGCTGGCCATTCCAGAGAGAGCTAAAATCCCACACAGCTCTCCTTGCTGTGTCCATGCACCCCCACAACCACCTGGGGCACCTTGAGGGCTGTGAGGCATGCTGGCCCTTACTCAGCCCTTCTCCTTTACATCCCACTGCTCTTCTGTAGGGAGTAAGACAACAAGACGCCTGATGTCCCTATGGAGAACTGTGGCAGGGATCTTGTGAGCAAACCTCTTGGTAGCTTTGCTGCCTTTGCTAGTAGCCCCTTTTTGGACTGACTTCACAACTGGGACTGGGTAGCTCGGAAATGTTCTGACATTGACATCCCTCACAATTCCCTTTTTTTCGGCGTGGACACTGACCACCCTAGCTAACTTGTACTGGCCCCTTAAGGCGTTCTGGTCGGCCAGCCAGAGAACATCTCCCACAGCAACATTTCGCACCCTCACAAACAAATTTGGACCAGCCATTTTTTCCAGAACTTCTTCCTGGATGACTTAACCTCTGGTCTGAACTCAGTCTTCCAGGTGCCCCTTAGGCCCGGCCCGCCCCAGCAACAGAGAGTTGGGGTTGATGTAATCCATGCAGTCCTCCCGGCTCTGTGTCCTGGCATCTATGGGCCTCTTGTTAGCCAAGTTGGCTGCCATGTAGAGGAAGGTCTGAAATTCACTGTACGTGAAAACACTAAGTTGCGCAAGGTGGGGAGAGTACGCTGATTGGATCTTCAGATACCATTCTATGCCATACTTAGTAACCTCTTCCTCCAGCTCAGCCTTATTCAGCTGGTCCAGAAATCTGTAGAGCTCTTCCAGGGCAGACTTGGCCCCGACAAAATTTGAGCCTGGATCTGACCACTACTTTCTCGGGTGTCCCCTCAACGCTGTAAATCTCTGATAGGCTAGCAGAAACCCCTCAGCTGACAACATTGGTATGCATAGTCCTTGACACCATGCTGCAGTAGCCTATTCCCCAGACCTTGAGTCTTACCCTCTTCCTTACTTCATCTTTCACATCATAAGGGCTGAACAGGTCCATGGCCGTGAACTCAAATGGCATGACCGGTTCTGTTCACTCGGGTGGAAGGCCATTTTCTTGCCCTGATCTTTCTACAGACCGCACAGCTGTCCACCACTTTCTTAGCTACTTTTCACCCTTTTATCGCCCAGGCCTTTTTCCTCATTCTGAGAAGAGTTCCCGCTACTTCCTCATGATTTACTCTGTGGGCTTCTTGAGCCAACAATGTCGATACCCACACCTCATACGGTAAAATTGGTACTACGGTTTTATTCTCATTAAAGATTTCAACTCTGCCTCCACATACTAAAAGCCCAGAGTCCTCATCTCTATACACTGCCAACCCGCTGAGTGTAGTATCAGGAAAAGTCACACCCTCCTGGGCTGGAAGGAAAAGATCTTTGAGAGCATCTTCTTTCCCTCCTGCAGTCAACACAGCTTCTCTGGCTATGGACTTAGCTTCTTCCCTCTTTGCCTATCTTTTGGCCTGCCTTCTCATCTCCAGCCACTTCTTAGTGGCTTGCCGCACCCTAGTCTCAGCCTCAGCCGCTTTGACGCACTTCGTACGCAGCGTCTGATGCATAGGCTTGCATAAGTTGGACAGAGCTGTGGGAAAACTCACAGTTAGCACTCATTGGCTAGTAGCACTGTCAATCACAGGAGTGCATGCGTATTTCTAATCTGTAGCTAGTGAACGCTGCGAATCCATCAAGAACAATGTGTTTCGGACCAAGAGCTTAACGCTGGATTAAATAAAGTTTTAGAAGTTCACGACATTCCATCTCTGAAAGATATTTCTGAAAAGAGTTTGTTTTGAGGCAGATAATTAATAAACGAGATATACTCGCATGTTTGCCGACAGGATACGTGAAAAGCCCTATATTTCAAGCATGGCTGACCCTCTGCAAACACATACCAGGCTTCCCAACTCAACCTATTTTGTTAGTCGTCTGTCCCCTTACATCGATAATGGAAGACCAGGTTAAGAACCTGACAGGCAAAGGGTTGTCTGTGGCATGTGTTGGGGAGAGTGAGGCCACCGATGTAGAATTCGCAGCAGGGCGATAGTGTTTGGATCATCCAAATTACTTGTGGGCACCAAGAAATGGAGAGACGTGCTACAAACAGAAGTTTATCTGGAACGCCTCATCAGAATGGCAGTTACATTACATTACAATCATTTAGCAGACGCTTTTATCCAAAGCGACATACAATAAGTACATACAGAAACGTCATCGAAATCACTACAGAACAGACAAGACAAAGCACATCCTTCCCATAATGTAGCAGCTATCCAGTTGGTGAAGTGCACACCATAGTGCAATGGTAAGATATAATGTTCTTATTTCAACTACAACGGAAACAGTCTCGAATGTTACAATGTTTTAGTCAGCTAGCCAGCTAACGTTACTTGTTAGCCTAAATTGTTAATTACAGGGCAAACGGATAAAACTACCGGTTCTGTGCTCTGCATGTAGGCTTGCTAGTGTGAACATCTGGTTTTAATATTAGTTTACATTAATGTTTACAAAGATGTCTAAGAAGGTCCGGTCAGGTTCTGTATCTTTCTTCGGTGTGATACTGTTTTAATGGAGATCGCCGTGCCATTTTAGTACATCACATTTGTTTCATGCCGGTCTGTTGTTCTTGTAGCACTGTTTCAGAATCGACCGCCTTCTGTAGCGCCTCAATACGTCACGGAACATAGACGGTCTATGGTTGGTTATCTTGCATGTCAATCAAATGCACCAACTTGTCAAAGTGGGCGGCTCTTGTCCACGTTAAGCAAGTCTATGGACCAGACTTTGTGTTCATCACAAAGTCTGGCCTTCGTGAGACTAGCCGCACCCAGGCAATGGTCCTGAGCAGTCTGGTCAAGCTGCGGTACTGCTTTAACTACACTAGCCCTAGGACTACTGAGCCAGCAGGAGTTCTCCCTAGCAAAGCCTCTCTAAGCCTCGTCCCCTGCTCATCCCCATAACTACCTGGATTGAGAAGGGGGTGAGTCAGGCCACCTGAGCTTCTCACTTCAGGCCCTTTACCTTTGGGGTCTTCCTGCAGGGCAGTGCCCAGATCTTTCTTTGCCTTAACCATTTTCAGCACTGCTGTGAATACCTTTCTCTGGAGCTTGTTAACTCTCTCTGGCATCAACTGCTACCTCTTTGGCTGACTTCTTTTGGCCACTCCTCCACCGGCTCTAATGTCAGCAATGTTGAGGTTCCCCGGGATCCACCACCAGTGTCCAACTGGTCCAGCCTTCTGGATCTCCCCAACCCTATTTGAAAAAGGTCTGGTAGCCATTGCTATCCCGCTAGATGGCCCCCAGCACTGTGACTGTCCACTAGGTGGAACCACTGTTCTATTTCCATTCGGCTGTGCTTTTCAACATATTTTGTAAGCCGAGCTGCAAAGACCTCCCCTTTCTGGTTCGGTGGTGTCAGCTTGGCCTTGGATTTGACTCATCTGACCTCAAATTCCTTAGTCTGTTTTCAACCTAAGGTACACTACAGCTCCATAGGTTTTGTCACTTCCGTCTGAGAATGTGATTCCCCATGATCTTCCCCTCCAGCAAGCTGGTGTGAGGAATCAAAAAGGGGCAAGGAGGTCAAGGGTGGAAAAGACGGTGGAAAGAAAGACAAGCTTACAGAAGAGCAGGAGACATTCTTGTCCGAACTTTCCCCAGCATTGGCAGGAAAATGCAGGAAGGCTTTCACTAACAAGGCTGCAATGACAAGCAGGGCCAGTCAGTCGTGTTTCCAAGCTCTGTTAGATCTGCCAGGGCCTTCTCCATGGTCTGGATTAGGTCTATCACCTTTCTCGGCTGATTTCCCTTCATGGCAGCAATCTTCTCCAGCTCCTCAACAATTTCAATGGCGATCATGGTCTTATTTCAAATTGCCAGCTTGGGAAGATCGTGAGTGATGTTTTCTGTGGTCCCGTTTGTTATGATAAGGGTGTTCAAATGCTCAGCGGTAAAAGACATGGACGCTCGCAGAAAGCTGATGCTTGTTTGGCTGGCCTCTGAGCAGCATTTGCAGTTCCAAAGGTTTTACATGGCGTATGCAAAAATTATTGAAGATGACAACGCAGAAGGTGAAAGACTACATAGGCTACGCCAGGCAATGGGTTTCTCTAGATTAAGATCTTTCCATGTTTACAGATGCTCAGCTGTTTACCTTTGATGCATTTTTCATCACCTCTGTCATCTCGGGGACCTCAGGAGGTGCCTGAGTTGAATGTCGGATTTCTGAGATCGTTGTCATCAGCATCCTGTCACCGGGGTGTCACGTTCAATTTGTTTTCTCTTCTCGGAAGTCGGAAATATTCTGACTTCAGAGATCATTTGAATACACCAACAGTTGTAGACAACTGAGGTCGCCACAGTCTCCGGTTCTAATGCCACCAGCACTTCATAGAAGCTAGACTAGCAAATGTGTCGTTATTTTGATCCAGCACAAAAACGTTTGCTAAACTTTTTAATTCTATATTCAGCTGCTGATTGCGACATTAGCCACTTAGCATGCTAGCTAAAGTTAAGAACGCCTCCAACCTTGTTCACTGCAATCTTTGCTTTTCATACATTCAAAGTCATATGAAAGAGAACAGAGTTTTGCGCCAAAGGTTTATTAACGTTAACTATTTACTTTGGCCCTCCAGAGGCAATTTCCACCTAGTTTCTACTAGTTTTATTTAAATGTCAATATCTCAAAAAATATTCCCTGCACATCCATTGTTTAAAGTTTGAGTTGAAGAAGCTGTATCATTCAGAAATTTGCAACAGAATACATTTATTTCACATACAGTATATACATAATAACCGTAACATAAGTAGCCTAATGTATTTAAATACTTTTTTTTTTTTAAACATACAAAAGCCTGTGTTTTTACACAACACCAACGTATTTCAATAATAATAATAATTCCATTCTCCTTGCACCAGAATACAGACCAGTTGTACAGAGAACAGAGAAGGTGGTCAAGTCTGTCAAACAGTGGACGGAGCAAAGCATTGACATGCTAAGGAGGTGTTTTGAGTGTACAACATGGGATGTATTTTTAAAACCAGCTTACACCCTAAATGAACAAGTCAGCACTGTCTCTTCCTACATCTCTGTAGAACCAGCACAGCTAGACCAATGAGGGAATAGCTGGAGGGGAAGGGCAACGTGTTTTTCCTCTGCTGTTGTGATGTAAACAAGAGATGTTAGTTATTTATCCTCCGTTCATGAACAGAGCACAATTACATTTAAGAATATACTGGGTCCGTCACCACGAGTCAGATATGAATGGGCTGCTCCATATCCCGCTTAAGACAGGCCTGAAACGGATCAGTAAGATTCTTATTATTCTCCGTTCGCAAACGGGGCCATGTTGTCATCACGGATATATCCGATCTGTCGTCCAAATGTCAATATTCTAATGGGAGCATTAGAACATTCACAAAGGAGCTGAACAACACATCGAATATATCTATGATCACAAAAAGTAAGCGTAGCAGTTACTATTGTTTTGCTCGTAATGATCTGACTCCATATGAAACTAGAATTTAGAATTTGGTTTTAATCATGCGTGTAGCTCGGAGTGGTTACACTCGACTCTTCCTTGTGTGCCACCATTAGTCAATATATGCTCCCGGGATTAGCACTATTGCCGAATCTCAGTTCGTTGGAGAACACAGAGGTTGGGGGTCTAGCCAACACAATACATGCATTATATTTTACATAGATAGTTGTGAGCCCAGGTCAGTGTGCATTCAGAGGGCTCCTTAAGGCGAATTTGACAAGAACCGACGTAGAACGTCCATGGGTTCTCTTCACATCAAATCCCCAGAACCATGCACCACCAATCCCATTTTACTGGCAGAACTTGGCTGCCTTTCCAAACTTGGGGACTCCACTTAAAGTACCAAGCCACTGATCAGTTGGTCATTGGTCAAAATTGTTCCCCTGAGTATTCAGTCATAATTTAGGCTGAAAAAGGTATAAAATGGATTAGAGTCATGGAGACCACGCAAGTTAAAAATAAGAATTTATTAACAGGCAGGTAGGTCATTAGCTTAGAATTTATCAATCAATTACAAAATACAGAAATTAAAAAAAGAAATACAGAGTAAATATCTTACCCAGCCTGCTTCAGCTACACACAGACACAGAATATTCACAGTGTGGGAAGTCGGTTACAATCTTCCCGACACGCAAACACAGCATATGCATAGTGTGGGAAGTCGTTACGATCTTCTCAGATAGGCTTGTCTCCCTTTATTTTATGCCAAATCACGCATTTGAACCAGGCAGCAGTGCCATAAATTAACCTGGAGGTGTGTTTGAATCTGGAATTTAGACCCCCACCTTTGGGGGTTGTTGAGTAGGGAGAGGGGAAAAGGAGATGATTACCAGAGAGGACATTCCAGTGTTATAGTTTTTCCCTGAGTTGTTGAAACTATGCTTTATTAAACTCCATTTGGTATGGAATGGATCTCATTTGATTCCTTGCTTTTACATCCATACCAAACAGATTAACACTATTATTATTATTAACAGATTAACAGTCTTATTATGTTGCAGTTGTCAGAATAATTCCCTCCTGATGAACCATTTTACATGCAATTCCTGTTACTACTACATAAGACATAATGTAACAATATAAGGATCACATGTGCAATGTTTGTAAGTTTTACCGGGTCTGTTGACCATCTCAACTGAAGTTTTTGAGTCTTAATCCAGGAGAGAAGTAAAGGGTGTAATGACAGAGGTGCCAAAATAAGGGACGGGAGAGATCACAGATGTCTAGAAGGACATTCCTTTCCCATTGTTTGGCCAGGGGCTTAATGACCTCTTCTGCCCTAAATGCCTCTAAAACACACATGCACACCCATGACAAAACAGTCCAACTTCCCCTTATCACAGTCTTTTCCAGATGAGGACCAATGGCCTGAACCCCCCAAAGGAAGTCCGAATAGTCTATTGTTTTATTACAAGGCCCTCTGATCCTTTGAAGTGTATGATGAGCCCCAGTTCTCAGGTTCCTCACAGGTTCCTGCGTTCCACTTTGACTCTCCTCCTACATCTGGGTAGACAATATAATCCCCTCTGAAACAATCACCATCTTACCTTACAATAAATCATGGGTTACAAAAGACCTCAAATCTATTCTCAACAAAAAGAAAAGAGTGTTTTTCACTGAATCTGTGCAGAAGAAAAAACTGGTGAACAAGGAGGTGAAGCAGGCCATTAAAAAGGCTAAATTAGCCTACAAGAACAAGGTCGAACAAAAATTTAAACGGGGTAACCTCCAGGCGGCCTGGCAGGGGATTAAGACCATGGAAGCAGTCAACTCTGAGAGACTCTAAACCTGTCTGTGTTGCTGGGAGTAGTGATGAATCCCTCCCCAATGATCCAAATTCCTTCTACACAAGGTTTGAGAAAGACAACCACTCACAAATGGCAGATACCATCAGCAGCCTGATCCCCGGTGACCCCATTATTACCATCGACGTTGACACTGTGGTGAGATGCCTGAAAAGAATACAGGCCAAAAAAGCCCCCAGCCCAGATGAAATCTGTGGCCACACCCTGAACCTCTGAGCAGCTAGGAGCTGTATTTCAGCAGCTGTTCCAGAGTTCTCTAGCAAACGGCACAGTCCCACAGGCTTGGAAACACTCTACAGTTATTCCTTGAATGACCCATAGCTCTCACCATTCTCGTTATGAAGGCTTTCGAGAGAATCGTGAAGAGCCACATCACCAACGCCACAGCCACACAGATGGACCCTCTCCAGTTTGCATATCGCACCGAAAGAGGGGTAGACGATGCCAAGCTGTTTATACTGGACACCATCCACAAACACCTAGAGGGTCCAAAAACATCAGCTCGGCTCCTGTTCGCGGACTTCTCGTCTGCTTTCAACACCCTACAGCCCCACATCCTGGCTGACAAACTCAGAAACAGCTTTCACCTGGATCACCAGCTCATTCTGTGGATTATGGACTTCCTCACCCTAAGAACACAGAAGGTGCTGGTCAACAACAGGCACTCTGACCTGCGGCACACATCCACTGGTTCCCCTCAGGGCTGTGTCCTCTCACCCCTGCTGTTCATCCTGTATACAGATGACTGCAGAAGTCTCCATCCCAATCGCCATCTGGTCAAGTTTGCAGACGATACCGTGCTGCTCTCCCTGCTCTCTGGCCCAATCCTAGATCACGGGCCCGCCCTTACAGAGTTGCCTGGAACTGAACGTCATCAAAACCAAGGAGATGTTTGTGGACTTTTCCAGACACCAGGCAGGGAGGACCGCAGCCATAATTCATGGGGAACCAGTGGATGCTGTACATCAGTATAAATACTTGGGCACTGTGATGAAAAACTTCGATTCGAGGCGAACACCGAGGTCATCATTAAGAAGTGCCAGCAGCGTCAATACTTCCTGAGGAAGCTCCACTCCTTTGGGGTGAGCAAGAACATCCTCACCACATTCTACAACTCCTTCATTGAAAATATAATAACCTTCTCATTCATTTGCTTGTTCCATTCCCTCACACTCCAAAACAAGAAGCGACTTCAGAGCACAGTGAACACCTGCTCTAAAATCATAGGCCACCCCCTCTGGTCTCTGACCTCATTTCACGACCAGCAAACAAACCGGAAAGCCCATACTATCCTACAGGACCCTACTCATGTCCTTCACAGGGCCTTCGAATGGTTGCCTTCTGGCAGGCATCTGCGCTGCCCCACAGCTAGGGCAAACAGGAGGAAGGCAACCTTAATGCATGAGGCTGTTCGCCTGCTGAACTCCAGTCTCCCTTTGCCCCCTCCTCCTCTCCTGGGTCTAACCAGGGCCGCCCATTCACTCACTCCCTTGCACAAGCACTTCAAAGACTCTTAACATATTTATTATTGCTGGACTATTCACTCAGACACTGGCTGAACTGTCATGACTGTGTGGCCACTTTCTGTTTGTCATGTACTGTTTTCATATGTCCTGTCTGTTTTGTCCTTTTACACTATGCATGCCTCAGGAATTGCCCCTCTGGGATAAAGTTTTTTAGAATTTTGAATTTGAATTGAATTTCAGTGCGATAGGTGGTCGCTGTGGAAATGTCAACTGTAAGGGACTTTGGCAAAATGTAACAAGATAAACTCTTCAGGGTTAATCAGAAAACAGCTGTAGCTGAATATATTGGTAAGTACTTGGTTTCTTAAACATTTATACGAGAGATTTTGGAGAAATAAATTAGGTGTCTTCTAAAGCGAAAGTGCATCAGATACTGCATATAGTACAGTAAGCAAGGGAAAACAGCGAATGCTCATTTGTACGTTTAAAAAAATATTGTTTCTATACGTGAACATGATTTTTTAGCGTGTATAAACAGTGCATTTTATGAATTTTACAGTCTGTGGCTGTGGCGAAAGGAGCGTCGTAAGTGCTTTGGGCTATTAATAGCACCCTCCTATTCTATTGCACTGCAGTGTAACTGGAGAAGCTGAGGTTTTCGCAAGAGGCTACCATTATAAACAATACTGCATCAAAATGTACAGGGTTTTCTTCAAGCTGTAGTTTATCATTTCAGACAAACATGAATACTGTAATTGAGACGGATATGTCTCAACCACTAGGGGTCAAGTTTATAGAGTTAACACACACAGCACAATACACAACTGCATGCTAATTAAGCTGCTAAGTTTGCTGATAGCAACATTAGCTATGACCTGATACAAGTATGAATTCATAACATTCGATTCACCTACGATCGTCTGTAGAATAGGAATCAACTGCTTAAATATCAGGAATGTTAACTGAAGTTGCAAAAAAATCAATATATTTTCTCATTTTGATGCATAAACTATAAATAGACTTGCATTCGTAGTGAAAACAGACTGTTTACCCACTCGTCAAATCACAAAATACGTCATCAGTGCGCACCCAGAAGATGTTAAAAATAACTTTTTAAAAAGATTTGCAGAATAACATATTGAGTTAGTTACATAAAGACATTGCTTTGACCAAATGCATTCCAAATATGTAGCTCAAACAAATAAGCCTCTTGTACATTTACCCATAAAGGCAACTTGAAGCTCAATTCCCATTTATTTCTGAGGTCCGAGGTGTGCATATCTTTCCAGAGTTGATGACGGAAGTACCCCTCGAACTTGACGTTTCACTCCTTTTGGTCTCTGATGCTGCATTAAAGTGATGTCGGGTCGTAGCTTTCTCTAAGTAGGGAATAGCCCATGTCATAACTCGGCCAACCACTGAAGTTATTATATAGTTCTGTGCGGCCAACTGACTCGTTGATCTCCTGCATGACGTTAGCTCAACTGATAACAAACATTTTTTGTAGTCCAATCTTCAAGGCTAGCAATCGAATGGCTAGTTATAGCAGACAATCTTCGGCTATTTCACGGGGTTAAGAATGCAAATACCACATGGAATTGAATGCTGCATTACTATAGTTATCAAAGAATGTCTGTTTTAAATTTGTAGCTGTGCTTCACTTAGGGCTTTATTGTATGAAATGTATTACCGTTCACACAGAATCCATTTTTGTTTGGCCAGTTTGGCAAGAGCGAACTCGGCCAATTTGTGTTGCATCTAGAATCCCGATTTCCCCAACTTGATTATCCGACATAAGGTGTTCATGTGGACCTTACTGGTGGGAAACTTGCGTAGGCTAAACCATAAATCCGACACCACATGAACTCAGCATGAGTGCAAAAGATTGAAGCTCCCATTAAATTGAATGGGAAATATCAGACCTTTGAAGGCGAAATTAAACTTCCCGATGATATTTTTAAATTCGATTAATGGTCGTCACGTTCCATTCAACCCTATTCAATTTGATTCTTCCCAGAGGACCAGGGGTTGAAATTCTCCTTGAAGCTCCAAACTCCAGTGGTCACCGGAGGTATTGCAGCCTCTGGTGTCAAAAAGCAAATTTACCCAAGTCCATTAAAAACTATGAAATTACCCCAATTACAAATTATGCTATTTTGGACAGTTCTTTTAAATTCAAAAATTTCTTCGCACTAAACTATTTTTTTGTTCTGTGCCCCACAGAAGAAGTTATAAGATTTTCTTTCATTCCAATTGGGTCCGCATGTTTAGGTACCAAGTGTGCATGCTCCTCTGGTTCCAACAACCATGTTAAGTACTCAATGCTCAATGTATGCTCTGGTTCCAAAAAGCCCCATAGTCTAACATGGCGCCTCCATGAATTGGCTTCATGAGCTAATGAGCAGCTCCCATAGGAATCCATGAAGCCGGTAAGCAGAAGCTGTCTCCAGTTCTTCTTATATATCTGAATGGTTCTTCCACAAGTGGCACCACCGCAAGATGGCTGCCACGGCCCAGAAATAGTATTACCGATGGACCTTATTCGCACGGCGGCCATCTTGAAATCGAAAGTGAGGCTGAGGTGGGAAAATTCCGGAAGTGAATGTCAACAACAATGGCTTGGACTACCAACCTGGAGCTCTTGCTGAAATTCGCTGTCAGTATGCCTTTGATTGAAACTTGAGCCGACAAGGGGTCGCCAAAATACATTTTAGTTTGTTAAAATATAGCTCGTTTTATGTAGCCTATATTGTAGCTAGTATCTAACGTACACAGATTTGCGATGCAAATCTATCGCAAAACGCAACCTGCTGTGTTCACGACAGTGTTTCTTGTCAGTCATAGTTTTAGCATAAAACTAGCCCTATGGTTACATTTAATAGTATGGTTGTAAGCAAGTGAAACACATTGTAGCGTAATTGAGAATTACCGGGTTAAAATGTGTTTGTTTAAAACGGTTTTTCCACATTTTCGAAGGTAGCCTATGCGGGCGTATAAGGTTAATGGTACGGGAAATCTAGTCTAATACGTTTTTTTCCCGCAAACGTTTCCAACATAATTAATTAAATCGCAGCAATCTCATTTTCTCTCTCTCTGCTATTCGGTCGTGGGAAAAGCAAGAGCTGCATCAGATCGAATGATCTAAAAATGCACGAACCACAAAGATCCAGTAGCGTCTATGCTATCAAAGCTGTTATATAGGCTAGTAAGATGGGAAAACTGCAAAAAATAAAGTGCCACAAGCTCATGCAACACAACTTGAATTTAAGAAATTGGGATATGTATCTCCTGCACTGGGTTGTGTGTGGGGTAAATCATGTGGGGTGTCTCTGACTGTTTAACTGAATTTACACAGTCATTATTATGTGAAAAGCTAAATACAGGAATATTTTAAAATAAACTTGAATCAGAAAAATAACTGGTGGCTAGTGATTTTAATAGATACATACTGTTCTATCAGGTTTTTGGTTAAGTGGGTGGTTTGTGGTAAAGTGGGACACTTTTTGGCAAATCGTTCTTTAAACTATCAAAGTGAGTCAATACCTACTCACATGATTTTAAAAAAATAGTTAAATAAGGCCTTATCAACATTATTATGGTGAAATAACGTTATAATTTGTTTCTAAATAAATTCTATATACCTCTAAACACCATCTGACACCCATCTTTACTGAAGTGTAACTTCGGTTGAGTGGGACACTTTTGTAGACAACGTGGGACACTAGCCTATTTTATCATTAAAACGCATTATTGTGCAAGTGATAAAAACCAGTGTTTATTCATATAAACCCTTCTCTCTCTGTGGTCAGGCTTGGAGTGAAATGTCATGGGGAATTGCATCTCTATTCATGAAAAACATCCCTGTCACTCTCTTATGGAAGAGTAATAACCATAATATTGTTACGTACAGTTGAGGTTGGAAGTTCACATACACTTAGGTTGAAGTCATTAAAACTAATTTTTAACCACTCCACAGATTTCATGTTAGCAAACTATAGTGTTGGCAAGTCAGTTAGGACATCTACTTTGTGCATGACACAAGTAAATTTCCCAACAATTGGTTACAGACATATTATTTCACTTTTAATTCACTATATCACAATTCCAGTGGGTCAAGTTTACATGCACTAAGTTGACTGTGCCTTTAATTTAAATTTTTTAAATATTCGGTCGCATGTCATTTGCATGCCACTCTATGGAAAAATAAGTCAGGAGAAAAAACCCTTCAAGTTATCCATCCATATCTACTGTATTTCTGGCAGCAGAGTGATGATTTAAGGCTTGTTTGATACGTTAGACCCTTGATGACTTAGAGCCATTTTGCCAACCATGTGTTTCCATACTGTTCCAGTGTAATTTACAGCTAAATCTAGTCCCACCCCCCAAATTCCCATAGAGATCTATTCAAATGCAAAGACGTTATAATATCGCTTGTAAGAGTACCAGAAAACAAGATATCAAGAGTCTTTTGATGTTGTTGGGTCACAGACATCAGGAAGTCATGGCATGCAAAGGATATGTGACCAAGTATGAAAAATTTAAAGGCACAGTCAACTTAGTGTATGTAAACTTCTGACCAACTGGAATTGTGATATAGTGAATTAAAAGTGAAATAATCTGTAAACAATTGTTGGAAAAATTACTTGTGTCATGCACAAAGTAGATCTCCTAACTGACTTGCCAACACTAGTTTGCTAACATGAAATCTGTGGAGTGGTTAAAAATGAGTTTTAATGACTTCAACCTAAGTGTATGTAAACTTCCCACCTCAACTGTATAAGAAAGGGGATGGGGGTGACTTTACTAGGCTAAATGTAAGTGAAAGATGGCAACAGTTTCTGAAATGCATATTTCTCACCCTTTCCCCCAATCAAGGAGTGTAGATACAGTGCATCCGGAAAGTATTCACAGCGCTTCACTTTTTCCACATTTTGTTCTGTTACAGCCTTATTCCAAAATTGATTAAATTCATTTTTTCCCTCAAAATTCTACACACAACACTCCATAATGACAATGTGAAAAAAGTTTTTTTGAGATTTTGGCAAATTTATTAAAAATAAAAAAGTAAAATTTCTCATTTACATAAGTATTCATACCCTTTGCTTTAACGTATTTTTAAAGTATCATATTTTCACATTAGGTCAGCTGCTGGTCTTTTGTGTTGCTAATCGCAAATAGATTCACCTGAGTAAATAAATAGCGTGTTTTGCATTCCTAGTTCAGAGTGCAAGCAGACCTGCGTTGTCAATCTACCGTCGGATAGGCTTAAGTATCGTCTTTTTCCTTTGGTTCAGCTGTGCGTTAGCTGATTGAACTGTTTGTAGTGTAGTCACGGTTTAGTTAATGTAAATTGCAGCATTACCGACCACTTGTTTACTTGCTTTGTGTTTCTAGGTCAGCTGCTAGTCTTTTGTGTTGCTAATCGCAAATAGATTCACCTGAGTGAATAAATAGCGTGTTTTGCATTCCTAGTTCAGAGTGCAAGCAGACCTGCGTTGTCAATCTACCGTCGGATAGGCTTAAGTATCGTCTTTTTCATTTGGTTCAGCTGTGCGTTAGCTGATTGAACTGTTTGTAGTGTAGTCACGGTTTAGTTAATGTAAATTGCAGCATTACCGACCACTTGTTTACTTGCTTTGTGTTTCTAGGTCAGCTGCTAGTCTTCTGTGTTGCTAATCGCAAATAGATTCACCTGAGTGAATAAATAGCGTGTTTTGCATTCCTAGTTCAGAGTGCAAGCAGACCTGCGTTGTCAATCTACCGTCGGATAGGCTTAAGTATCGTCTTTTTCATTTGGTTCAGCTGTGCGTTAGCTGATTGAACTGTTTGTAGTGTAGTCACGGTTTAGTTAATGTAAATTGCAGCATTACCGACCACTTGTTTACTTGCTTTGTGTTTCTAGGTCAGCTGCTAGTCTTTTGTGTTGCTAATCGCAAATAGATTCACCTGAGTGAATTAGCCCTGCAAGCAGCTGAGTGCAAGCGGGAAATTAGCAAGTAGTCTATAAGTTAAAGTAGAGGCTGCCCTGAAGACGGCAGCCTCGTCGGTAATTTGAACAGTTTGTAATGATCCCCCCCCACCTAACCTGTCTTCTCACCCCCTACCATGTGTCTAACCCCCATTCCTCTGTGCTCCATGCCTCGCTCCAGGAGGCCCAACCACCGCAGACGCTGTCCGGCTAACCTGGTCTACCCACCGCTGTCCTCTCATAAGGAATTCTCAGTGGTGGGTGGACTATGGAACTGCCGGTCAGCCGTCCAGAAAGCTGACTTCATCACTGCATATGCCAAGGTGAAGTCCCTCCACTTCCTGGCTCTCACTGAGACCTGGATCACTCCAGATAACACAGCCACTCCAGCTGCTCTCTCTGCTGGCTACTCCTTCTCCCACACCCCCAGGGCCTCAGGCAGAGGCGGGGGTACTGGTTTGCTCATTTCCACATCCTGGAAATTCTCTATTCCCTCTGTACCCTGCCTGAATATCTCCTCCTTTGAGTTTCATGCAGTCACTGTAACTCACCCATCTGCACTTAACATTGTTGTTCTCTATCGCCCCCCAGGTCCGCTCGGCGCTTTCCTGGATGAACTGGACACTCTCCTGAGCTCCTTCCCTGAGGATGGTACCCCAGTAATCCTACTGGGAGACTTCAACCTCCAACCAGACAGTGCCCAGCTATCCAGTGTCACCTCACTCCTCCAGTCCTTTGCCCTCATTCAGTCCCCATCGCCTGCCACCCACAATGGTGGTAACCAACTGGACCTTGTACTCACCAGGAGTTGCGCCACATCTGAACTCACGGTGACCCCCCTCCACGTATCGGACCATTTCTTTATCTCATTTTCTCTCTCCTGCCCACTCTCCCTCAAATCCGCTAACAACCCACCCGCTGTTATGTTCAGGAGAAATCTCCGCACCCTCTCTCACACCTCTCTCACTACTTCTGCTCTCTCTGCACTTCCTCCTCCTGCTACCTTTGCTAAAATGCCCATTGATGTTGCCACCTCTGTGTTTAACTCTGCCTCTCTCAGTCTCTCAACTCACTATGCCCTCTTGTCTCCAAACCAGCCCGACTATCACCCCCTTCCCCGTGGCTGACGGATTCTCTCAGATCCAGCAGAACCATGCTACGAGCCGCTGAGAGAAAGTGGAGGAAATCCAGATCCCCAGATGACCTGGCCTCCTACCACACTCTGCTGGCAGCCTTCACAGCTGCAACCACATCAGCTAAAACTTCATTTTTCCAGTTGAAAATTGATACATGTCTATCTAACCCACGTAAACTCTTTTCCACCTTCTCCTCCCTGCTCACCCCCCCTCCACCCCCTTCACCCTCCTCCCTCTCTGCAGATGACTTCCTGACCCACTTTGAGGGGAAGGTGGCTGCGATCCGGAACTCCTTCACGCATCCGGTGACACCCCACATCCCCCATACTGAACCCATCGCTACACTGTCGTCCTTCAAGACTCTGAAGGACTCCGATGTGCTCGAGCTGGTGACGCGCCAGCGCGCAACCACCTGTCCACTAGACCCCATACCTTCAGCAGTCCTCCAGTCTATATCTGCTGAGCTCCTTCCATATCTGTCCTCCGTTATTAACACCTACCTAATCTGTGGCCATGTTCCTGCTGCCTTTAAAACTGCCCGTGTAACCCCACTCCTTAAAAAACCTAGCTTAGATCCCGCTGATGTCAGGAACTACCGTCCTGTATCTCTCTTGCCCTTCCTGTCCAAAACAATTGAACGTGCTGTCCTTAACCAACTGTCTGTTTTTCTCCACCAGAACAACCTGCTTGACCCGCATCAGTCTGGCTTCAGAACCGGCCATTCCACCTAAACTGCTCTCCTGGCTGTGACTGAGGCACTCGCCACTGCTAGAGCCTCCTCCCTCTCCTCTGTTCTGATTCTCCTTGACCTGTCTGCGGCATTCGACACGGTCAACCACAAACTCCTGATCTCCACACTCGCTGAGATGGGCATTTCTGGAACTGCCCTCTCTTGGTTTGTATCGTATCTCACTGATAGATCCTACCAAGTCTCCTGGAAGGGTTCCGTCTCTGCTCCCCGTCCCCTGTCTACAGGAGTCCCGCAGGGATCTGTACTGGGTCCTCTGCTGTTCTCTATGTATACTAAGTCTCTTGGCTCAGTAATCCATTCACATGGCTTCTCATACCATAGCTATGCTGACGATACTCAACTCTTCCTCTCTTTCCCTCCCTCTACCCCACAGGTTAAAGAGAGGATATCTGCTTGTCTGACTGACATCTCTGAGTGGATGGCTACCCATCACCTGAAGCTCAACCTTGACAAGACAGAGCTCCTCTTCATGCCGTACAAGACCTCCCCACTACATGACCTCTCCATCACCGTTGATGGGACCGTGGTGGCTGCCTCCCGCTCTGCAAGGAACCTGGGGGTGGTCCTGGACGACCGGCTGGACTTCAAAGAGCACATCAGGGCGACGGCACGGTCCTGCAGGTTCCTCCTGTACAACATCAGGAGGATTCGACCGTACCTGACCACCTACTCCACCCAGCTTCTTGTCCAGACCATGGTCACCTCACGCCTGGACTACTGCAACTCCCTGCTCGCAAGCCTACCGGCCTGCGCCATTCTGCCTCTTCAACTCATCCAGAATGCAGCTGCCCGGCTTGTGTTCAACCTCCCGAAATTTTCCCACGTAACCCCCCTGCTGAGGTCTCTCCACTGGCTGCCAGTTGCAGCCAGGATCAGGTTCAAAGTTCTGACCCTGGCCTACACTGCAGCCAATAGGACAGGCCCCGCCTACCTGCAGGACTTAATCCAGAACTATGTTCCTGCTCGACCACTTCGCTCTTCTACAGCAAGGCGACTGGCATTTCCCCCCCCTCCGTGTCAAAGGCTCTCGCTTGTCCCGACTGCGGAGTTTTTCCACATTAGCACCTCAGTGGTGGAATGAACTTCCCATTCCCCTACGTTCTACTCCAACCCTGCCTGCATTCCGTCGAGGCCTGAAGACACACCTCTTCAGACTCCACCTTGACTGATATCCTCACCTAGGAATATCAGTTCCCTGTGTTTTCCTGTCTGTTTATTATAGTTTATAATAGTATTTGGAATGTTTTATCGTAGTATAGTTTATAATAGTATTTGGAATGGTTTATAATAGCATAGTTTCTAATAGTATTTGGAATGGTTTATAATAGTATAGTTTATAATAGTATTTGGAATGGAAGTGTGGTGTTGCTGATTTGCCCACAGCTTACTGTGAACTACAGTCAACGTTCATTGCTAGGGATAGCTGCTACATTATGCAAAGGATGTGCTTTGCCTCGTCTGTTCTGTAATGATGATGATGTCTCTGTACGCACTTACTGTACGTCGCTTTGGATAAAAGCGTCTGCTAAATAAATGTAATGTAATATTTCATATTTGGTCGCATATCCTTTACATGCTGTTACTTCCTGAAGTCTGTGACTATCAACATCAAAAAAACTGTCGATATCTTATTTTCAGGTACTGTTACAAGCGATACTATAACCTCTCTGCATTTGAATGGATCTCTATGGAAATTGGGGGGTGAGACTAGATTCAGCTGTAAATTACACTGGTACAGTATGGAACACATGGCTGGCTAAATGGCTGTAAGTTATCAAGGGTCTGAACTATCAAACGAGCCCCAAACCATCACTCTGCGGCCACATATGGAGTAGATGTGGATGGATCACTGCAAGGGTTATTTCTCCGGACTCATTTTCCTATAGAACTCTATGGGGAAAAAAGTCAGGAGAAACAACCCTTAAAGACACACTTTCAATAAAACAATTTTTAATTAACGTTATTAATTTAATTTCAACAGCAGAGAAAATAGTCCCCAGTGTAGCTGTTGCCATGCAACACAAAAACAAACAAAGCTAGGAATGGAATGCTAGCTAGCAAACGAACTAATAGCTAGCGTTATGTGCTAATAACATAGCTAATAATCACAATAATAATATAATGTAATAGTTATAACGTTAGCTAAAACAGTTATCTATATATAGCCTATACAGATGTGAAGTAACGTTAACTTGCTTTCACACAACCAGTCGGTAGGCTATGTTTACAGCTAGCTAGCTAATTACTAAGCCTAGCTAGCTAAATTCCAACTAAATTCGTATTTCCAAACTGAATACTGCATCTCTAACCACAAAAATGGTTTGCTAGATTAAAGTTGCTGTAACGTGCCGAATACAAACTTTTTTATCTGCAGATTTAGCTTACGTTTTAACCGGTTTCTAGCATAAAAAAGACTAATCTGGCTCTCCAGTGAGAATGTCACTCCACCGTTAATTTCTTTTCCAGTGGATTTGGTTTCCAGTAGCTTTCGATTTTATGTCCACTCACGGACATGATTTCTCTAGCCTCCAGCACAGCATCAGATCGTTTTTGCTGCGGACGTGCGGAGTGATATTAATTTAAACGTCCAGGGTAAACAGGTGTTACCCGTTTTATAATCCACCATTACCGAAACCATTTTGAAAAGGAAAATTGATATGATAAAAACAAGTATATTTGTCTGCATTACGTTTACAGTGTCGCTCTTGTTTGGCTGTTTAAAGTACACGGCAAGTGTCTCAGTAACAACAAAAAACTGGGCAACTAGTCAATATTCATAGTTTTCAGTCACGTGACTGCTGCGGAGCCCTGGCGGGCAAAACAACGTTCCAGAATGCGGACGGACACTGGAAACTCCAGAGAGCTACCGCAGAAGCCTGTCAAATTTCCTTCTTTTGCAACACACGTGTGTTTAGATCACTTATCAAAAGACGAAAAACAAAGATACGCAAACAAACTAAGTGTCTTAGGTACGTGTGACCCATATACAGCACCCGCTGCTTTATTTCAATTATTAAAAACCGCGAAGTCGCTGCCGGAGCTGTACTTCGGTGACGTTTACATTTATCTTGTGGAGAATCCATCCCCTTACACTGCCGCGAAGATGAAAGCGTACAAAAGTACAGACAGTTATCTGTACTTTCGATCTGGATGGGTCAATAATGCTGTTGTTTGGGAGGTGAAGGACAATAAATTCTTCATCGTCAATGCGAAGGTGAGTGCTAATTAGCTAACGTGAGCTACCTAACGTTGCCTGCATGGGTGGTCAGTGTAACGTTAGTCAGCTAACGTTACTGCAGTTAGCTTTTCTAGGGCAGTAATATTTTGGTTAAGATAACACAACATATTGTGACATACATGTAATATAAACTTTTTTCCATTGTCAGGTAAACCATTCCTACAGCTTAAATGACCCGCCATTGACAGCCTGGGTAGCTGTAGAGAAGGAGGGATTCACAACATCCTCCTCTCTGAGTTTTCCTTGTCAGACCGGATTCTGTACAAACACAATCCAGGCTCGTCTCCTCTTCGGTTAGTGCATCCAATTGAACAACAACTATCCGGCATTTTGGCAAACTTTTGGGAAAAGTTGTCGTTGGCGGGCAGTGGAAGGTGGCTTTTTGCCCGCCAGGTGGGCGTTCCCATAGGGCTGTGACATCACGTGAAAACTATGAATACAGTAGGCTACAATGCATAGAAATATATATTAACTAGAAAGGAAACGTGGTCACGTGGTTCCATTCAGCCCTATTCAATTTGGGTTCTTCCGCAATGGCACCGCCGCAAGATGGCTGCCATGGCCCGGAAATAGTATTATTATGAGCTCTGCCATGTATTTCCAATGGTGCGTTGTGAAAGTCAACATAGTGGCCCCAGCGCAATCTAGGTATCAAAAGTTCACAATATTGTAGTCAATAGAAGCAGGCAATCACATTTAACATTTTTCCTGGGTTCAAATTTTTTTTAGCCTACACAGAAAAAAGAGAGCCATGATTTAAAAATACTCATCGGTGAGTGTTTAGTAAGCGCACTGAACTGTGATTGGTTAAGAACATGGTCACGTGGTAATTTTAGTTACGTCACAGGGCAATCACGTGAGGAGGCCTATTGGCATTTTCGCCTCAAATCCATTCTCTCAACCTCTATTGAACTCTATGGTTAGCTGACTTGCTATGAGCATTCGTTGCTGTAGCTATATGAAGTTCGCTTACCAGCTATCTTGTGCATAATAATGAAATGGTTTTCAAATGCTTTCGCGTGTGTAATATTTCTAAGGTCATACTTCATATCTCAAGATGAGTGTTGTTAGATTACACTAATTAGTAACACACCCATGAATATGTTAGTGTTGAAGTCTGAAAAGCCGCCCGGATAGCAAGACGCTAACGGTAGCGGGTCAACATCGGGTTGGCTAACGTAACGTTACAGAAATGTTGTCCGGCTCCCGGCGTATTATGCTTGTTAATAACGCTAGTTAACAAGACAGTTATTAAAGGTTTTTAGTAACTATTCGTGGCTCGTTTATCTGGATTTGCAGTTTTGCTCACGTTAGGCTGAGGTATTTCAACAAGATATCCGTGGCCTATAGCCTAGCCATTAATCTGTCTAACGTTACGATAACACTACAAGATCACCATAGTTCATTCTAACAGTCTAACAATAACAGACATTCCTGAGAGGCTATACCTGGAAAAATAGGCGACAAGTTTCACTGTGGTCGCGATTTCTAATTATTTAGGCTAGGCTACAGTTACATGGCTACACCACACTATTAGCTAGCCGCGCAAGGCTGGTTTACGGAAATCTTGAGTCAGGGACCGGTCCGGATGTAATGTAATGTTACCGCTGGAGCTAGGCTACTGCCTAGCCATACCACAGACTAACGTTACGGATTAAACAAAATAAACAAGCAGATGCAATAATCGTTATTTAATTATGTGAACGTAATCGTATCATATACCTATTTAAGATTGTATCTATGTATTTATTGTTTTGCTTTTCACATAATAGCCTAGCCTACTATAATAATCACGACATCCACTCTACGGTTAGAGTGGATCTGGGGTAGGCGCTGGACCCAGGAAAACGGGCTGGAAAGAACTTTGTTTTAATATAAGGGTAAGGTTGGTGGATCCAACATGTCATTAGCTGGTTATATTTTTCGAAATAGCCTATTTTGTGTAACCGCGTGACACAGTAGGCTATGCGGTAAATGTTTGCGAAGAACAGCGAGTGCTCCGTTGTCTATAGCCCATCTAGGCTATAGAACATGGTAGCTTTACATAACATTACATTGTTATTGTGGCTGCGTTTACTATTATGTTGCTTTTGTATGTCGATTTACATGTGTGCATCCTCTCATCGCTCAAAAGAAATCAACCGGATTGAGGAACTGAAGTTGCGCATCAAAACCAGATACGGTAATGCACTTTTAACAGCGCATAAACGAAGTGTCTTTGCTTACAGACACCCCTGGATGAGTTTTGCTAGTAGGCTACCACTTAGAGCCCACACAAACGTGTACATTTTTCCTTAATGTGACCTTGTCATTTTAATGTGTCTTGTCAGGGTTTGTCTTGTGGATGTGCGTCTTATCCTGTGTTCTCACGTTCAGCCTGCACCTTGATGTGGTGAGTGGGCTTTAAACTGAGACAGGCTGCTGAACTTTGCTGTGTCCTATAACAAACTCCTATCGTCTCTACGTTTTTTCCCCCTTATCGTCCAGGACAACGTTGGAGACGGTGATTAAACTTGCTGTGAATGAAACGCAGCATATCGAAGAATAAAAATGTTTCCCTTATTCATGATTCATAATTTTGAATGGTGTACATTTGATTATTTAGTCTTTACAAATGAAAAAAAATTAGCAATTTCTCCTTATACCACTGTATGACATATGCAAACAATGAACCCTTCAATAAAAAAACAAGTTTTATAATTAATTGAAACTTTTTATTACTGTTTCCCCAAAATGTACATACTCAGCTACATCCAGCGTGGGGAGAAATACGCAAAGAAGGCCATGGATTGGCATGGCTGGAGAGGACAAGATGTGCGGGGGGGGGTGTTTGTAGGGAAGATAAGGGACAGGGGTGAGGAAGAGCAGAGGGCGTTGGGTGAACAATGTCATGGCTACAAATTTAATTTAAAAATAATCACATAGGCCTAAATTTTGAAAACCTGATCTTAGTTCATTAAAAAAACCCTGTTCCGTTAAAAGCCAAATCCAGGATTGGAGAAACTGCCAGAATTGGGCAGGGAAAACCCGTAAAGGCAGCGTCTCCTCCCCTGAATTCAGTATTTAAGGGACTGTAAAATAGCATTTAGAAAAATATAATTTCCCCTAGGGGTGAAATTAACTCCATCACAAAGAAATAAGTCAGTATTTCCAAAAATTTATGTGAGGATGTTTAATAAATTTACCACACAATAGCGCAATGGTCTTAGCCTTTAGGTTAAGGTACACTTTGTTATGTTAACAGGTGAAAAATCAACCCGGTCTCACGCTTTTTCATGCTCATAGTCACGACAATTAATCTATTGAATCGTCACCCGGAGCACGATTGTCCGACTTTTATCGTGCTACACAGAACGAAATTTAAACCCATGCATTTTCAATGCTAGCATTTCTCCGACTGTTTTCGTGCTACATAGAACGAAATTTAGAGGTGTTACTGTGGGCTTGGCTACTATGCTACTTTTCGGTTGTTAGCTAGCTAGCCGGCTAATTAATTTTGTTTACCAGACTGACTTTTGAGTAGCTAGCTACAGGTTGATGTCGATAACCGCTAAATATGTTAATAGGGACACAAAAAACATGTGGAAAGGTTTATTCAGTCACAAAAAAAGCAAACAGTTTATGTCGGATATGGTCAAAATCCCACAATCTCAATTCATTTTAATACTGTCCCCTACATGGGGCGACCCAGATTAGCCGTATATATTTATTATCCGAACCCTAAACCAAACGGACTACAGACGGCGCCATCTTTTCACAGGCCATCATTACGGAGAGCTCTCTGGTTTTTGGGGAATTGTAGTTCTAAACTATTAGTACCAATAACGAAAAAAATACTAATCCTATTGACCTGGGGCTTAAAATTTATTTTCAATATAGCATCAGTTAAGATCCCAATTGATCATATAATTGAATCATCAAAGTATCAAATGATTAAGCATCAAACGTTTTATTCAGGCCCTTCTGTTAGAGCTTGAAGGCTGGCTCTGACATTATTTATGAAAGACTAGTTAGTTAATCATCCTGTTAAATATCTACCCGATATGTCCATTGGTTCCAGAATTAGAAGCATTTGAAGTTTGGCCAGTTTTGCCCTTCTAGGGGGCGCTACTGAGTCCCCTGGGGTGTCAGGGCAAAATAATTGACAAACGTTATTCTCCAGGTCAAGGCCTTTCCAAAAACGTCTTTAGTTTTGTCCTACGACAAAGTTTAATTTTCACCTCTGTCTGGTTAGAGCCTCTTTGAGGTGTAGTTTCTGAGACCCTTTGAGACTCCAGCCTGGATAAAATCAAGTCTTTTGATTTTTTTGCTTATTTGGTGGAAAAAATCCTTCAAGGTATTGATGTTTTTCCTAATCACAGTCATATGTTTGGATTTGCACTAGTGTAGACCTTATTTTACCTACCAAATACATCTGGATTGTTGTCATATGAGGGGGTTAGGGTTAGATGACATGCTGTTTTTGAAGCGCTTTAGCCCCTCCCCCAAACCTCCTGAATAGTCCTACATGGTCAGGATTATATAATGTTGTAGCTTCAATATCCCTCTGTTTACGGATGAAGTTTCCTACATATATCTCTGAAGATGACACTGTTATGAACTTGTAGGTGCAGTCTCCACAGCTGATTTGTGGCTTATCCTTACCATGGGTGATGAGTTGATAATCAGATGGACTAGTTCTGATACCCGTTGGAGCACACAATGACTAATTGGCCATTTAGTCGGCCCTATACCTAATTAATGCGTGCGTGCGTGTGTGTGTGGGTACATTGCGTGCCATCTGCTGGCTGCTGTGCACCAGACAAACAGAGAGATACAGAGGTTTTCTCTTTTATGTGTTAGGTATAATTTTTTACGTCAAAAATTATAATATATAATTCGTACACCTAGTAGTCCGTGAGCCAGTAGGGTTGGTCGGTACCAGTTGAGGGGAATAATGCTCTTGTGATTTTTGGCAAGGTATACATCTCTAGAGTTATAAAATATGTGATAGCATTGTTGTTAGGCTACTGCATACCAGTTTTGCCAAACCTGAATCATAGCGCGGAGCTTTCAAACCCATAACAGCGCAGAAACCCTGGGGGAAAAAATTAAATATTTTCACGGTAAGAAATCTTTTTTTGACAACGTTAGGTTAGCCTGCTTGTCTTCTTCGTCGTCCTGCTTAAGCTAAATTAGCATTAACCACAAATATGCTTTGCTGTTAGGTCTGTTTATTTTCCTGCATCACCCTTGTCATAGTAACTTGTTGAACTGAACCAACCAGGAAAAAATGTATTCACTCACCACATAACGTAGGCTACACATACAGCGTAGCTATATATAGGATGTCTATGAACATAGACACAGGCTATATAAGATACATTATATATATATATAGTTATCTTAACGCATAGCGGACACTTGTGCCCGTTTATGCGGTCTAAAGTGCAGTAGTCTATAACGTTGATATTGGAAGGTTGTCGTAATAACGTTAGCTATGTCCATTGCAGTTTCGAGGGGGTTACGTTAAGATTAGCCAAATGTGTTCTAAAGTATAACTAACGTTATGCTATACCTGGCTTATTTTCTTTTAAATGTGCATCGAGCTACTATTGGTGTATTATCAACAGGCTTTTGTGATAGCATGTCCTTTCTAGGCCTCTGGCTGCTACTGCGAGCTAACTTAGCTAACGGTAGCTAACAAAGTTACCTTTCATTTAGCTTTTTTATTCGGTAGCATAACTTTGCAGTCGTCGCTATACATGTATATGGTCGCTAACTAGAGTTACAACGGCAGCCATTACTCTGTGAAAAGGGAGAAAATGATCACCTTCACGTGACAGGTCACGTTGGCCAATCAGAGAAAAAACTTTGGGCCGTGGAAACGGTGCCGTTTTGAGAAGGCTTCTTCCTTTCTAGTTAATATATAGTTCTATGCTACAATGGCCTGAAATACTGCTACGCTCAAACACTTCCTGTATTTTCCCACCTCAGCCTCGTTTTTGTTTCGTATAATTCCAAGATGGCGTCTCGCGTGAATTGGGTGTATAAGCGCTGCCATATTTCCAATGGAGTGCTGTGAAATTCAACGAAGGTGCCCCAGCGCAATCTAGGTGCCAAAAGCTCACAATATGGTAATCGATAGAAGCAGGCAATCACATTTTGCATTTTTCCTGGGAAAAAAATGTTCTAGGCTGCACAGAAAAAAGAAAGGCATGATTTAAAAAAGCTCATTGGTGAGTATAGAATATAGAATAGAATATATAGAAAGCTTTATTGTCATTGTACATAATACAATGAAATTAGGAGTGCTACTCCTGATCAGTGCAGTTTAAAAAAATAGACAGGACAACTACAATACACTCAATTCATCACTCCAAAGTACACATATCACTCACACAGTACCCATTAATATACATGTCATTTGCTAAAATAATAAATAAAGTTAAGTGCAGGCCAGTGTAGACGGTGCATAATACGAATATGAGAAGTGCAAAATATATGAATATGACTAGGATATATAAATATGAATATAGAGAAAAGATTTCACAGATATGTGTATGGGTGGTGAGATGATTACTGTTTTTTGGTGTTTAGAGTTCTTATGGACCAGGGAAAGAAACTGTTAGTGAGCCTGGAGGTGCGAGCTCTGATGGACCTGTAGCGCCTGCCAGAGGGCAACAGGGCAAACAGGTGTTGGGTGGGAGGAGTCCTTGATAATATTATTGGCTCTGTTAAGGCAGCGGGAGTTGGAGATATCTTCCAGGGAGGGCAGAGGGCAGCCGATGATTTTCTGGGCAGAGCTTATGACCCTCTGGAGAGCTCTCCTGTCCGCAGCTGAGCACCCAGCGTACTACACTGTGATGCCATACCCAGAGTGCTTTCAATGACGGAGCGGTAGAAGGCCACCAGCAGCTTTTGTCTCAGATTGTTCTTCCCGAGTAGCCTCAGGAAGTGTAGACGCTGCTGTGCCTTCTTCACTGTCGCTGTGGTGTTTGTGGACCAGGAGAGCTCCTCCAAGATGTGAATACCCAGGAATTTGAATGTCAGGACCCTTTCCACACAGTCTCCATTGATGTGGAGTGGAGCAGGGTCCGCGCTGTGCCTCCTGAAATCTATGATGATCTCTTTAGTTTTTATTGTGTTGAGAGCCAGGTTATTGTCAGCACACCATACTGTCAGTCGCTGTACCTCGTCTCTGTAGGCCTTCTTGTCCCCACCTGAGATGAGTCCGACTACGGTGGTGTCGTCCGCAAATTTGATGACAGTATTTGAGGGGTGGGATGGAGTGCAGTCATGGGTGTAGTGGGCTCAGCACACAGTCTTGTGGAGAGCCGGTGCTGAGTGAGAGGGAGGAGGATAGGTGGGGGCCAAGTTTCACCGTCTGTTAGTGTTGTGTCGTTCGCAAACGATTCGTTCAAAAGACCGAATCTTTTGGGTGAACGAACTGAACTGAATCACTTATTGAAAAGATCCGTTCATTTCTCAGTTCAGTTGAGCTCTCCAACGGATCTGATCAGCAGCGAGCGTGCAGGGAGGGGGAGGGACTGCCGCGAGCGAACGTGATTCGTCCCCTGCGAACCAGTTCTGCTGTGCTGAACGAATCATTCACGGGCGGGCGGGCGCCGAGTGAGGCAGCGAGCGTGCAGAGTGGACTTCTGCGAGCGAACGTGTCGTGATTCGTTCACTGAAGGCTACTAGACACAGTGAGTTAACGTGACGTGATCCTGAGTGATAATCAGTGGCTCAAACTGCCAGAATCAGGCCCAGCAAGTTAAGACTTAAAAGTCATTGAAAACCAGCGTTCACCACCAATATTGATATTCAACGAGGAAACTTTTAAAATATCAAGATTTGTAAACGGAGTTTGGCACGTTTGTCAAAGCGACAGCACTTCCGCATGAACCGTTCGGCCGTTTCAGTTCACTGAGTCGGACTACGCAGTACGCAGTCGGAGCTCCGCCCAAGCACTGAACGATTCGGTGAACAGATCTTTTGAACGAATCTTTTTAATGAAATGATTCTAGTGATTCGAGTCACTGAAGTGAACTGTTTTGCCCATCACTACAGTCTGTGGTCGGTTGGTGAGGAAATCCTTAATCCAGGCGCAGGTGGGTGGGGGGAGCTGTAGGTGCCACTGAACTCTGATTGGTTAAGAACAAACCAATGAGTTTGGAACATGGTCACGTGATGATCCTCGTTAAGTCACAGTAGCATCGTGAGGAGGGCTAGTCCCTATTTCGCAAGGAGCATGCAGCTAACTAGGATGTACTTAGGCTATATCCAGGTAAAACCTTAACTAAATTATGGATACATTTTATTAAATTGACATCTGTCAACCTAGATGTACACCCCTCTCAATGATGCATATGACAGCATAGCATATAGCTTGTTGTTGGCTATGCTTTGTTCACACAGCTTTGAACAACGTAACGGCAAGTAGGTAGTTAACGTTACTAACCAAACCGCTTGTGAATAATGCTTGTTAACGAGATAGCTATTAAACATTTTTCGTAACTATTCGCGGCTCATTTATCTGAATTTGCAGCTGTGGTAATGTTAGGCTGTGAGGCGATTTCAACAAGATAGCCGCTACGTAGCCTTCGACATTTATCTATCTAACGTAGGCTACATTACAAGATCACCAAAGTTCATTCTATCTGTCCAACATTGACATTCCAGGGAAGATTTACCTGCAAAATGGGCTACAGTTTTCACTTTGGCCAATTCCATCACGATTTCTCATTATTCAGGCCTCATGCCATTAGCCGCGCAAGGACCGCTGATTCACGGAAAGCATGAAAAAGCGGTTGGGATCACCGATACTGCCATACCACAGAAGGTAAATAAACAAGCAGGTACAATAATCATTGTTTAAGTATCTGAAAATAATCATATCATAGACCTATTCAATAATTTATCAATGTATTTATTGTTTTGGTTTTCACATAACATCGATTGTAATCACGACACCCACTCTGCAATAAGAGGTCTGGGTGGGGCTGGAAAGAACTTTGTTTTAATGCAAGGGAAAGGTTGGTGGATCCAACATGTCATTAACGTTAGCAGTTTACATTTTCATCCGTGTCAAAAAATCATGTGTGTGTGTGGTAAGAACTAAAAAAATGACATAGGAAAAATAGATTTTTTTAAGAACTATAATGCAGTTATTATATTAATGGAAATCTGCAGTCAAAAATGAATGGAGCCCAATGGGAAAACTGGTTTTGAGCGCAAATTATAGTTATCAGCAGGGGGCGACATTATATCCGGTGCTGAGGTTGAGAGCCGCAAGCTGGCCCTTGACAGAGGGTGCGTCCCAATATTCTTCACTCCCCACCTCCTTTCCTCAACTCCCCCACTACCACTCTCCTACCCGGAAGTATGTAAAACTACCTGAACATTTTGAGTACAATTATTTGCATGTACAGTATACAATGTATCTGACATTGCGGTTTGCGTCGAGACATTAATATGTAACCATTAATACGTAATTACGATGTAATCAGCGACATTAGATTAAAACACAAAGATGTGTTTCCGGGACACAGAGGAGAGCAGGTGGTAGTGGAGGAAAGGAGGGTGCATTTTTCGAGTATGATCCGAGTTTCGCGAGCAATGCCGGATGCATTCATTTGGATTGAGTATTTTTGGGAACTATCCTATTCAAATTCAGAACTGGCGAACATACCACAGTCGCCGCGCCACATCCATCATGCACCACGCGATCGCATCACATGCTCTCCATAGAAAATTAATAGAATGCGTCGAAGCAACTTGCCGGATTTGGTGAGAACCCAACTTTAGTGTCAGATCAGAACTGACTGCCAAGAACTGCCAAGCATGAATTGTTTTTTTAGCCAAACAAACATTTAATTCAAGGAAATATATTGTGCATTTTCACAACCGTACATTTAATTAGGCATTATTTTTGATTAAGTTGCCACACTCTTTTGCACTTTGTCCATCTAAAAAGTTTATACTTGATTTTCAGACTGCCTGTATTTGTAAATTAAGATTTGTGTGTTTTCTTCATACTGACTGAAAAAAGTCTGCAACAGTGCTGAAGGTGAAAAACAAAAGTAATAACTGGCGTTCGTTTATGGTCAAGTACTGTGTGTATGTGTATAAACATTTCTAATAAATAAATGTTATATTTTGTACAATTTGCCGTTCCGATTGTTTGTGGAAAAATTATATACACTGATCCATTATTTAATTTATTTCATAACAGGATTTATTCATTGTAAACTGAATTTCATTTTACAGGAACCACTAACGAGAGAGAATTTCATACACAAGAAGCATCACGTTGTGCATCCCTGTACAATACTGCTAGGGAAAGCCAGTGACCCTACTCATTGTGGCTTTTTGGTTTGGGAAAGCATTCTAACATGAGCACAAGTAAATAGAAAATGTTTGTGCCATTATCCAAGAGCAGAATTTAAATAACTGGTCCGATCTTTAGTCCTATATTTACTACGGAGAATGAACAGCTGCAGTTTTCAATTAGTTTCTTTGTTCTAGAATTCATGGAGAAGGGCTCCCCTCTTAAAGCTGTGGCTCATTTGCCCCGAAGCAGCATGGCACACTGGCTAAAAATAAAAAGAATTTAATATAAATAAACATAGGTCTTTTCCAGGTTTTTGGAAAATATTAACCTCACAAAACATTTGTAAATAACGTTTGTGGGAATAAACTTAATTATTGAAGATACTGGAAATAAACATTTTAAATGTACCCCCCCCCCCCCCCCCCCCCCCCAAAAAAAAAAAAGTCAACATCTCACAATTTACAATTTCATAATTAAGATTCTCCATGAACCCAGATGCATACAAATTCCAAAAAACAAACCTAGACTTGACAAAAAAAATAAATAATAATATATATATTTGGCCTGCAAAATGAAGCCATTATACATGAATCTGAATGGACATGTGCCCGACCATACACATGTACTGGCCATGTAATTAAGCCCCTTTCCATCACAGATAATAGAGCTGGTTGTCCAGAGATGAGTCAGGCTCCTTGTGGATGCTCTGTCCGACCAGGAAGGCCAGCTTGTGGGCGTACTGGCAGGGGGCTGGCACCCTAATGATCCCCTGTAACAGAGCATTAATCAATCACAATTCTGGACCCAATTGCTACCCTTAAATTCAGGCCCCATTTCTTCTCATAATGAGGTCACACCCCTCCCCCATGTCAGTAAGGCAGCAACGGTGTGTTCCCAATGACATTAACAAACATTACTAAGGGGCACGTGTGGGTTTGAATCAGGGCCCCAGACTAACTTTTTTCACCATCGTCCCGGAACCGTCCCGAGAAACTATTTAACCATCACAAAGTCAATGTGGACTGTCCCAAATTTAAAAAGTAGTTTTTCTACATTTTTATTAGTTAAAGGAGCTATATGTAAGAAATTTACTGTACTAAATCGGCGGCAGTGTAGTATAATGGTTAAGGAACTCGCCTTGTAACCGAAAGGTTGCAGGTTCGATTCCCAGGTAGGACACTGCCGCCGTACTCTTGAGCAAGGTACCTAACCTGAATTGCTTCAGTATATATCCAGCGGTATAAATGGATAATATGTAAAACATGATAAAAAGTCCCTCTGGATTTAGCGTCTGCAATGTAAATCATAAATGTAATGTAAATCATAAAATGACCATGATATGTCATCAGAGATTATGTTTAAGTCGAAATACTGGCTTCTCCGACAACAATGCTACAGCCAGTATGTTCTCCTTTGAAATTTCCTTCCGGGTCGGAACGTCTCTATTTGTTTTGGCCTGTGTGATTCACTATTCTCTGAGTTGACTCCACCCAATGCCCATTACAAACAACCAGATGTACTCCGGTTGATATAAACGTTAGCTTATATCTGTGTGACCGTAAACATAGCCAGCCATGCATCTAGCTAACATTGACAGACTTATAAAAAATCCATGAGCTGGTTTATAATTTGCAAACAATAAATAAATTGCAAACGTATACATTAGCTGATCAACTTACAGTGTAGGACTCGTCGTCGCTTGTCATTGTCAAAATAGAATAAGCTCATTCCAAAATATGTTGCGCTCGGCTTGTTTTGCGCTTGTGTTTGTTGTGTCCTCAACCTGGCAACCCGCGTGAGCTTCGAGTCTGGGGAGGAGGGGGCAGGCGGAAACAACTCTCTCCAATATTGTGAATTACCCATATTAAACGCTCGGTGTCAGTGTTACATATAGCTCCTTTAATTAGTGATTGTTGGCATACATTAAACACGATTCAAATAATTAGATGAAAAATTATTTAAATATTTGTCTAAACGAATATTGAATAACAATAACACAACAACGCAAAGGTAAAAATCTATATCCCTGCAGAATTCTAACTCATATCCTAAAGTGTGTGTGTGTGTGTGGATAACCATAGATCAATAACAATAAGGCTATATAATAAGACTGAGGTGTAACAGATGTAAGCTATATAAAATAAGTAGTGAAAAGCACCATGGCAAACGCACCCAATATTCCTTGAAATTAGGCTGTTTTGATGCTTCGTGATACTGTACTAGGCTATGCTAATTTGCAGTTGCAGAGTACTTTTGAGCTACTGCCAAGTTTTTTATTAGTAGGCTAGACTTATACTGATGAATCTTAGACCAGGGGTTCCCAAAAAGTTTTCTGATGAGACCCCAAATTAATGCTCACAAATGTACGCGACCCCAACACCCAACACACGTGCACGTACGCACATACGCCTCTGTTGAAAATTACATAAATCACAAAGTAGATGCAATCTGTGATTGGTTGAAATGTATGAAGTAACGATTACATTTTTATATTTGGGTTGTTGAAATGTTGGACGTGTCTTATTTTCAGAAAAAAAAATAAAAAATTTCAGGCGACCCCATCCTCAAATCAGGCTTGGGGTCGCGACCCACAGTTTGGGAACTTGTGTCTTAGACAGTTTAGAAACAGCTGACTGTCTGAGAAGCACTGTTCAACACGTCGTTAAAGCGGTTCGCATGATCTCATTTGAATGCTTACACCATACATAATGGAGACAGTTAAGAAAAATAAAGCCACCGCGGTGGTGCAGTAGTCTAAAGCTGGGGACACATTACACGACTTTTCCAATCGTAAGCGACAATGAAAAAAATGAGTAGCACACATTTAACAACGGTCATATGCAGATTTTCAGTCTCGTGCCACACACACATAATGACGGCTGTTTTTGAGGAGCACAAATCTAAACGACAGAATAGACGCAGACAGATGCAGTTCTCTCGCATGAACGTGATTTCTTGTAGTAGACATGCACTCCTGAGAATGTCTTTTTTCCGATATTTTGAAACCAAAACAACCATGGAGCCCATACAGCTTGCAACTTTGTCAGTGTTGTTGTGGTAACTTGCAGAGTTGACATTGTACAGACAAACACACGCATGTTTCTGCCACAAATCCACAAGTCGCTCCTCATTTTTAGTATTCCAAAAAACATGCTTATTCGGCTCAGCCATCCGCACGTTGGATTTGATGTTTACTTCCATATTTTTCCACCTCTTCCTTCCTCTGTCGCACACACACTTTTCATTGGCTATTGAAAATTCCCGTAGCGATTTCAGTCTTTGGCCAGCGCAAACCACAAGATTACGCACAGACTAACCCCGATAAAATCAAACGTTTCATAAAATTGTGGTGTTCCCAACTGGGATCGTAGGAGACAGACAACATTCTTTCACTCCCACACACATAACAATTACAGCTGTGACTTTACAGCGCGACTAGCCTGGACTAGCCTGGATTTCGCTGGACTACCACAGACTCTGCCCGATCGCAAATCGTTGCCAAATCGGGCAAAAAAATTGTGTAATGTGTCCCCAGCTTGCGCCCCGAGGATCGGGGTTCGATCCTCGGTCCTGCCAGATCCAAGCATGGCCGGTGCCTCAAGGGTGCGGCAATTGGCAGCTCTTGCTCCCGGGTGGGGGGGAGGTGCTCGGAGAGAATCGCTGCACACAGAACGGCCCTGGGCGAGTTGGAATCACGGTGAGGAGCAAGAGGAGTCGCGCCCTCCTTCCTACTACCGGCTGACGGGGTTGCGTAGCGGTGATTCTCTAGCGGTTGCTACACAGGGGGAATTGAATAAGAATAGTAATGGGCAACATTAGATTAAAACACAAAGATCCGTTTCCGGGGCACTGAGGAGAGGAGGTGGTAGTGGAGGAAAGGAGGGTGCATTTTTTGAGTATTGGGACGCACCCAGTGTCAAAATAGTAACACCGTGACAAGTGAACAAGGGCCGTGTCCGAATCAGCACTCTTCCCACACTGTTGAGTAGCCTTGGTGAGTAGATAGGGCGAAAAACCTTTACAAATTGCAGCATACTTCAAACACCCGGATGACACACTTACTTCCAGGGTTTCGCTGAGTACATTCGGGAGCACACTTTTCAAGAAGTACACAAACATTTTGGTCACATAAATATGACGTGAGCTTCGTTTAAAAAAAATGATGCGCAGTTTCGCTGACGTTTTCCTTCAAATACAACAAAAACAACACATGACATGGCAGCGCAAGAGTGGGGCGCAGGGTGGCCAGATCTTGTCGGACTTTCCAGCCAAATGGCGACTCAAAACTAGCCCAAATTATAGGGTATTTTAAATAGAAATCATCATGTTTTTACTTTTTAAAATAAGTGCGTGCTTTGCGACTTTTCATTTTTACCCATGACTGCACTTTGAAAGTATCCCAATTTAGCTGTAAAACCTGACATGGCAACACTGGTGGGATGTCTTATGACCTGCTTACGACACTTCCACAGTGTGGTTAGAAAATAGTATGGCGGATACTTCTGCCAGTGCACTGTACGCAGGAGACAGGGCGCAGTAGATAGGGCTCTGATTCGGACACAGCCTAGGTTCTGGCAGGGCTCGAACATGTGAGAGGTTGGGTGCTCTGTTTGCTCAATCTGATTAATGTGACAAATAAGGGAAAACATTCCCCCTCTCCCTCTCCACCTCCCCCTCCCCCTCCCCCTCGTCCCAAATGCGTCCTGGGGATTATCTCTGTGCGTCCCGGACACATTTTTTATCATCCCCGGGACGTTGGGACGTTGTTAGTCTCGAGCCCTGGTTTGAATCGGATTGAATAGGGCACTTGTGTGTTTGAATGGGGCACTAGCGGGATTAAATGGGGGAATTTGTGTGCATCAATGGGGAACTTGGGGGATTGAATGGGGGCACGTTTTACCTGCCAGTTGTAGTACATGTGGCAGAGTTTGTAGGTCAGCCTCTGCATGTGATCGGGTTTAAGGCCGCTACTGTCATACACCACGTTGTAGTGAGTGGGCGTGACACTCCCCATGTGCACTGCTTGGCTCACGATGAAGAAATCATACCTGAAAAATTATTGGTTATGAGAAGACAAGCCATGTCCTGGGGGACACAGTTTGCTGGTAGTCTGCTGGTTTTCAATGTGTATAGCACCATCAATTCATTCAAGTGATTAATTGGCTTAAGACTCCATACCCCCTGTTCTCAAGGCCTTAACTGGCTGCCAATTGAAAGTAAATTACAAATACCTGCAGACACTTCAGCCCCCCACCAAATGCATTTTGGCAAGCTTCTGACAAGGCACTGACCATTCAGGGCGTGTGACGTGCGTGTCGATGACCGTTCCCGGTGGAGGGTTGGACAGGTTCCTGTCCATTAGGGCAAAGAACCTGGAGCTGATTCTCTTCTTCACCACAACTACGGCCAGTTTGGGCCTGGGGGGGGGGGGGGGGGGGTCCACAGGTCATAGATACAGCAGAGGGTAGCAACACCAACCCTGCCCCAGGTCACTCACATGTACTCCCCCATGGTGGACTTGATGCAGTCCAGGATCTGTTTCACCTCATAGCTCACCACACTCTGCAGCATGCCGTCTCCCACCCCGTCCCTGTACACGATGATGCGTGTCGGTGGTTTGTGATTGCATGTCATCCAGGCCTGCAGGGCTCCTGAGTGGTGGCCACAGAAATAGGCAGGAATGAGGTCCTTAGTAGGATTTCATTCTGACCGAGTACCAGTACCAAGTACGAGTACTGAGTACTCAGGTTTGGGTACTTGTTGATACAGAGTACCGATACAAATACTTTTAAAAATATTTAATTATTCTGCTAAATTTCTATAGAATAGATTATGGAACTGTAACTATAAACTATTGCCTAGGCCTATAGTCAACTTTGTATTTAATTTGTTTTCCCATGGTCGTCTTCTATGGAACACCGAGTCACACATTGATAAATAAAAGAATAAATAAATAAATGTGGAAATATAAAAATGAATAAAATAATGTGGAAATAAATAAATCTGGGAATGAATATAGAAATGTAAATGTATGTGCAATTAATTTAAGTTATTAAATGTATTTTAAAATTGATTTTCAATATTTTTTTCTAATATATTCATTTAGGTAACACTTTACATTAAGTTGCACCTATACCTGTGTAGTTAAATTGTAACTTATTTGGTAACAATAGGTTATTACTGAGTAACTCCAACGTAGCAAATGTGGAACAGCAATTAGTGGTATTCTTAATTACACATGTGAAACAAGGCCAGCCCTGTTACATCTGTCCTGCTGAAATTAAATCATTCCTTATCATAAAGACAGGTTGTGAAATTAACAGGAAAGGTTTATTTGTTGTGTATCATAAAGATGTGGCCTATGAGTGTAAATTAAATATTTCAAAATATTTACATGTGTAATTAAGAATACCGCTAACTGTTTTTCCATGTTACCTACGTTGGAGTTACCTCGTTACCAAATTAGTTACAATTTAACTACACAGGTATAGGTGCAACTTAATGTAACGTGTTACCTTCATTTATTTATTTCCATATATATTTACCGATTTCCCAACAAGCACAATCTGTCAATCAATTTGCTTTGCTCCACCCACTAAGTTTGCCTCGTTAGCACCCTTCCAACGCATGTCAGAGCATAGACTGGAGAAAAGTGGTTCAGAACTGCAGACAGAGTTTCTCAATGTGAGCAAATACAGTAATTGAGAAGTGAATTCCTGACATATTGAGAGAAACGACGGATAGAGAAAGCTAGCTATCTATCGGTTTTAGATTTAGATTTGCATCGGATGCTAGCGAACATTGTAGGCTAAATGGAACATGGTCATGTAGCTAGCTTTCTTGGATACAAGATCGCTATATTGCTCACAGCAATATAATCTATCCGCCCGCCGTTTCTTTCAATATTTGAGAAATTGACTTCTCCAATTGCTCATAAGAAAAGCTGTCAGTAACTCTGAATAGCCTACATGGAGGTTTGGAACCTGGTTGACTTGGAACTTGGAACTATGGGAAATTAGTGGGTGGACCAAAGCAAGTTGACAGATTGTGCTAGCTAGTTTTCTCTATCAGTTGTTTCTCGACATACTAATGTATTTGCTCACATTGAGAAGCGCTGTCTGGAACTTGCGGCCGCCATGCTTGAGTAGTAAGTTGAGAGGACAGATCGGTCTACTTTATTTTATTGGTACAGTTGTTGCCGCTGGTTGCTTCGGTTTATTTAGACCTTGTGACTTTCATGCGATCAATTTTTCGTTAAAATCACATCTCGTTTGGCTGTTTAATCAAAGAGGTCACCGAGCAGCGAGCTATCAATAAGTTGAGGAAAACAGACTTGTGACTTCAAAGCCTGCATAGCTTTTTGACGGACTGCGGTCCGTTTCATTGTTTTCTCCGCACGATAACATGTCAGTAGCCTTTTTCATCTAGCTATCTATGGGGCTCAACATGGTGGACTCAAACCGAGGCTGTTCACGAAACAAAGACAAAGACGAGGAACGATGCAGAGACTCCAAGCAGGCCTCCAGTGTTACTGAGACTGAGTCCGCTTCAGCGGCTCACTTCACTGAACTATTTTGTGCTGCCTTTCAGACACACAATGCTGAGATTAGTTTGGAGATCCAGTCGATTCAGGAGTCTACCGACAAAAAGTGGTGTCCGAGCTTAAACAGGCTAACGAGACACATGACAAAGTGGAGTTGGTGGTCCATAGTGTTACGGAGGCAGAGAACCGGATGTCTGTCTGTGAGGATAAGCAGGGGGATTTTGACAAAAGGCTAGTGGCTTGCAAGAATGCCTTGAAGACTTTGACGGATCAGTTTACTGCGCAGGAGAAACGCATAATTGGTGTTGAAGACAGTGACCCTGCAACCTCTGGGGGTGCCCGAATACTGGGGGTGCCCGACTGCCTGGACTTCATGACGACTTTCATTCCGAGGGTCATCGGAGGCAAAGGTCTAACAGACAAGGTGCGGTTGGACCATGCACACCGTGTTCCGCATCCAAGATCTGCGGCTTCAGTTAACCTGGGCCACCAAGCGATCATTGTGGCTTGTCACTATTTCAGTGATCAGCAAGCCGTGCTTGCCAAAGCGATCGAGATGTGCAAGTTCGACTTAGAAGGGAGCACAATCCTGGTCTTTCAGGATTTCTCACCTGAGACGATGCGGAAACGGGCCTCCTTTAAGGAAATCAAACAGCTTCTGTACAAGAAATGAGTGAAGTTTAACATGGCTCAGCGCACAAAGCTTTCAATTCACTGGCAAGGCACGAATCGGGATTTTGAGAATGCCCAAGATGCGAACTCCATTTAATGACAAGAACATTGGGTGACAGTTACCCGGACATTCCACTCAAGGTCAGTAAATGGGAGAATAGAATAACTTATTTTCCCGTTAGGGAACTTCATCAGGAGGTTGACTGCGTGGTTTTGGCTATAATGTGTTTCTCTCTCCAGTCCTATGGTGAGAACGGGCCATTTACCTCTTGGTATTTACAATGCTCCCATTTCCGATTCCTCGTGTCCACTGCTTCGGTAATGATGCGGAAAACAACGCGTTTCCCACATCCGACCTCCGACCATAAACGAATGTAGGGTTAGCACAGCTCAGCCTTGTTAGTATGGCGAACTGGTACAAGGAGTTGAGTGCAAACCCAGCTCTCCGTGGCATTTAAGCTGCCTCCACTAATTCAGACCGGGCAAAAGCAATAACAAACACCATAGCTTTTAAGAAAGAAAGATATGTGCCTTCCTTTGTTCAGGAAATTATGGACAATTAGCCACTGTTTACAATTTTATAACTTCATAATAAATGAACCTTTTTGCCCTGCTGTACCGAAAACATACCGAACAGTGACTTCAAAACCGAGGTACGTACTGAACCGCGACCTTTGTGTACCATTACACCCCTACAAGGCGGCTAATGTTGCTCTATGGAATGGGCTGATGGAGGACCTGAAGGAATTACTTATAGGGTGGTGAGGCGCCAGACCCACTGGGTTTGCCCTTCATGATTTGTGAGCTACGATCTATTATGTGTTTATGTTTTGGTGTACTTCCTAGTCCTTAGTCCACTGGGTTTATTTTTATAAAAAATATTTTTGGGGGGTGGAGGGTTGTTTTATTTTAGTTTATTGTCTGCCGTTTTCCTTGTATATATGTTTTTCTATGTGTAATATAGAAAATGGCCATGCTGATTTGGGTTGCTTTTACCTTTTGTATATTATTGGCTTAATAAAAATTTGTTCACAAAAAGAGAAACACTGTCTGCAGCTCTATACTACTTTTCTAGTCTATGCTTTGAACACAGTGTTGCCAGATTTTGAAACTATAAACCCACCCAATCTTGATAAAAAATAGGCCAATTTGGATAACATACATTAAGTTATGAATTTGGGGGGGGGGGGGGTACGGATTTATTATGGATGTGATCGTGAAACGGGGAGCAGGCGAGTGAGATTGTGGACTGGAGGTGGAGGTAGCCTACTGTCAGAACGGTAGCCAATCGATAGACTCTGAAATATTTATGAACCTGCGCACGTGCGCGCACACCGCATTTAAGTTATATGCTAGTTCTATTTTCCTAATCAAACGTTTTGTGCTTATGCAAGATCGGGGAAAGCAAGCTTGCTCACACAAAAAGCAAGTTGAGCAACATAGAAACATAGGCTGCTCATTTCAATGTTCTCACAGCGACTAGCCTACAGCTACTAGCCTACTTTTCCACGAGCAGCTGAGTCAGCGTTCTTTCAGATTTGGCAAGCCTTTGCATATCAAACAAAAGCAGCAACTATTAACTGGCTTCAATGACAACCGAGGAATATGCAGAGAGAGGAGGGACAAACCACACTTGAGCCAATGAATGTGAATAATTAGCTGAAAGAGGAAGATGAAAAACCGCCCAATATAACAAACAATAGCCCCAATTATGACAACCCGCAAAAAGTCATTTTTCCCTGCACAATAACATAAAACATTTGGCTGGAATACGCCCAATCTGGCAACACTGAACACATACGTTGGAAGGGTGGGTAACAAGGCGGAGTGGAGCAAAGCAGGTTGCTTGACAGATTGTGCTTGTGGGGAAATCGGTATACAGTCAAGCCGGAAAGTCTGCACACCCCTTCCACCTTCTCCACGTTTTATTACGTTACAGACTTATACTACAATAGATTGAGTTCATTTTTTGCCTCAAACATCTACACACAATAGCCAATAATGACGAAGTGAAAACAGGTTTTTAGAAAATATGCAATTTTATTTACTGACAAAAATAGGTTATTTAGGGGTTACATATCTGTACACACCCCTTAGCCTAATACTTGGTTGCTGCACCTTTGGCAGCGATTACAGCTTCAAGGCGTCTTGGGAAAGAAGCTACGAGCTTGGCACACTTGGGGAGCGTCGGTACACAGCCATTTTCAGCTCTTTCCACAGATGTTCAATTGGATTCAGGTCTGGGCTCTGGCTGGGCCACTCGAGGACATGCAGACTTTCTCCAAAGCCACTCCTTTGTTCTCTTGGCTGTGTGCTTTGGGTCGTTGTCATGTTGGAAGGTAAACCTTCGCCCCAGTCTGAGGTCCAGAGCGCTCTGGAGCAGGTTTTCTTCAAGGATCTCGGTGTACTTAGCTGCATTCATCTTTCCCTCTATCAGGACTAGTCGCCCCGTTCCCGCTGCTGAAAAACATCCCCACATCATGATGCTGCCACCGCCATGCTTCACTGTAGGGATGGTATTAGCCAGGTGATGAGCGGTGCCTGGTTTCCTCCAGACGTGACGCTTGGTATTCAGGCCAAAAAGTTCAATTTTGGTTTCATCAGACCAGAGAATCTTGATTCTCATGGTTTGAGAGTCCTCTAGGTGCCTTTTGGCAAACTCCAAGCGGGCTGTGATGTGCCTTTTACTAAGGAGGGGCTTCCGTCTGGCCACTCTACCATAAAGGCCTGATTGGTGGAGTGCTGCCTGGATGGTTGATCTTCTGAAAGGTTCTCCCATCTCCACAAGGATACGCAGGAGCTCTGTCAGAGTGACCCTCGGGTTCCTGCTCACCTCCCTGGCCAAGGCCCGTCTTCCCCGATTGCTCAGTTTGGCCGGGCGGCCAGGTCTAGTAAGATTCTTGGTGGTTCCGAACTTCTTCCATTTACAAATGATGGTGGCCACTGTGCTCTTTGGGACCTGTAAAGCTGCAGAGATTTTTCCGTACCCTTCTCCAGATCTATGCCTTGACACAATCTTGTTTCTGAGGTCTGCAGATAATTCCTTTGACCCCATGGCTTGGAGTTTGCTCTGACATGCACTGTCAACTGTGGGACCTTATATAGGCAGGTGTTGGCAATCCCCAATCATGTCCAATCAATTGAATTTATCATGGACTCCAATTAAGTTGTAGAAACATCTCAAGCAGTATCAGTGGAAACAAAATGCACCTCAGCTCACTTTTGGGTGTCATATCAAAGGGTGTGCACACTTGTGTACATATATTTTACATTTTGATCTTTAATGCAGACTTTCCGGCTTGTCTGTATATGGAAATAAATAAGTAAATAGGGAAATAAATTGGGAAATATATATGTAAATAAATACATATAAGAAAAAATATTTGAAAATACATTTTAAAATGTAATAACTTAAATGAATTGCACATACTGTACATTTACATTTCTATATTCATTCCCAGATTTATCTCTAAATTATTTTATTTTTATTTATTTATTTTAATATTTCCACATTTATTTATTTATTCTTTTATTTATTTATTATTGTGGCACTCTCGGTGTTCCATAGTCTTCCATCAAAAACTTTCTTGCGACATCACATTGAATATGCATGCGCAGACTGGAGGCAAAAGATCACGTCCATCGCCAGAGACCTATCGCACACACACGCACACATATATATATATATATATACACTACTCACAAAAAGTTAGGGATATTCGGCTTTCGGGTGAAATTTCAGGATGAACCTAAAATGCACTATAACCTTTACAGGTGAAATTAATTTGACCTTCTCTAAACTTTTGAATGCACATGTCCAACTATTCAATGTTTCAGTACTTTTTGCACAACTTGCTGTTCTCTAACAAGGAGCTGAACGGCAAAATTCACAACAGGTGTTTGATCCATGAATCGACCAATAAATTTCCTGGTTCAATTAGAATTGGTATTTAAACAGTCCTCTTCATCATGCTGTTCACATTTTGACATCATGAGACCAAGACGACACCTAACAATTGATCAACAGTACCTCGCCATTGTGACGCTTCAAACAGGATGTTCTCAGAGGGAAGTGGCCACTGAGCTTAGAGTGTCACAGAGTGTCATCAGCAGGTTGCAACAGAGATACAGAGAGACTGGAAGAGTCACAGAAAGGCATAGAAGTGGACGTCCTTTGGCCACATCCCACACTGATGACCGCTTCATTGTGAACAGTGCCCTGCGGAACCGGATGATGAATGCCACTCAACTCCAGGCACATTTAAGGGAGGTGAGAGGCACCCAAGTGTCACGTAAGACCATTCGAAACCGTTTACATCAGCGTGGTCTGCGTGCTAGACGACCTGCAAGGGTACCTGACCACACCACCAGGCACAGGCGTCATCGTCTTGCATGGGCCAGGGAGCATTTACGCTGGACGAGGGACCAGTGGGCCTCAGTGCTGTTCTCTGATGAAAGTCGATTCACGTTGAGCAGAAATAATGGCCGCCAACGATGTTGGAGACGTCAAGGAGAGCGCTATGCATCAGCCACTGTTGTCACCAGACGACCCTTTGGTGGTGGCGGTGTTACAGTGTGGGCAGGTGTGTCTAGTCAATACAGAACTGCCCTACACTTTGTGAATGGTACAGTGACAAGCCCATACTACCTGAATAACGTCATTAATCCAGTCATTGTGCCCCTGCATGAACAACACAGGCCTAATTTCATCTTCATGGACGACAATGCTCCAGCTCATCGAGGTCGCATCATTAGGGAAAGGCTGCTGGAGACTGGGGTACCTCAAATGGAGTGGCCTGCACTTTCTCCAGACCTGAATCCCATAGAAAACCTATGGGATCAGCTGACTCACCGTGTAGAGGCTCGTAACTCTGTACCCCAGAACCTCAATGACCTGAGGGCCGCCCTTCAAGAAGAGTGGGATGCCATGCCTCAGCAGACAATAAGTCGACTTGTGAACAGCATGAGACGTCGTTGTCAAGCTGTAATTGATGCTCAAGGGCACATGACAAGTTATTGAGACATTGACATTTTTGTTGTGGTATACCCACCACTGTTGTTGGCTTTTGTTTCAATAAATTGTTTGAGATGAGGAAATCACCATTGCATGCTTCTACTTAAATGCCCTACTTTCATGATACGTATAATATCACTGTAGCGTGAACTTACATTTTCCATAAATTTCACCCGAAAGCCAAATATCCCTAACTTTTTGTGAGTAGTGTATATATATGATACTGGAGAGATTTTTTAAAGTGGTTTTCATTTGTTTACCAAAGTGTCTTGTGTTTACTTTATGAAGAGCATTACTGTCTGGTACGAAACTACTAAGAATTGCTTTGTTTCAGCCTGATAACCTTGCGTGTCCAAGCTTCCTCACGCGGTTACGTACCTAAGCCGTTCACGTTTTACCTCGCACCAGTTTATCAAAATCGTCCAAATCAAAGCATTTACACAGCCATCGTGTTATAATCGTGTCCGCATATTGAAAGGTAGGATTTTATTTTTATTTTTTAATTTAGAAAATTAATCTTTTCTTGCATTGATTACGTACGTAACGGTGTCCTCTAATCAACCGGGTATTACACAGCCATAAATAGATTAGAGCTTCAAAGTCCAGTTTCATTGTGGACCGCCTCGGATGGGGTATGTATCTATACATTAATGAAGTAGAAAAAATAAGTTATACTTTTGCACTCACGTGTCATTGAGACACCGGGCCCTATCTTACACCCGGCGCAAAGTGGCACTAAACCAAACGCAACTGTCTTTGCTATCTTACACCCGGCGCATGGTTCATAATAACGCCTTGCGTTCACGTCCTTTAACTACCATGTATTCTTGCGCCCATTACAAGTGAACTGGGCGTGTTGGTCTTAAGACGAGTGGCCAGGATTCTTTCTGGCGTATTGCTATCTTGAGCCAGCAGAAAGCGCTTGCGCTAGAACCACCACAAACCTGGTCTAAAGTCATGTCGCAGTTGTTTACATGTTATTTTAACGGCGCATATAAGTGCGTCTACATAGGCGTGTGCACAACGCGCGTACCATCCTGTCTGTTACACACAGGGCGCGCACAAGCATGACTAAAATATCTAGATCACAATGCGAAATATTATTATTGTGTAGGCTGTCAAAAATGCAAAATAATAAAAGGTTCCATAGGTCCACATACCTTTCCCTCAGCGAAGGGAAACGATGCCACATTACATTGCTCTCAGCCCACTCAACATCCAGGCGATGTGCAATGGTACGGGACAATGGCTATCCGTTAAAAAGGAGCTGATAACACCTATATCAAGCCTAATGCGCGAATTGTCATTTACACCTAATGCGTGAATTGTCATTCAATGGAAAACTCGCGCACTGCAATAGACGGACATTTGAGTTTTGAAAATGCGCTTCAGATGTCATTACAATACAGGTCTGTTTATCTAGGAATGCAGCCTGTAAGTGAATAGAAAGGTTTGTGACTGAAAAAAGTTTAAAACCTTGTCCAGTGAATATTGCTTTTATTGTTTTTCAAATAGCCTAGGCTACAGCGGATTCGCTATGCATAAGGTTTTTTTCGATAGCCTATGGTTAAAAAACGGAGATACGTAAATGTCACCATGTTAACTGAATTGTAACCTTAGTTATTCTTCGTCCTTCATATTTTTTTAATTACAGTGACAAGGTTTCCATACCGTCAGCTTATTAAAACCCCGTTGATTTCACCTGCTATTCCATAACTGAACAAAATATTTTAAAGAGAACTAAGCGTCTAATTAGAAACGAAAACAAATTTGCAGCACGTTACAATGAATTCACAATTAATTTAAATACCATTATCTGCATGTGCGCTTTAGAGGAGCAGGTCTGTTTCCCCTGCTGTAAATCGCACTTTTAACGGTCTTCCTGGGAAAGTGGATTGTTTTAAAGCATTACGCTACCAGTAAAACTGGTTGGTCACATTTCCATAAGCAGGACATTATAAAAGAAGGGAAAATATGCGTGAACCTATGGGTTGCCAACCTGACAGCTTTATTGTATTTGTTGTCATCATTAAGGCAAAATAACGTTATTTATTTTATTAATCAAAATTAGAATGCAGGTAATGAACTTCGGATGAAGCTTGAACATGAGTTCATTGCTTCATTGCATAATCAAACGAAATTCGTTAAACAAGCAGGCTAATTTGGCGTTTTCTAAGGTGAGAGGGAAGCCATTGGTAGCTTATTCTCAGCTGTTGCAGGTGCCTTTAACTAAATTTAACCGCATATATTTTGTAGAATAACAGCACTGTCGGGAATTACCGGGAACTCATAATGGTTTGTCCGAATAATATTTATCATAGGCTACTATTGATCCATATAGCCTATTCCTTGATCGCACTAAACACGCACGAGCATGTCTGTTTAGCCATCATATAAGCAATCCGCCAAGGTGGAAAAGCAGGCTTTTAAAGGGAATGGGATATGACATTTTGATTGGTTTATTGCATGTCACGCCCAAGACACACCTATAATTAATGAAGAGACTAGGTTCAGCCCAGTTGCACCTTGCGCCGTGCTTAGCACCCAAAAAACACGCCGTTAAAATAGCAAAAGTGGACTTGGACACGCCCTAAATGGACTTAGCGCCATGCGCTTAGGCTAAGCGCCAAGATCGCCAAGATAGGGCCCACCATGTTCACACTACTGTGGTAAATTTTATATGACCTGAAAAGACTATTTCCGGTTATTGAACTATCTTCTTTCTTTTTGATAGAGTCAGAGTTGTCAAACTTGTAAATAAATGTGTTTGCCTTGGTTTTTGCAACAATACATTTTTTAGTGTATGTCACGTTTATGTGTCCCAGTATCATATTTTGACATACAGTATATATATATATATATATAGTTGAAGTCGGAAGTTTACATACACTTAGGTTGAAGTCATTAAAACTTATTTTTAACCACTCCACAGATTTCATGTTAGCAAACTATAGTGTTGACAAGTCAGTTAGGACATCTACTTTGTAATTTGTATGCAAGTAATTTTTCCATCAATTGTTTACAGATTATTTCACTTTTAATTCACTATATCACAATTCCAGTGGGTCAAGTTTACATACACTAACGCCGCGTTCACACAGCGAGCAACTTGGTTGCTGGGTCGGTCAAGTCTACTAGGCTGGGGGCGGGGCAAGAGCTTCCCGTTGTGTCATCCAAGTCTGCTCGTACAGCTACAATTTTTTGATGAAGAGAAACAACGGCGGTAGCCTATATATAAGAAAGACATATTTGCGATGCAGCCTATTCTTTATAGTTATGTCATGACACTGATAATTATGTGTTCTCGCTAGCTAGCGATAGGCTATATCCATCTTCGTTGCGAGCTGGCGATCTTTATCTATCTATTATTCGGTTTTACAGTAAATGCTGGGCCAGTTTGGAGTGTAAGGGCATGTTAGACTGGAAAACTGACCAACATCATGCTGAACTGTATACAAATAAAGAAGCTATACCGTCTTTCATCATCGAAACCGATTCAAGACCCTTTTATTTCTCGAACGTAATTGCAAGTACCGGCGGTTTTATACATAAATCTATCAATCTAGATTTATGTAGCTATAAAACTCAACACGTAGTTTGGGATCAATGTGATATTGGTAAAACAAGCCACATATATCCTTTAAGGTTATGTTATGACACTGATAATTATACAATGATAATATATAAATTATTCACTGTTACCGCTGCTAACCCTATTTCGCCTAGCTTAGTTTGATAGGCAATATTAGGCTACGTAGCTAGCTAGGTTACGGAACAATTATTCACGAAATGGTTTCGTGTCGGTTGGAGAAATATGAAACGCGGAATTCTGATTGGCTGTTACGGCCGACGTTGGCCAAAAAGTTAAACTGTGGGCAACATTTATCGGCCGATTTTGGTCGCTCAGTTTTCTAGTTGCTCAGGTCGCTGAACGTCGCTCAGCTTCATAGAGAATGAATGGACTTCCGGCAACTGGGCGACCGAAGTTGCTCGCTGTGTGAACGCGGCGTAAGTTGACTGTGCCTTTAAATTTTAAATATTTGGTCGCATATCGTTTACATGCCATGACGTCCTGATGTCTGTGACTCTTGCGATCTTATTTTCTGGTATTCTTACAAGCGATACTATAACGTCTCTGCATTTGAATGGATCTCTATGGGAATTGGGGGGTGGGACTAGTTTAGCTGTAAATTACAGTGGAACAGTATGGAAACACATGGTTGGCTAAATGGCTCTAAGTCTTCAAGGGTCTGATATATCAAACAAGCCTTAAATCATTACTCTGCTGCCAGAAATACAGTAGATATGGATGGATAACTTGAAGGGTTTCTTCTCCTGACTTATTTTTCAATAAAGTTCAATAGGAAAATTTGTCAGGAGAAACAACCCTTAAAGAGATCCATCCATATCTACTGCATATCTGGCAGCAGAGTGATGGTTTGAGGCTTGTTTGATACCTCAGACCCTTGATGACTTACAGCCATTTTACCAATCATGTATTCCATACTGTTCCAGCATAATTTACAGCTAAATTTAGTCCCACCCTCCCAATTCCCATAAAGATCCATTCAAATGCAGAGACGTTATAGTATCACTTGTAAGAGTACCAGAAAATAAGATATCAAGAGTCTTTTGATGTTGTTGGGTCACAGACATCAGGAAGACAAGGCATGCAAAGCCAAATTATATGCGACCAAATATAAAAAATTTAAAGGCACAGTCAACATTGTGTATGTAAACTTCTGACCCACTGGAATTGTGATATAGTGAATTAAAAGTGAAATAATCTGTCTGTAAACAATTGTTGGAAAAATGACTTGTGTCATGCACAAAGTAGATGTCCTAACTGACTTGCCAACACTAATAGTTTGCTAACATGAAATCTGTGGAGTGGTTAAAAATTAGTTGTAATGATTTCAACCTAAGTGTAAGTAAACTTCCAACTTCAACTGTATATACACACATGGCTCGAATTGTCATCGAGGGGGAGTGCTGTCCCCCTTGTAACCAAAATTGGGAAAACCGTACCCCTTTTTAAGATGCGCAATCAATTCTGTAAAACAAAATGAATTGGGTTCATACCAATCGATTATTTTCACTACTTGCATCCTTTCCTTGCTCCTTAGCTCCACCCAACGGAGGACGCAATGCAAGGATGAGATACGAGGACGGAGGAATCGAGGCAACATGCATTAGGCAAATGGAATGTCCTTGCTCAGTCAAGCGTCAGTTTAAGCGGTCAATTCCTAATGACGTGATGCACAGCTGTATCACCTCTTAGTGAGGGTCTGATGTCCTGACTCATTTTCCTATTGAACTCTATGGAATGTGCTGGAGTACAAGGCCAAAACAACAAAAAATGTACCACTGTCCTAACTCTTTTGGAGTGCACCAGAGACTGTTTTAGCACACATACATTTTTTTCCAAAAAGAAAACATCAACATCATGAGAAAGTATACCCAACGTACAGCTCTGTGAATGTTAGTTATGCGATCAGGTTATGCTGATTCACTGGACCTCTTCTTGGTAATGGAGCACCATGAACTGACAATAATTATTGCTAGTAGGCTACCATTCTGGTGGCAACTGAAGGATGACTAATTTACTGCACAAGCACCTCACAGAATTGGTTTATTTCAATTTTAATTAAGTCGAGTCCTGAGCTGGCATGACAGTAGCTACATGAAGAAAAGTAGCTTACTTGGTGTGGCTGCATCTAAGGAAATTGTACAATTTAACATTTGCCGAATCCCTGTGTTTTCATCTCATGTAAAACTAATCCCTCTGAACTGAATAAACATAACTGGATAGTGGCAAGCTAGCAAGCTAAATTTCTATAAGCGATAACAGAATCTCAACCAGCTAGCTATTTGTGTCAGATTATTGGTTTGCTGCAAGATGATTTTTTTGCAAACAAATCAAATAGATAACATTAAACACTTTTTTTGTATAATGAGCTACATAAGCTGAATTTCAGTTATGTTTGTTTACACTCATTCCAGAGGATTAAAAACATTAATACCCTGTCAAGGGAATCGGTTAGGTTTACTTCAGCTATGAGAGCTTCTCTGCCAAAGTGCTAGCTGGATCCATACCATAGACTGTAGAAAAAAATATCAAAAACCATCATTCTACGCAGTTCAGTAACCATACAGTTTAAAACTACTTTACGGACGTGCACTTTGTAGTCAATTCATCAATTGCACACGTTCCACTAATCAGAGTCATATGTTGAGTCAACCAGAGTTTATAATGTTGACTCTACAATGAGTAAAACTACTATCAAATTGTAATATAATGCATTGATTCTTATACGTATTGTGGGTATAAGTGGGTTGAAAATATGACTGTAAACCCCTTATTTTGGTAGCAGGTAAAGCTACAGGAAAATTTGAGAGTTGCGGTGTGCTGGCTGGTTGCTGCCACTCCTGGCCCTCCCGCCTCTCCAGTTCCTATATAACATCCTATATATACGCTCTATGACAACCCTTTGACAAAAGCTACAAGTGTTGCTCTCCCCCATGTGTCAAGGTGTTGGCCTATGGCCATTCTAAAATTCAGTTTTAAGTTATGCCCATTTTCAAAACCATAATTTTCTACTGTGAATGGGTCTATGAAATGCCCCCTCTCTGGAATGAAACCCTGCAGTTCACTGGATGATACGTGCCTTGCAGTGCCCCCTTCAGGCCGTCCATGATCTCCTGCCCACGACTCTGGAGTACACACTTGGAGTACCATCTGAAAGAGTGGCAGAGTTTAAACGCATCACTTGCACACACCTCTTTGCTCTGGCCTCAACCAGTCAACTGGTCCCCACAACACACAAACCAAAAAGGGCACATAAAACTGGCTAGTACATTTTCCTTGAAATGCTACTGAAGCTGCTGAAATGTAATAACCATGAGGAGAGAGAATTTGGACTGACTGAGTCATATCCTTGTTGAGACTGGCCACCAGAGCCCCAATGGATCGTCTCCCAGCAGCAATGTCATGGTAACAGTCGATTCCCACGACCATCAGAAAATCGAGCTGTGGGTCAGAGGTCAAAGATCAGGGATGGATATAAAAAAAGGGAACCCCACATGTTGCCATATTCTTCCCACCCTTAACTCCACTAAATTTTATAAACCCATCTCTTAATCTTCTTCCTAATCTGAGGCAATGCTTGCAAACCAGCGACATTCACAAACATACACGTGCGTGTTGTAGTCCATGCCTTCCCTGATCCGAGATCAGCTGCCAACCATCAGGCTGATAAGGGAATATTCCTCTAAAGCCTGTGGATCAAAGATTAGCGTACCGGTATTTCCACATGCCACAGCTCGCCTCCCATCTTGCAGTTTATCTGGAGGGCAATTTTGGTGGCGATGGTCATGAGGGCCTGGGGCCGGCTGAGGGTTCGAGCTACCACACACTGACTGGGAGTGGCACACTGAACGCACAAGTACTTCTTGACACAGTCATACTTGTCCTTGCGGTTAGTGGGGAGAATGACCACAACCTGGGAAAGTAAAGGAGGCAACCTGGACACAATGTTGCTGAATCTGGATACAGCGTCACTCTGCCTAGATACAATGTCAGAGACCCCTGGATACAGTGTTACTCAGTCAAGATCAGTGGTTCCCAAACTTGGTCCTGGGGCCTCCCTGTGTATGCTGGTTTTCAAACTGATGGGTTCCGAGTTTTGTCCTATGAGAGTAGTTAAGTGTGTGTGTATTGAACAATGATTTACTGTAGCAGGTGAGATCATCGGGGCCTTGCTTGTAAATTGTACGGCAGGAAGGCAAAGGCATTGGACAGGCCTCTGCCTTCCCTGACCAGACATCTAGGTGCCATAAGCTATCGGGCATGACTAATGGCATGTGTTGTTGATGAACAAAATCATGTCATTCTGGAAGAGATTTGCCCTCACAGATAATATGGACAGACATTTGCGTCAAGTCAAGGCCTCCGAGGGTAGTTGAAGGTTGACGTACCGCAAACTTGTGCTGGGTTTCAGTGATCTTCTCACTGGCCGGCATGACATACAATAAACTTTTACTTTTTCTAGTAAAGTATTTGTTGTGTTAGTGAGTTGCATTGTCCTGACTTGGATTCCAATGAAAGTGGCTGGGTCCTAACTAGGGATGCACCGATATCACTATCTCTGGCCGATACCAATTTTGAACATTTAGGCAAAACATCGGCCGATGCCGATTTCGGTACAGATTGGTAGTTCTGCTTCCATACGTTTTATGGTCAACTGTTTAAAAACTTGCCACAATTTAATTGCACAACTTTAAAGTAATGCAACATTGAATTTATGACATTTCTTCACATTCATCCAACTTAAAATGCATTCCTCCAATTGAAATTGCATTCCTGAAATATCAGATTCCCTGAGAATTTTTAGGCCTGGTGGTATGCACTGAAAAAACCCTAGTGGCATATTGGTGTGGTCAGATGGTGCAGCAGGCAATTTATATTAGCATTCAAATTTCTGTTTGCCCTGTATATTCAAGACTTAAAACAAAATTATCACAAGGAGAGGATGACTTAATACGCTGCATTCATTGAATAAAATAAGATGTGTAATCTATGACCCATTAAAATTAAGACTCCACAATTGCACACAGAGCATCTTTACAATAGCCTCCAAACATGTTATAGTCTACTTCTGCAGACAATGTCTATTGCAAACACTAATAATAATAATAATAATAATATAACATAAAACAATGATAATTGGTGGTAGGCTACCTTCTTTGACAGTAGTAGTCTAGAAATTGTCTTTTCTCATGCAAATATCTCTGGGAAATAGCTTTGCCAGAGAAAATTGAATGCAAGTCTGCTGGTCAGGAAAATGAACCTACTACTACCAGAGTGTAAAGGAAACTACTACTACAAAGCGAGTCAAAATGCCTTATTATACATCCATTGTAGTACAGAAAAGTAAACTACATCTGCATGGTCGGTTGGTACCACGAAGACCAAATGATTTACTGCAGGTAACAAGACCGGAAAAGAAAATGCCCTGGACAAAGGCAGGACAGAGCCTATGTGCAGCTACGTTATGAGTTCCCTGGTTATAGCCTCTGTAAAGATTTAATTATTTTTCTTCACATTACTTTTACTAGGCTACTGCAGCTACGCAAAACCAATTATTTTGTTAGCTACAAAATTGTGCTTTGTAGGCTATGTGTGTGTTACTAGGCTACGTGTACCGTGTAGGCGATACAACCCTTTAAAATAGCCTATGTACCGTCATGCAGTTACAGTATACAACAGAAGTGAGTACACCCCTGTGCAATATCACTTAAATGTCAAATGATTCAAAATTGTATCACCTCTCAATAATTGCATTATTTCTAAGTTGACAAGTAGAGTGTTTCCTCTTATGAACAATCAAAAACAAATACTTTAGAAAGACTATAGTGAAAATACAGGCCTCAAAGTAGAAACTCAATGTAACAAAAGTGAATACACCTGTGATCACTGACACACAAGTTAGAAAGTTACACAAGTTAGTTGATAATATTTGGTTGCATATCCTTTGCATGCCATGACTTCCTGATGTCTGACCCAACAACATCAAAAGACTCTTGCTATCTTTTTTTCTGGTACTCTTACAAGCGATACTATAACGTCTCTGCATTTGAATGGATCTCTACGGGAATTAGGGGGTGAGACTAGATTTAGCTATAAATTACACGAACAGTAGGGAACACATGGTTGGCTAAATGGCTCTAAGTCATCAAGGGTTTGATGTATCAAACAAGCCTTAAACCATCACTGCTCCCAGAAATACAGTAGATATGGATGGATAACTTGAAGGGTGTCTTCTCCTGACAAATTTTCCTATTTCTCCCATTATTTTTTGGTGAGATAATGTATACGAGAACTAACACTAAGGCAACACCATCATTCGGAAATCAATAATCATTGGCGCTTGGGAGCCTCTGTCTGGGATATATGAGTGAGAGCGTACCAAAAAGTGAAGTGGACACACATGATAGGAGTTGGACACACAGTCGATACAATGACCATGAACACGCCGCAACATTAGATTGTACTATGTACAGAGCAAACAAGAGACATACAATGACAATGCGGTTCCACAAGAAAAACTTTCACTTTGGGAAGCCTTGGAGAAGAATCAATGAACATAAAAAAGCCAGCATGTCTCAGGTCCACTCCACTTTTTGTTACGCTCTCACAGATTTCCCAGGCAGAGGCTCCCAAGCACAAATGATTATTGATTTCCGAATGAATAGATATATACTCTATTTTCACCATTTTAAAAAAATGATTTTGTTGGCCTGATTTTGTTATCGTATATATTATAGAAACACTGAATATGCAAAACAAAGTGCAATTTCTTTTTTTATCTGACAGGCAAATGAAAACCAACTCTTGGATTACAAATAAAAAATACTTTTCTTTTTGATTGATAGGACATAAGCGGAGCTAACCATTGGTTGTGAACAATCAGCCGATTCAATGCAAGTTTTTAGTTTTATCAGCCGATACCGATCATTGGCAGATATATTGGCGCATCCCTAGTCCTAATGCAACCACAATTGCAATCCGAGACAGCTTGTTAAAATTTCTTAATTTCATATTTAGAGGGATTATTTACCCTCATAAGCTACATTGTCAGAAATAGCTATGCATGCCATGAAGAATAAAAGTTCTATGTTCACATTCTGCTATTGCAGACAATTACAAAAGAGGTAAGATTTTTTATTATTTTTTATAAAAAATTTTTAAATGATCAAATTAAAGACTGAGCTGAATCAATAGCCACTTAATTAGGTTATTGCCCACATGTCAACATATTTCATAAAGCACAGGTTTGGCTCTATCATTTGCGATGTCTTTTATTACCAAGCTATCCCTCTCACTTGAGTCTTTAATTTGATCAGTTAAAAAAAATCACCTTTTTATGTCATTGGCTGCAATATAGCACAATAAGCACAATCTGAATATGGGACTTCATGGCATAGCATGCATAGCTATTTCTTACAATGTGGGTTAAGAGGGCAAATAATCCCTCAACATGAAAAGCACCTAATTAAGAAAAATTAACAGCTTGTTCAAATTGCAATTGTGGTTAATGAAAACCAGCATACACATGGGTCCCCAGGACCGAGTTTGGGAACCACTGGTCTAGATGTAATATCAACCTGGATACAAAGTCACTCAATCTATGTACAATGTTAACCTGGATAAAATGCCAATGACTGGATACAATGTCGCTCAACCTCAACATGATTGTACATGTATCCATATGACAACCACAGTGCCAATCAGTCTCATCAGCCTTTACTCTATGGTTACAATCTGGATACACTGCCAGTCAATGTCAATAAGGTCTTGATTGTAGTTACCATCTTGGTTCCAGGGGCCACATTCTGCTGCAGGGCCCTCAGTAAAGACTCCTGTCTGTCCTCATATTCAATCCTGTGCCAGGGGGGAAGAGGGAAAAAAAACTAATCTTAGGACTGGAATCAATTGACAACTTGTCCTTGATTACAAATTAAATGAATGCAATAGTTTTTTTCTTCAAGAACATTTTGGCAAGTTAATTCAGTCAACATCACAATATTTAAGACTTAACTGAATGATTGGAGCCATTGGACTCTCTTATACTTGGCGCTAAGCTGTGGTAACCAAAACGCAAGTGTCTTTGCTAGTTTCAGACTGACACAGTTGTCATTTTTCCCGCCAGTGTCCATGTTCTTTAAATAGCAAGTGAACTTGTGCCCATCTGGTCGGGTTGGTCTTAAGATGATGTGTGGCCAGGTGCATTGTTGGTGTATTGCTATTTTAAGGCAGCTGAAAGCATTTACACTAAAACCAACACAAACCTGGTCTTGTCAAACAAAGTTTTATCGCAGTTGTTTCAATGTTATTTTAAAGCTGCAATATTAAGACAATAATAGGTGTGTGCACAACGCGTGTACACCCTTCTGTGTGATACTTACACGGGGGGGGGGGGGGGGGGGGGGGCGCACAAACATGCATAAAAATATCAAGATTAATGTGAAATATTATTGTGTACGTAAAAAAATGCATAATAAAAGGGTATAATAAAATGCAAACAGGCATGTTTTCTTCTGCTTTTAAGAAAGTATCCCCTGCTTAAAGAGTTTATGAGACTCTTCTACTCTCAATAACTACAGACCCATCTCAAATTTGACATTTCTGAGGAACATCCTAGTAGTCTTCTTGCATCTAAACTGAGACATATTATAAAAGTATCAATTTGGTCACACACAGCAGAGACACTGGACAAGGCAGTAATTAATATCAGAATGAATCTCGACTCTTCCCATCCATTCCACCTTTCCATCCATTCTTAATTTGACACAGTTGATCATGATATGCTTCTTGACAGGCTGGAAAAATGGTTGGGCCTCTCAGGTTCTGTGCTAAATTGGTTTAGAACTTCAGACTTTTTTGTCTCTCTAGGTGACTACTCTTCAAAAAAAAAAAGTGTTAGTATTTCATGTGGTGTGCCTCAGGGGTAAATCATCAGCTCTTTACTTTGTAAGTTTTTACGTGCTTCCATTGGGGGCTATCATCCGCGAACACAATATAGATAATTTTCACTCCTATGCAGACAATACCCTATTATATCAGCTACGCCAGATGACCTTCAGCAGTGGTGGCTGAGAATACAGGGCGCTTGGGCTCCGCCCCTCTTGAGGCATTGCATTGAATTCCCCTCCCTCCCAAAATAAATAATGAAGAATTAGGCTATTCAGTAATAGAAATAAATAAAACATTTAGTAAAAAAAAAAGTTAACTTGAAACTAAGTTGAGTGCTTTCAGCGATAAAATGTGTTATATTTTAGTTTGTAGTAACTCGTCACCGTTTTCCAAAGCGAAATCCAGTGTCCCGGCTCTCTCGGGCGCTTTGTGAAGATCAGTGAGTTGGCGCATGCCCAGATAGTGACCTTGGACTGAATCATTAGCTTAGCTTTAGCCAGCTCCATAGACTCCCCTTAGGGCGCTGGAAGGTAGCGCCCATGTTATTCACCAGTTGACCACTAGGTGTCACTTGTCACTCTCCTGCAGCTAGTCGTAGGTAGGATATAATTGGCTGATATGAGGCAATGACATATGACAATAAAATTTCAATTAAAGCTGGGGTATGCATTTTTTTTTGGTAATATCTGGTGATATTCTCTTCACATTCCGACAGCTAGCAATAAATCAACTGCTCTGGGAAAAAATCAGATATCTGTGGCTGTCCCAGGACAGATTTTCAGGGACTTCAGTTTTTCTGCGCTCCCAGTAGCCAACATCCAATCAGGTCAGCTCTCATCAAAATTGTGGCGCGCGTCCCCGAGAGGCTCACTCACTGGCCACAGCAACGTAGTCATGGCAGAGAAGCAGCAGCCGAAATTTCTTATACCAGCTTTGCCAACAACAGCGTATTCAACTAAAGTAACAAAGAAAAGAAAAAATGAAGAAGAAAAGGAGACATTGAGAAAAGAAGTTGATCGAGCTAGAAATAAAACCAGAGTCAACATCGGACGGGCATATCAAAGATGGAGAGAGCTACGGGACCTAAAAAACCTCAAGTGTGATGCAGAGCTCGCTCTATTTCTACTGGACAGGTAATTTATCTTGCTTGGTCTAACGTTATTTCTTTGTGAATTTGTTATTGTCCCGAACTGTAAGGTTAGCCAACGTAACGTTAGCTTGTTAGCTAGTTAGCTAACGTTAGTATAAGCCCAATGCCGGGATGTGATCCCACTGCTAACCATAGCTAGTTCTATGTTAGCTAAGATAGCTAGCCATGTAGCTACTGTCATGGAGATGTAGCCACTATCATCCTAGCTAGCTAGCTAGGTTCACAGGGATGTGTTTTATCAGGTAGGTAGCTAACTTTATCAAGCTAGCAATCGATAGCTAGCTAGCTTAGGCTTGTGCCACCAACGCGCTTTACATTATGCCTCACATTCATATGGAGAGGAAACCGTGCCACAATTAAATTCTATCACAAACGGGATTAGGGGGGGGGAAACAATCGCCACAACGTATTGTTTTGCAGTGAGCAGCACGAACAAATAGTGCCATGTTGAAATGCAATGCATTGCTTTTCACTGTGGACGTGAAGAGAACGTGCCACAATGAAAATCAAAATGATCATTTCATTGATTTGCATCTTGTTCAACTGCCATCCAGAAAAACAATTAGAAGGGATTACATTACACATAATTGAATGATGAAATCGTGCCATACCACACCGAAATGCAAAGTGCATCTATTTAATTTTCGGGAAGTACTATGCTGAAATCATGCAAGTTGAAAATGTAATCATTGTCCAATCACAGCTCTCTAGCAAACGGGGGCGTGGTTGAGGAAAACAGACACGGATAGTTGCTCAAGATCTGATCGAGCCGATCAGGACAGGCGTTGCCATCAGGGGGTTGCCATACGCGCTAACCAGCGGAAGGCTTTGTACTCCGGCGGGCGGTGCAGTCACAGTGGCAGGCCTTATGGGATGGTGAGAGTAAGGGGAGACACTTGTATAGGGTTCAACGGACGGGTGGGACTGCAAGGGCTGTGACGGGTAGTAGGCGGGATGGGGTGGTGGTGGCTAGACTCCGTCTGGGCCATACGTGGCTCAATCAATCACACTCACTCTCGTGGCTCAAGCAGTTTTAGTAGTTCGTTTTAGCAGTTTGAAATAGTCTACTTTCATATCTAGTTTCACTATACGGAAATGTCGCACTGCCCCTAGGGGCAGTCTGCGTCGGCCCGTGAAGAAAGCGTGCACTACGATGTTCACATATCTCTAAAGACACACTGAAGCACATGACAATGCAAGATTAAAGTTTGGTATGTATCAAAGTCATGGTGCGCAGTGCAATTTATTTATTTATTTTTGAAACTTAAAAAATAGAGTTATACAAATATTACAATTCTTTTCACACCTCTACTGTAATGCTTAAAAAAAGTGAAACAAAAAAAACCTGTTCTGTTCTCAGACAAATGATTATAAATTAAGGTTATATATAGTATTATTTATTTCAGTTAGGTTAAGCTATTAGAAGACTGAACATGTAATACAGTAGCCAAAGTCTAATATCACCGATATCTGAGCTTAATAAAAATTGCACAAGTCCAATTAATATTTTATAACCATTTCCTTTTACAGTGTCCTACTCTCACTCATTGAGTGGGGTTGCAATATGGACATTGGAAAATGTTTTCCTTCATCAGCTGTGATAATGTAGGTGTCTGATTGCGCGCGTGACGAAAATCAAACTGACATTCCTCTAAATTCTTTGCGAAGAATGGAAGAGAAACAGTACCATTTTGTGTCAATTTGAGCACATTCCAGAAAATAGTCAAAATGTAAACTTTGCAACCATGAGCTAACGTACTCCAACAGCACTATAGCGATGCAAAATCATGCAAGGTATAAACACTTGAGTGACTGAGTGAAAAACCATGTAGTAGCTGCGCTATCAGCTCGAGCATGACCACATCTATTTCTCAGCTAGCATCAATACGAGAGCTTTCACTTTGAAAAAGTGTGACAAAACTACACAAGAAAGTGTAGCCATTGGTGTTCCTGTTCTTATAAGGAAAGCGGATGAACCGTTTAGAAATGATAGAACCTTTTGTACATAGTCCTCCCATTTTCGGGAATCAAAAAATATTGGACAGTTTAACAATGTACGATAAAGTAATCATTTTTAATATTTGGTCGCATATCCTCTGCATGCCATGACTTCCTGATGTCTGTGACCCAACAATATTTTTGCAGTTTGGTGGAGTTTTTATTGGTGAGACGCCGAGATGGCGTCTCATTCAGACGGAGAGGCCATGTCATGGGGTGAGGTGTGTAGCGGACAGTAGTGCGTCGGTAGAAGACGCGCTGGTATCGATTGCTGAGCAGGAAGGAGATGATATTGTTTCAGCTTCACGTATGAATAAGGTGGCTGTGGTTTTTTTCAAAAAAATGTATTTTGCTGCACAACTGGAGTGCAAGTGGGTTATGGATTAAAGTAGTATTTGTGCAGGTAAATCCACTGTCGGCACCAACTACGAGGGTAATAATTTCAAATATCCCCCGTTTATTAAGAATGAAGCCATTGAAAAGGAGCCTTCTCGTTTTTGAAAGTTTGCCGGCCCCATGGAAATTATCCCATTGTGATGCAAAAGTGCGGAACTGAAACATGTTCTGTCATTTCGAAGACAGATTTTTATGTTTTTGAATTCACCTTCACAAACATCGGACATGTCATTTCGTAAAAGACATGATGAAAGTTTGTTTGTGGTGTTTGCTAGTACGGACAGTCTGAGATGTTTTGAGTGCGGGGATATTGGACATATGAAGCGAGCTTACCCGCATAAGGATCGTAAGGGTGGGGAGAATGTCCCAGGTGGAGGAAATGAAGAAAGGGCAAGGGAGGAGGCCAGTGGTCAGCCGAATGGCCAGCGCAGAGCCGGGATGTCAGCCGAATGAGGATGCAGGTGAGGGTACGAGTGGGACGGGGGAGCGGGTTGCGGATGAGGTGCAGCCGGTGGGTCACCAGGAAAGCAACCGGATGGGATTCAGACTGCGGAGTGGGGTAAAAGGAGCCACAGAGGGTGGATACGGGCCAGTCCAGTGAAAGAAAGGAAGGGTAGAATGTGAGAAGTTTTCAGAAGGGGCAGATGTAAATGTAGGGGTAAGTGGGCAGAGTTCAGAGTGCTTACAGACCTTAACGAGCTGTTGGACTTGGCTAATTGAAAGGAAACATGGCCCCAACAATTGAAACAATGGAAAGGATTATAAAACTCCTTCAAGAAGGAAATCCAACACGGAGTGTGGCAAAAGATGTTGGTTTTCCCAGTCAGCTGTGTCTAAAATTTGGTGCAAGTATAAACAAAATATGAAGGTTATAAAAGGAAAACATACGGTTAGACCAAAGACGACTTCAAAGCCTCAGATACAAAACAAAGCAATATGCCTTGAAAATAGAAAATGCACAACAAAACAAATGAAAAACAAATGCGCGGAAACAGGAGTCAGTGTTTGTGACAGAACTAAGAAATCGGCTGAATGAAATGGGATTTAGAGTGCCTTGCGAAAGTATTCACCCCCCTTGGCGTTTTTCCTATTTTGTTGCATTACAACCTGTAATTGAAATGGATATTTATTTGGATTTTATGTAATGGACCTACACAAAATAGTCCAAATTGGTGAAGTGAAATAAAATAAAAACTTGTTTTAAAAAAATTCTAAAAAAAATTAAAAAAAACGGAAAAGTGGTGCGTGCATATGTATTCACCCCCTTTGCTTTAATGTATTTTTAAAGTATCGTATTTAATATTTGGTGGCATATCCTTTGCATGCTGCTACTTCCTGAAGTCTGTGACCCATCAATATCAAAAGACTCTTGATATATTATTTTCTGGTACTCTTACAAGCGATACTATAACGTCTTTGCATTTGAATGGATCTCTATGGGAATTAGGGGGTGGGACTAGATTTAGCTGTAAATAACACTTGAACTGTATAGAATACATGGTTGGTAAAATGGCTGTAAGTCATCAAGGGTCTGATGTATCAAACGGGCCTCAAACCATCACACTGCTGCCAGATATGCAGTAGATATGGATGGATCACTTGAAGGGTTGTTTCTCCTGACAAATTTTCCTATTGAACTCTATGGAAAAATAAGTCAGGAGAAGAAACCCTTCAAGTTATCCATCCATATCTACTGTATTGTTTTTGCAATGCTAAATCCATCTGTAAATAAAGTATTCATTGCAGGAAAGTCAGACACGAAAGTATCATGGCTACAATTCACACTAGTGGAAATGGGATAAATATTAAAGCGATATAACAACCTGTTGGTAGGCTATATTGGCATGGCATGTGATGTTGTGGCAGGACTTGAAGCAGGCTGGCAAACCACACAGCTGTGTCAATACCACGGGTGAGTGTCTTATCGCTTTTATAAAATTGTTTGGGCCTATATATCTTATAATAATCCACCAAAGAAAGGCAATGCAACATTATTTATTATTATTTTTAATAGATTGTGCGGTGTGTCTCTGCTGAATTTATCAGGTTGCTAGCAATGTGGAGAACATGTAAATCGATTCAGAGCCTACCCTCGGTTTTGCAATCCGTAGCCTACATATGGTTTTCCACGTAAATTTTTATACCTATGCGGTGCCTTAGGGGCTCCATGCAAAACAGTATAGAAAAGAACAAACATAGCGTCTCTGTTTGATTCAGCCAAGCATTTTCTCAAATAAATATCATCGAGCAGGAAACACTAGGATCAATTAGATTTCTAAATACAACTTTCGTCATACCCACTTCCTATAGGCTACAACTGTCAAGAAAGTCAAGAAAGAAGATTAATAGGCCTATTTATCTCTGGCGACAGTGTACCTCGCCGTGTGGTTGCCCGTTGTAGGCTATTACATTACAAAAGAAAATGAATAGATAAACAGAATAGGCCTACCAAAAACAAAAAAAGTTTGGTACTATAATTTTAATACATCAATGTAATATTCGATATATCATGACATCTCTATAGTGATCCAGAAGCACAGACTGCCCTTTTACATATGCTCTGTATAGATGGAATCAGAAGATTTCATAAAGTTATGCCCTAAGGCTATTTGTTGGTGAAACTAACCTAAGAATAGAAAGATTTTGACAGAAACGTAAGCCCAAATAAAAGATGTCAACTAGCTGTCTAATGTTAGGCGTTGTTAGTTTTGTTGAAGTTGAACATAGCTAACGTTAGCTATAGGCCTAAGTCAAAAATGCTTGAGCGATTTTTTAAAAACGCCTTTTAAATAGTGTATTTTGGTGACTTATAAAGGATTATTCTATGATCTATCATTAGTTGTAAACTAATCACGATTAGCATTTAGCTATCTAATGTGGTAAAACATACTAAACATTCTCGAAATGAGCAAAAAAAAAGAGTAAATTTCAGAGACATTAGTCTCTGCTCTGTGCACTTGTTAGCTGGATAGCATATGTAGTCTTAGCGCATTTTTCATATTCCCTTGCAGCAATAAAAAAACAATTCCCACATTAGACTAATGTTCATTAAGTTTCGCTGTCTGCTAGCTAGCTAGCTGCTGGTCAACTAACCAGCGTTAGCAAGATAGGTTAACGTGCTGGCGAAAGTGATTTGCAGGAACCAAACGCCAATTCTGAGCAAATGAGCGAGATATTTCAACAGTAGTAGCAAAATGGGTAAGTCTTAAGCTATTGCTATTGTTTTGCCTGACTTTTACTGGGACGGGGGATCAGGAAGGTGCAATCTCCCTCTCCAGGCAGAGTAGCAGGACAGCAGAGAAGCGGCGCCCGAATCGCTTTTGAAACCGAAGGCAAGGGTATCGCAAGAGCCATACCCAAATGACACTACTGAGCTAACGGTCTAAAGCCACACACATAGGCATTTTTACACAATGGCTACCTAACGTTAGCTCCGCAAGCCACCGCAAGGTAAAACCCGTCAAATGGGGCTTCTAATGTTCCTTCGGTAGTAGTGAGCACGAAGAGATAATGTTCTCATTTCCGTTTTTTCCCCAGACACTTTTTGAGAGAAACAAGAATAGGCTAACTTTACAGATACAAAGATTCCGAGAGGTTATGTTAATTACATTAGCTACATGTTTTATTTAACATAATCCACCTTAAATTAAGCAGGAAGTCTGTTTCTTTGCAGACGATAGTAGGTAGCATCGCTAGCTAACTTAGTTAACTGCCCCCAGTCACTAACTTAGCCCAGCTAGCTAAGGTTAGTAGCGCTAGCTCTTGGTAGCAACATACTTTCATAATTGCATAGATGCGAGGACATAAAACAATTGAAGTCCTTCTCAAGTTTGCTTTTTGCTGCATTTGTGCACAGCCTAGTAATATTGTGCACATTGTTGTTAATCTCGGCAATTGTGATGCTTCATACACAATCTCTCCTGTGTATAAATATGCACTTCCGTTTAAACAGGAAATGAGTGTGCTGGCCGAGACAAACCCGGAAGCCTTACGTGCATAGAGCCAATTAGGTTACCTTTCAATATTCTTAAAATAAAGAAAATAAATGTTTTCTTGTTTGCACAGTTAATGGGGCGTTTGACGGGGTTCAATCCTCTCAATGATAGGCTAACCTACAGCAACTTCACACTTCAATAACAAAATAAACATTTCCCAAACATCAGTTCACTACTGAAGTAGATCGTTTCGTTGCATCAAAGTTTGGAACAAAAACGCTTTTTACAGAGAACTGTCACAAAGATGCTGTAAACGCATATTGGACACGTATTCCATATTCCACCAAATTTGAACGTTATATCTGGGTTTGTGCGCGGGGACACCTCGACTGCCAAGGTAGGTTAGAATCTCGGATCTTCTCGTTGGTGCTAAGTCCATGCTTCTATTGGACATTTTGAGATTTTAAGTGAAACATTATACGTGTCTAAATTGTGTCTACGTGTAGACCAGATTTCGCTTGTCAAACCAACGACTTATAGCAAAATAGATCTTCGATGCTTATATATGATTTAACGGCTCCTTAGATGATCTAATAGACGTCTAGTGCCCAGTGGGTAGGTTCAATAGCGATCCAGCGCTGCGCTGTCCATACTGCGGAACAGGACAGCTATTAGGAGCGGTTGATGCGCGAAACCACGCAGGATAAATCCAGCCTGTGTAATTTCTCTCAAGGCTTATTGTCCATATTTTAGGTAGCCTAGTAGAACATTCAGTAACTGACATTGATAAATAAGTAATTAGCATTAAATACGTAAACGGAATACACATCAATTTACAGAAGTAATTTCGTAATTTATTCTTTTTGGGGGGGGGGGGGGGGGTCCTTGGTCGTGCGTGCCCCGGTGCCCGTGGTTGGTAGATCCGGCCATGCATACATCCAGTCACAAACATGTTGCGGTTGCTAACGGATATGCTATGCCTATGTTACAGCCTTACTTGAATCAAGTCCTTTGAATAGTTTCCTCCGTTGGATTGCACATTCACAATGAAAAGGGGAAAGCTGGTCGCCCAATCCTGTGGTTGCAAGTCACAGGGTTGTGATAGATAGGGGAACCGGCCGCCTCATCTTGGGTCCCTGGAACTGGTTTCATTCGTCATCAGGGTTGCAGTTCATAGGGGTAGGTAATGGAATCGCATTATTTGCCCTGAAATATGCAGCGTGATCCTGGTGCAGACCACTTGCCTCTTTGGGGACTCACCGGGGGTGCTGTGCTGCAGGATCAGTGGGTGCGTGGTCCGCTTGGCGGTGGTTCTTGATAACCGGGTGCTCACGTTGCCTCCTTGCATCTCGTCTCCGGTCCTCCGTAGCCGATAGCCGGGGGTAGATGAGTCCGCCTCGCACAGTTGGGTCGGCGTCACGGACGGCCGATGCTTCCATGTGGAGCAAGGGCTCTTCCCCAAGCTCTTCTTGGTTTCTGGTCTCATTTCTGAAAAGTTTGAGGAATAATTGTTTGTCTCCTTAACCCCTTTGCGCAGATGCCTAGTGATAATGACGCGGCATCATCATTTTGCTCAACTGAGACATTTGTTGCAACCAAACTATTAGTGGAGTTCACAAACTCTGTGTTTTAACTTTATTGGTAGACGGTTCGTGACGATTTCTGCTGAATACGGAGTTTCTCAGTGTCACTATTTTCCTGTAGCAAGTCCATTTAATAAGCAACCCCCCACCCAGACTTTACCTACCCATGCGTGACATAGTGGACAGTAGCATCTATGTTCGAGTTCATAAATATATTTATTCATCAGATAAAATTAGAATTCCGTCATAGCAACAAGATGAACCGAACAATAGCCTGATCGTATGCCAGAAAAGCCGTGAAAAGCCCTGCTCACTCAAATGCAAAATAAACATTAAAAAAGTATTCTCATTCTACCATGTATTCTACTAGCAATATACACTACTCACAAAAAGTTAGGGATATTTGGCTTTCGGGTGAAATTTATGGAAAATGTAAGTTCACGCTACAGTGATATTATACGTATCATGAAAGTAGGGCATTTAAGTAGAAGCATGCAATGGTGATTTCCTCATCTCAAACAATTTATTGAAACAAAAGCCAACAACAGTGGTGGGTATACCACAACAAAAATGTCAATGTCTCAATAACTTGTCATGTGCCCTTGAGCATCAATTACAGCTTGACAACGACGTCTCATGCTGTTCACAAGTCGACTTATTGTCTGCTGAGGCATGGCATCCCACTCTTCTTGAAGGGCGGCCCTCAGGTCATTGAGGTTCTGGGGTACAGAGTTACGAGCCTCTACACGGTGAGTCAGCTGATCCCATAGGTTTTCTATGGGATTCAGGTCTGGAGAAAGTGCAGGCCACTCCATTTGAGGTACCCCAGTCTCCAGCAGCCTTTCCCTAATGATGCGACCTCGATGAGCTGGAGCATTGTCGTCCATGAAGATGAAATTAGGCCTGTGTTGTTCATGCAGGGGCACAATGACTGGATTAATGATGTTATTCAGGTAGTATGGGCTTGTCACTGTACCATTCACAAAGTGTAGGGCAGTTCTGTATTGACTAGACACACCTGCCCACACTGTAACACCGCCACCACCAAAGGGTCGTCTGGTGACAACAGTGGCTGATGCATAGCGCTCTCCTTGACGTCTCCAACATTGTTGGCGGCCATCATTTCTGCTCAACGTGAATCGACTTTCATCAGAGAACAGCACTGAGGCCCACTGGTCCCTCGTCCAGCGTAAATGCTCCCTGGCCCATGCAAGACGATGACGCCTGTGCCTGGTGGTGTGGTCAGGTACCCTTGCAGGTCGTCTAGCACGCAGACCACGCTGATGTAAACGGTTTCGAATGGTCTTACGTGACACTTGGGTGCCTCTCACCTCCCTTAAATGTGCCTGGAGTTGAGTGGCATTCATCATCCGGTTCCGCAGGGCACTGTTCACAATGAAGCGGTCATCAGTGTGGGATGTGGCCAAAGGACGTCCACTTCTATGCCTTTCTGTGACTCTTCCAGTCTCTCTGTATCTCTGTTGCAACCTGCTGATGACACTCTGTGACACTCTAAGCTCAGTGGCCACTTCCCTCTGAGAACATCCTGTTTGAAGCCTCGCAATGGCGAGGTACTGTTGATCAATTGTTAGGTGTCGTCTTGGTCTCATGATGTCAAAATGTGAACAGCATGATGAAGAGGACTGTTTAAATACCAATTCTAATTGAACCAGGAAATTTATTAGTCGATTCATGGATCGAACACCTGTTGTGAATTTTGCCGTTCAGCTCCTTGTTAGAGAACAGCAAGTTGTGCAAAAAGTACTGAAACATTGAATAGTTGGACATGTGCATTCAAAAGTTTAGAGAAGGTCAAATTAATTTCACCTGTAAAGGTTATAGTGCATTTTAGGTTCATCCTGAAATTTCACCCGAAAGCCGAATATCCCTAACTTTTTGTGAGTAGTGTATGCTACTAAATATGAAATAAATATACAATCCTACCATTGGTTTTACACATTGACATGTTCCTTTCAAAATTCAGTGGTCACTTTTTGTCTGGTAGAATCAGTTTGCGAAATATACAACACTTTATACCGCTATTACACTATCTGAAAAGTCGACTCGTAACACCCCCCATGCCCTGCAAGTCCGTCTCATTCATTACAGTTCATTCTGGTTTAATTGTCGGCTCTTTTATCCAATAGATAACATTTTGAACAATTTACTACATCCCAGTGTAATGGCAGGTTTCGTTTTAATGGTCTAGTATTGTGAAAGCTTTATAGAAAACGCATTAGGGCGGGGAGTAATTCCCTTTCCCCGATATGCAAGTATTTCTGTGTCTAAAATACAGTTTGTCTTGCTGGCTACATATGTACGTTCGTTTTTCCACTCGAGCACTGTCTTTCCAATAGAGTACTCAAGTGACTACGTCACGCTGGTTTCGGAAGTAAATTCCCCATTCATTTAGAGCATAGACTCTAACTAAAGCTTACTTTTAAACCATTTCTACTGATTATATCTTACCGTCAATTTCCCGGATTGTTCAATATAATGCCCGTTCGCAAACTGTCGTTTTTCTGGACCAGCTTCGAGTATATTTTACGTTTCAGTATTTTCTTGTGATTATATCAGCGCTGGAACTGTTTAAAAACTCGATGTCCCATAATTCCCTACGAACATGCAGCCTTGTCTCCAGACGTTGTCAGATAACGTTAGCCAGCAGTAGCACATAGCTCCGTTTTTAAACACTTTTTTTCTAACCTTAGCTAGCTAGCTTGAAGGACTAAAAGCTAGAATTGCTTTATGTGGTTAACCGTAGCAGTTTCTGTCCTTGTCGGGCGGGCTTTTCTACTTAGCAAGCTAACGTTAGCCCATCTTCAGCTGCAGTACTCCCATCTGCCCAAGAATGTCCAGACAGACGAGATGATGATATCTCATTGGTCAAGAACCACCTGTGCATTGCAGTACTGGATATGCAGTCCGTTAAAGTGGACTACAAGTCGAACTACAATGATTAATGCATTACTTTAAAAAAAAAAAATTGGAACATGCGATATATGGTCTATATCTTTGTACCACACAGGCTAATCCAGGAACGTTTCAGCTCATTCTATATATCAGATTTCAAGAAATAGTCGATAGTCTCCGAAGCCCATTCTATTCTTCCATAGGGAATTTACTTCCGAAACCAGACTCCGCCCACGACTGACGTACTCACTTGAGTACTCTATATGATTGATATTGATTGTTATTTTCACATTCTGAGTGCATTTCACATACCGTAGTGCAATCGTTAATTTTATTTTTGCTGTAGGCTACCGATTTTAATTGAAGATAGAACATTTGGTAGCATTTTGCAGATGGTGGAATACCATTTTATTTTCATGTTATCGTACATAATATAGGCTATGGCATATATACTTGTCACTTATGGCATGGCAAATGTGCATTCCAATTTACTGTGTGCTGATATTTGGTAGATTCATGTAAAACTTTTCCTTGGAGTCATTATGAATAGGAACATTAAAAAAAATAAACTACAGAAACATGCACTCCCGGGGCAAATGTATACATACTGTAGAGTACAGGGAAAAGTGATGTTTTATTGAGGTACAAGAGTGAATGATTAGGCTACATATGTAGGTGTATGTAACACTTTGATATCAATGTTTTTATCTTAAACCATCAGGAGGAGCAAATAATTTTATTCATTTTATGACATGTTTTGCATTGGGGTTTTGGACCATATACATCTATCCCCCTATACTCAGTGCTGCCCCTGATGTAGCCACACTCCTGGTGGACCTACACTGGACAAACAGAGGTAAAGGCCTAGTACTAGCCTCATAGTTTTAGTTTCAGCGCGGGTTTCCAGCATAGCCGTCAGTTGCTGAACTGTAGAGCGAAGCAGTGTGACCCAGAGAGGCTTCCGATACACAGTATCCCGTCTTTAACAATCAATGTTATCAGCGGATTACCGTATGCGAGAGCTAACGCAGCCTTTGGAGGACGGGAAAATCCCGTAGCACCGACCGTAGTCGCAAAGCCTTAAGCACTAGCAGAAGTATACAAATACAAAAGTTTACGTCTCAACTATGCATCAGCGAGAAGAAAGAAGAGGACGTCCGCATTGACGTGACCTCTATTTATAGAGGAAGTGACATCGTCACGCCGAGGTCACAGCCATGAAGTGGGTGGTATAAAATTGTCGAATGCATCCGGCTGCGAGAAAGTATATTCATAAGTGGTCGACCCTAATGGTCGAAGGAAGGAAATAGAACTTGGAACCAGGAGATGAATTAAATAAATGGTAAGTACTTTGGTTTACTGAGCACCACCATCAAAGAGCAAACAAAAAAACACCATCGATTCATGAATTTACTTACGTGGGTGAAAGTTTTTTTATTTTATTTTTTTTAACGTGCACAGAGTTGAATCAACAGAGCTCGTATTTTGAGGTCAATTGGTGGACAGCAGCACAACGCATATATTAATGTATTTCCGTGCTCATAGTCTGGGAAAATTTGTATTACAATTGTCACGTGTTACAATTTATGGAGGAGGGTCAATGACAAATAAAGCTTCTAAAAAGTTATTTTTAAAAAGTCTTTTCAAAGACAAAGTCTCATTTGTTAAATAACATTTCATTTAAATTCATTTTTTGACTATTTTTAACTTCACCGCCCAAAAAATGTCAGGTGGCGCAACCAAATATTTGTAAAAATATAGATATTTTCTGACCATTTATTTTAAGCGAAATCTTTGGCAAGTATCCCTTTGAGTGTCTACAGTGCCTAAGGGGCTGTGTCCACAGAAAGCGTTTTTTGAGCTACCAGCGCCTTTCTGCCAGCCATTTCTATGGTAAAGACGCGCTAGTAGCGCTCCTCTTCCCAGCGCCTCGCCTCGCGTTTTAGCGCTCTTGGTGGCTAGCGTTTTTTGGCGGAGTGCTCTGGGCTCCTCCAGTAGAAAATAGTTCAACATTTGGAGAGAAGCGCAGCTCATCAATGTCACTTTTTTTTGACCGACCAATCAAAATCGAGGAAGAGGCTGGACTAAAAAGATCAACAAACATGGCAGAGGAGAGGCTGATTCTTGCGGTGTCCGACAACCCAGTAATCTACGACCTAACCATGAAGGGCTACCACGACCAAAGCATAAAATATAAAGCCTGGAGAGATGTCTCTGCTTTTTTGGGGGTTTCAGGTGAGAATTATTAATTGTATTATCTTGTTGGGTTGATGTTAGCTTGCTATTTACCTTGTAGTTATGCTAGCTAGCTAACTGTCAGATGGCCAACTGTCAGTTCATATTATCTTGTTAGGTTGATGTTAGCTTGCTGTTTACCTTGTAGTTATGTTAACTAGTAGCTAGCTAACGTTAACTAACTGTGAGTTAACGTTAGCCAACTGTCAGTTAACTGCCAGTTCAATAGCGGTTACATATCGTGACATTAGAATTTCAAGGTTCTAACTGACATTTTGGACATTAGTTAGCTATTGTGTCATAAAATTAGTTATTGACATATCCAGGGCTTGACATACAGGTGAATTTGCCAATGGCTTTTCAAAGTTACTGGCCCCACCCAGTGTTGTATCCACTTGCCCAGAACCTATCGGTCAGATGTTCCTCAATCAAAGCTTTATTGAAACATTTGAGAAATACGCCCGTTTCATAGCATAACACCAATATAATTATGAACGCTGTTTTGTTTAAGTATGATATTTTAATAAGGCACGGGAAATTGCGCTCACTCTTCCGAGGCGAATCAGTGACTAACACGTATGTCTATGACATATACAAAAATAAGATGAGCCTTAATTAAAAACTGAAATTTGCAAAATGATTATGAAATAGATAGATAAATAACGTTTTTGAAAACAGCGCTATAATAGGTTCCCTCTTGAAATGAGAAAGCTACGACAAACTACGACAGCTCAGGCCTCAGTTTAAAACTTAAACTGCATGTGCAGTAAAAATACCTAGGCCTGCTGATTTTTATTTAAGAATATAAGCATGTTTACGTTATCAGGGGTGAGTCGTGTGCGCAGTCGGTTTGCAGCGAGACCAGCTGCTGAAAATACGCGTTCCGATGGGACCGATGTCCCAGGCACGCGTAAGTAGCGTGCTTCTTCTGTGTAAAGTTAATAACATGTTTCCTATTTGCAGTGCGCGCGCCCCCTTGTGTTTAACTTAAAGGTTGTATCAGCGATTTTGGGTGGAAACATAAATGATCACATTCATCTGATTTTTCCTCACGATCCGCTAGCTGCCCGCCCCATAAGCAGGCCGTCAAAAAACCGCGTCTCTGTAGGCAGCCTATGCTCCGAGATCGTACACAAAAACAATGGTACTACCAACTACTCAAAACCAAAATAAACAGTATTCCAACCAATCACAATGATCTGCACAAACGTGACGTCACTTCTGAAGCGAAATCCAAAACAAACATACTTATGAATAATTATGTTATGTTTTAAAAAATAGTGTTCAAGCATCCAGAATTATAACCACGTTAATAACGTTTGTAAGAAACCAAACCGTTTGTAAATCCGTCAAGATTTCAGCGAGATAAGAGTATTAGCGTTTGTGCAGATCATTGTGATTGGTTGGAATACTGTTTATTTTGGTTTTGAGTAGTTGGTAGTACCATTGTTTTTGTGTACGATCTCGGAGCATAGGCTGCCTACAGAGACGCGGTTTTTTGACGGCCTGCTTATGGGGCGGGCAGCTAGCGGATCGTGAGGAAAAATCAGATGAATGTGATCATTTATGTTTCCACCCAAAATCGCTGATACAACCTTTAATGATTGCATTTCACCAACAGCTCCCATTGACACAATTAAGATGAGACCGCAAATAGTTCAATTTGATCGTTAAATTTGAAATGGTCGATCGATCAAATTATTAACGGCAATTAATCGATCAATGATTAATCGTTAACACCCCTAATGTCAAGCCCTGCATATCAAAGCTCTGACAAGTGTCCTTTATGTATATGACTGAATGAACACCTCAAATTGTTTATTTAAGTAAGAACATTTTTTAAATTAATGTGTTATAATAGAAAGTTAGATAATTGTAGATACATAATCTTATATCAACAGTAGACGACTGCAAAAAGAAATGGAAGTATCTCAGGGACAAATATTTAAAGGAGAGGAAACTAGAGATGGACAGGAAGAGAAGTGGAGCCGGGGCCACCTCACATAAGAGGTGGAAGTATATGAATATTCTGGGGTTCCTTGAGCCTCACTGTAGGGAGAGGGCCACAACATCAAATTTGGTAGTGGTTCAGGGAGGAGAGGGAGGAGAGGTGTCGGGAGAGATCATGGCCCTGCTGGGGCCAATGATGTCGCCCCAAAGAGAGGTAGGTGTAGCAAGCTAGTAAACAAATGCTGAAAACATACCCTAGTGTATTACTGCTGCTACTCCATATGGTTAACTCAGGTAAACTTAAAATATTATGTTTTCTTTACAGGTTGTGGAAAGTGAAGAGGAGGCAGCAGGCCCATCAGCACATCCCTCAGAGGACCCTTCACGCCCCTCAGCACGCCTCTCAGAGGACCCGTCAGCAGACACCTCTCCTCCCTCTCCTCCAAGGACCTCTACGAGGGTTCAGGAGACCCCGAATCGCAAAAGAAAGAGCACACAGCCCCTCACACTTTATCAAAAAAGTGTTTTGTCTGTCTTGGAGAGACAGACTGATGAAGATGAACATTTTATGATGAGTCTGGTGCCCTCTTTGCGGAGGCTTAGCAACCAAAAGAAGGCGCAAGTTCGTATGCGCTTTGAACAAGTGCTTTATGATGTGGAGTTTGGGGAGATGTAGACACACACACACACACGATTATTTTCTTTTCTTTAAAATGTTCTCTATCCTAATATTTCAAATACAAATCAGTTTTCACTTGTTCTATATTATATTAATATTTCAAATACAAATAAGTTTTTACTTGTTTTCTTGGCTACTGGCATGAAATGGAACTCACAATCAGTTCAACAATAAAAAAATTAATTGCCACACTGTATTTTACCTTTTTTTTAAAAAACATATGAACACCTGAATTAACTACGCACAAAATAAATAAGTTTAGATATTTTATTAGATTATCATTATCACTAGATGTATTAGGGATGTGTGTAGTAGCTGGTTTGCTGCCGATGGTAAGGAGCAGGGGGGCGGGGGGTTGTAGGGCTCAGAGGATGCTGTCTTGCCAAGGCACTCGACCGTCTGGAGAGGAGAAGTAGCTTGTGAAGGTCTCTCACTGCAGCTGCGTCTCTGGAGGCGTTGTTGCTGCCGACCCTGGGGATGCGCTGCACTGCACCCTGTGAATCTGTTGGCACGGTCGTAGTGCGGGGGACATCCTCTCCGTCATAATCCCAGCGCAGGAAGTTGTGGAGGATACAGGTGGCCTTCACCACGCACTCCGCAACCTCTGGGGACACTCCAAGAACCCTCCTGTAGAGCCTCCACTGGGTGGCAAGGATCCCGAAGGAGCACTCCACCATCCGTCTCGCATGGGATAGCCGGTAATTGAATATCCTCCTCTCTCCCCCCAGATGTTGGCCAGGGTACGGCCTCAAGAGGTTCCTCCGAAGAGGAAATGCCTCATCTGCAAGGAAGACGTACGGCTGGGGTCCCAGATGGTCTGCTCCAGGCAGGGGTCGATCCTCGGGAAGGTCAAGGTTCCCAAGCCGCAGAGCAGTGCCAAAGGCTGAAGAAGCCAGCGTGCCTCCATCGCTGCTCCTGCCGTAGGCACCCACGTCCACCAGTGTGAACCGGTAGTGGGCATCCACCACCGCCAGAAGCATGATAGAGAATGCCCCCTTACAATTGAAATACTGGCTTCCGCTGGATGGTGGGGCTTGGATCACCACGTGCTTCCCGTCCATGGCACCAAGGCAGTTGGGGAATGCCCAGAGCCTCTCGTAGTCCCCCGCAATCTTCCTCCAGGCTTTAGCCCCCTGGTACGGGCATGTAGTCGGAGACCATACACTCCCATATGGCCTCACACACACTCCGCACAATCCTCGCTACAGTGCAGAACCCCAGTCTGTAGCTGAAGGCAATGGAGCGGAAGGAGTCTCCAGTTGACAGGTACCTGCAACATAAAAAAAATATAATAAAAGATACATTATCTTCAGCTAATCAGAACAGAACTGGGTATGGGAAATGACATGACAGACAGACTATCAATAGCCAATGCATCTATCTACTTATCTATCTAGACAGCCAGATAGACAACTAGTTATTAGGTATGGGAACTGTGTCTGGATTACTTACATTTGCCTTCTTGTCAAATTAAATTAAATTAAATAATGCTTCATTGGCATGACTGCATTCGTTACAATGTTGCCAAAGCAAGTAACAGTGAAATTGTCTCTGGCAATATGACAATTTCACTGTTACTTGCTTTGGCAACATTGTACCGAATGCAGTCATGGCAATAAAGCATTATTGAATTGATATGACAGACTATCAATAGCTAATGCATCTATCTAGACAGACAAATAGCTAGCTAGTCTATTGCTAGTGATTCCGTTTAGTATCTAGCTAAGTTAGCTAGCTAGCTAGCTACGTTAGTGATACAGTTTAGTAACGTTAGCTAGCTAGCCAGACACTAAACTGTATCATCATGTTTATCAATGAAGACAATGTTCACGTTTTAGCTACTCACCTCAGACAAATGCAGCCGTTCAGCAGGGCTGATGGTCTCCCTGTAGTTGGTCTGCATTTTGGCGATGGTTGGCCCGATCTTTTGGAGTACCTCCTCAAACTGCTGCCTGTTCAGCCTGAAGTATGCTTTGAACCAGGCATCGTCCAGGTGCAGCTCTTGGACGAGCCGGTGATACTCCCCAAACTGCCTCCTACCACGATTGATGTCGTGCACCCACACACTCCTACCCCTTCTCCTGACAGCGGGATCTTCATCAATATCCATCGCTAGAGCAATCGCAAGGATCCGGTTTCTGGCATTCATGTTTACCGTTATGTTAAACGTTATTTTGGTTAGGCTATTTGTACTAATAACGCAGATGATCGTAACCTAGCAACAATAAGTGCTCCGTGCGCTTTTGGAAACGCTCTGGGCATTCATATTTTTGATATCCAAAGCGCTCCGCCATGAAAAAAACGCTTTCTGTGGACACAGCCCCTAACACATTATTTTGTGGTTGTGTTTTGTATTTACAATAATTTAAGATTATTGCATTCTAGTGGCCAGGTATTTAGTATCTTTAGCATCTGATGTTACATTTAAAGACAGAAAAGTAATACAAATATACAAATGAATGCATTCAATACAATAGCTATTCACATCATAGTTATTAGCCATTTGTTCACTTTAACCTATTATTTATTGATTTCAATGAATATTTTACCTGGTCGCACCACCGGACGATTATCAGTTGTGCCACCTGACAACATTAGTAATGACAGGAAATATGCTGAATAATTGCATTTTTATTTCAAATACAAAAAAGTTTTTGTTTGTTTTAGTCAACCGTCTCTATTGAAGTAAAAGTAGTAAATTGATTAAAAACAGGATACATCACATGAGATCACATTCGGGTACATAGAAACTGGAATAGGCTACAGTGCAATAGATTGATTCGATACACTGTAATGAAAGATTTCATACAATTAATGGTATATTCCACTTAAAATTTAAACTCTTTTAAAGTCAATAGGATGGGTAAAGCTTGTGCGTTTTCTACTCTACATGGTTTTTAATAGAACTTGTATTCATTCAGTTCCATTCAGCTTTCAGTTCAGATAGCATATTTCAGTTCAACATGCTCATACAAATCTGGAGGAAATGACAACGCGACTTCTGAGGCCTATGCACTCTAGCAGAATGACATGCTTTCATTGTACCACATATTAAAACCCTAGCAATCGCCTGGTAAGACCCCAGCAACCACCTAGTAACACCTTAGCAACCAACTAGTAATACCATGGCAACCATCAACTACACCCTAGCAACTGGCTAGTAACCACCTCATATCACCCTAGCAACCACCCAGTAAGACCCTAGCAACCACCAAGCAATCCCCTTGCATACAATTAATGGTATTCCACTTAAAATTTAAACTCTATTAAAGTCAATAGGATGGGTAAAGCTTGTGCGTTTTCTACTCGTTCATGGTTTTTAATAGAACTTGTATTCATCCAGTTCCATTCAGCTTTCAGTTCATATAGCCTATTTCAGTTCAACATGCTCATACTAATACATGCCATTGCTAACGATGTCTATTGTTTGTTGTGTAATGCCTAATTTCTATTACCAAAATATAGTGTTCTCTGTCCTTTGCCTTTTCAAGCCAACTTGAAGTTTGTGTTCAAACTTATATTGTCTACTGTCTTTCTGTAGGGAAGGCCTTTTTGAAACCTTATGTCATACCACACAGGACAATGCATAAATATACAGTCAAGCCGGAAAGTCTGCACACCCCTTTCACCTTCTCCACGTTTTATTACGTGAGACATATTCTACAATAGATTGAGTTCATTTTTTGTCTCAGAATTCTACACAAAATAGCCCATAATGACAAAGTGAAAACAGGTTTTTAGACATTTGTGCTAATTTATTAAAAATCAAAATGTAAAATATCATATGTACACATTACAAGTATCATATGCACACCCTTTGATATGACACCCAAAAGTGAGCTGAGGTGCATTTTGTTTCCACTGATACTGCTTGAGAGACTGTTTCTACAACTTAATTGGAGTCCACCTGTGATAAATTCAATTGATTGGACATGATTGGGGATTGCCAACACCTGCCTATATAAGGTCCCACAGTTGACAGTGCATGTCAGAGCAAACTCCAAGCCATGGGGTCAAAGGAATTATCTGCAGACCTCAGAAACAGGATTGTGTCAAGGCATAGATCTGGAGAAGGGTACGGAAAAATCTCTGCAGCTTTACAGGTCCCAAAGAGCACAGTGGCCACCATCATTCGTAAATGGAAGAAGTTTGGAACCACCAAGAATCTTCCTAGACCTGGCCGCCTCGGCCAGGGAGGTGAGCAGGAACCCGAGGGTCACTCTGACAGAGCTCCTGCGTATCCTTGTGGAGATGGGAGAACCTTTCAGAAGATCAACCATCCAGGCAGCACTCCACCAATCAGGCCTTTATGGTAGAGTGGCCAGACGGAAGCCCCTCCTTAGTAAAAGGCACATCACAGCCCGCTTGGAGTTTGCCAAAAGGCACCTAGAGGACTCTCAAACCATGAGAATCAAGATTCTCTGGTCTGATGAAACCAAAATTGAACTTTTTGGCCTGAATACCAAGCGTCACGTCTGGAGGAAACCAGGCACCGCTCATCACCTGGCTAATACCATCCCTACAGTGAAGCATGGCGGTGGCAGCATCATGATGTGGGGATGTTTTTCAGCAGCGGGAACGGGGCGACTAGTCCTGATAGAGGGAAAGATGAATGCAGCTAAGTACACCGAGATCCTTGAAGAAAACCTGCTCCAGAGCGCTCTGGACCTCAGACTGGGGCGAAGGTTTACCTTCCAACATGACAACGACCCAAAGCACACAGCCAAGAGAACAAAGGAGTGGCTTTGGAGAAAGTCTGCATGTCCTCGAGTGGCCCAGCCAGAGCCCAGACCTGAATCCAATTGAACATCTGTGGAAAGAGCTGAAAATGGCTGTGTACCGACGCTCCCCATCCAACCTGACGGAGCTTGCAAGGATATGCCAAGAGGAATGGGCAAAAATGTCCAGAAACAAGTGTGACAAGCTCGTAGCTTCTTTCCCAAAATGCCTTGAAGCTGTAATCGCTGCCAAAGGTGCAGCAACCAAGTATTAGGCTAAGGGTGTGTACAGAAATGTAACCCCTAAATAACCTATTTTTGTCAGTAAAATAAAATTGCATATTTTCTAAAAACCTGTTTTCACTTCGTCATTATTGGCTATTGTGTGTAGATCTTTCAGGCAAAAAATTAACTCAATCTATTGTAGGAGAAGTCTGTAACGTAATAAAACGTGGAGAAGGTGAAAGGGGTGTGCAGACTTAACATTAAAACTTAACATGCAAACTCAGAGTTCAGAAACTCTAAATCTAGAATTATAAATCATGAAAAAGGTTTGAAAGTGTATAACAGCTTTAACTGAAAACTAAAACATTTTAGAAATGTAATAATCTTAGAGCTTTAAATAACATTATTTCATATAGTGACATTCCTTGCAGTTGCGCCACCTGACCAACTAATTTCAAATTAAACAGGCTTCTACTTGGACGTCTGTATTTGCTTTTGCCATTGCTATCAAATGCATACATATAATCTTTAAATGGAATAAAGGTTTTATGATAAAATAAAATTTTCCACGTTTTACATGTACCACCTGACATGGAAAGTGTACCAAGCCTACCTATGACTTGAAAGTAGCACTTTTTATCACTTGGGGTCCTAAGCAACAATTTGCCTATCATTCATCAACATCAAACATTATCACTTGAAACGAGTTATTACTGCCATCATTGCGCTGTCCTTTCCGGATTACCGGAAGCAAAAGGCTGTTCTGTTTTTAAGTTGTGTGTGTTGTTATAAAGAGTTGAAATAAAATTAGCAGAATATTAAATGTCCCCTTGCTTGTTCCGACGCATTAGGCCTATATGACGAAAAAATTTGAATTAACGGCTGCTTATTCATTCATTCAATTTCGCAGCGCGCACATGCCCACGTTAGCCTATCACGTGAGAGCTGACTTTTTTTTTCTTTTTTTTTTTTTTCGGTTAAACGTTTAGAGATTTACCTAACCGTTTAGCAGTTTTGTTAACGTTTAGCGGTTAAACGTTTAGAAGTCACACCCCTAATCTAAAGTTATATAAACGAAGTTGCTATGATTAAAATTGTGCCCGCAACAAGCCAAACGACAAAACTTGGTAGATCCATTCAGAACTGTGTCTTGACGACAACCCAGAGTTTTGGCCAGATTAACCCACAGGGTGGCGCTATAGAGCTCAGTGATTCACTAAAAATCACAGTTTTAATGTAGAGATTTGAAATGTGCAACAGTAACTAAACCCCTCGGTCCAAACATGAACATGTTTCAACCACTACCATCTTGAATTGGTGCCCATTTTGGATTTTGTTGGTTCATTTGCTACTTGTCCCACTTTCACCTGGTTGATTGTTATCAAACTGACAGAAGTTATGTCCCAAACACCATTGACCAAATTTGGTGCCGATTAGCCATATGGTGGTGCTATAGCAGTCTTTTGAATTCCAAGGAAGTAAATATTGATAGGTCCTCCTCTGTTTGACATAGCCTACAAACCTGAAATTAATGTCACACAATCCCCCTGCTCTTTGAGAATTAATACGCCTTAAAGGTTGTATCAGCGATTTTGGGTGGAAACATAAATGATTTTTTTTTTCCTCACGATCCGCTAGCTGCCCGCCCCATAAGCAGGCCGTCAAAAAACCGCGTCTCTGTAGGCAGCCTATGCTCCGAGATCGTACACAAAAACAAATGGTACTACCAACCACTCAAAACCAAAATAAACAGTATTCCAACCAATCACAATGATCTGCACAAACGCTAATACTCTTATCTCGCTGAAATCTTGACGGATTTACAAACGGTTTGGTTTCTTACAAACGTTATTAACGTGGTTATAATTCTGGATGCTTGAACACTATTTTTTAAAACATAACATAATTATTCATAAGTATGTTTGTTTGGGATTTCGCTTCAGAAGTGACGTCACGTTTGTGCAGATCATTGTGATTGGTTGGAATACTGTTTATTTTGGTTTTGAGTAGTTGGTAGTACCATTGTTTTTGTGTACGATCTCGGAGCATAGGCTGCCTACAGAGACGCGGTTTTTTGACGGCCTGCTTATGGGGCGGGCAGCTAGCGGATCGTGAGGAAAAATCAGATGAATGTGATCATTTATGTTTCCACCAAAAATCGCTGATACAACCTTTAAGGATCCATTAGCGCATCAATGTGGATGTACCACCATTTTGAATAAATAAAAAATCACTTTAAATCTATCATCATAGATGCTTTGACCCATTTGGACTAAATTTGTTATCTAGCATCTACAAACAAAAACAAGGTAGAGTCCGCACACTGGGATTTGAAAAAAAGACTTGAAAGTCAGTATGAAGAAAAATATATTTCATATAGTCTTGGAAATTTGCAGCAGCAAAAGTGCAAAAAGATCAAGTGACAAGTGCAAAAAAGTGAGAGCAAACGTTTCAGTCCATAGGACTTTCCTCAGTGCAAAAAGACAATGCAGTAGGCAACACACCAAACAAAATCACCCTCAGAATCTGATGGCAATGAAATACTAGACACTGAAGTGTGGGCATCATCAGAAAAACTGACATATCTGGACTTAGAGGTAGGCATCTTATCCTAGGAGAGCCATGGATAGACTTTCCCATTCCCATAATCAATACTGTCTTCTGAATTTCTGAAGTTTTTTTTCTGTACTTTATATTTCTCAGTGGTGCATATTAATTCATCTAAAAAGTTTTTTTAAATAAACTTCATTGCTCCTATGTTTTAGTGTCTCAACAGAAGCAATTTCTAGCTGTTATTTTTGTAAGGTCTTTCTGTGTAAATACAAACATCAGAACAGTCAAGTCAAGTCAGGCCTTTTTCAAGATCTCACACCACTTGGTGCAAAAATCTGAATTATTATGACAGATACTGGGTTATCTTTTGTATGCTCAGTCCTCCGGGTATACGTTTGGACCGCACATACTCACTGAGTGGCCCCATGTAGATGGAATCTTGTCTTCTTCTGCTGGAGAGTTTTGAGGTTTCTGAAGAGATCATCACTGGATTCACTTGGTATGAGGCGAGTCGCTATGTTAGGCACCAGGATTGCTTTAATTTCCTGTTCAGTACAAGTGTGTCTGTACAGGCACTTCTGTCAAGCTCCTGATATTAGCAAAAGTGGAGAGGTTGTACCACAAGAAAAAGTGGCTCAAAAAAACATGCAAGTAAGAGCAATAGGAGAGGCGCGCCTTTAATTTAAATTTCCAAAGAAGCTACTAAACCCAGGTGCATAGGTCTGTAAACAGTTCAAACAAAAATAAGGTAGAGACCGCACACTGTGATTTGAAAAAAAGGCTTGAAAGTCTTTAAAAAAATATATTTTATATAGTCTTAGAAAATTGCAGTAGCAAAAGTGCAAAACGTTAAAGGGCAAATATTTTTAAAAAAAAGTTATATAGAGAGTACTTAATTACATTCTTTGAGTATTTTAAATGCTTCTGTTCACAAAGAAATATTCAAAACGTAAAGGGTAAGTACACCCTAGATCACTTTTCTTCTGCTGTAAATGTGTTTGTATGCCTACCTTACAATTAAACCTATTCATCCGTTCCGTTATTTCAACAATTCTGAAATAATATTGTATATCATAAACTGGTAGAAAAGAGTCTGTGCTGCCATCTAATGGTTGAAATTCCCTTTCTGCTCCCTACACTCCCTATAATCCACTAAAATACATTTCTGAAAATATTTGAGGTGAGAAATAGGCCATGCAGTTGCTGAATCTTGATTCATATTTGATCTGCAACATCTAGTTTGATGAAATAATTTGTACATTGTACGTTCATTTATGCAAATGACAATGGACACAGCTCCTTCGCCCCCACCTGTCTCCCTCGCTCACCCCACAAAGTATTTTTCAAAATTGTGCAGTAAGCGGAGACAGGCTGAGACAGTGGGTGTACTTACTCTTTAAAAACTTCAGGCGTGAACATCCTCTGTACTGTGATTCATGGATAAAATACTGTTTGTTTCTTGATAATGTCATGTTTTATAAAATAAATAAATTATTGAACAGATTTAAAATATTCAAAGAATGTAATTAAGTACTTTGCTGCAGTCATGCATATCATGTGACTTCCCAGCTGCGATGTTGACCAATTGTGATTGTACTCATTTTACCTGATTGTGAGAGATCTCACCTGTCCTGTATCTTTAATAGTGGCCTTACATTGATGGCCCTTCTACATTCACCAGTGTGTCCATCTCCACTACAATCAATCATGGTTACATGTTAAAATACTGTTTGTTTTTTGATAATGTCATGTCTAAAAAAAATTATTTGTTAACAGAAACATTTAAAATATTCAAAGAATGTAATGAAGTACTCTGCTGCTAGAATGCATATCATGTGACTTCCCAGCTGCTATTTTGGCCAATTGTGATCGTACTCATTTAACCTGATTGTGATAAAGATCACCTGTCCTGTAGAGAGAAAGAATACCAAACCCGGACTACTTCGCTAGGACTAACCCGAGATAAGGAGTCCTGTATCTTTATTAGTGTGTTGCCTACTGCATTGTCTTTTTGCCCTGAGGAAAGTCCTATGGACTGAAATGTTTGCTCTCACTTTTTTGCACTTGTCACTTGATCTTTTTGCACTAAAATAAAATAAAATATGACATCATATAGTTTTACAAAACTATAAAATATAGTTTTGTAAATACTGACTTAAGTCTTTTTTTCAAATCCCTGTGTGCAGACTTTTTGTTTGAACTGTTTACAGACCTACGCACCTGGGTTAAGGAGCTTCTTTGAACATTTAAATTAAAGGCCCGACTCTCCTATTGCTCTCACCTTTCTAGCATATACTCACAAATATTTTTAAAAAAAGTTGCATTTTAGCAAGCCAATGAATTTGCATGTGGGTGTGGCTTTTTACTAAAAAGCTCATAAATCCAAAAGTTTGATGAAATGTGATGAAACTTAGTACGTCCATTCATAACCATAACATATACCACCGACTCTCAAACTTGCAGTCATCAAACCCCTTCTTAAAAAGCCAAACTTGGATATGAACGACTTGTCTAACTATAGGCCTATCTCAAACCTTCCGTTCCTCTCTAAAATAATAGAAAAGGTCATTTCAAAACAACTCTGGTCATTTTTGCACCCTAATCAAATATGGGAAGTTTTTCAATCTGGTTTTCGACCCTCTCATAGCACTGAAACAGCCCTAGTCAAAGTATTCAATGACCTACTCCTTGCTTCTGATAGTGGCTATATCTCTGTACTCATGCTTCTGGATTTAAGTGCAGCATTTGACACAGTTGATCACCTCATCCTTCTGGATAGGCTTGAAAATATTGTTGGCCTCCGTGGACTGGCTCTTTCCTGGTTTAGATCATACTTATCAGACCGATATCAATTTGTGCATCTTAACAATGACTCCTCCTATAAGTCTAGGGTTAGATATGGAGTACCACAAGGATCTGTCCTTGGGCCTTTGCTCTTCTCTCTATACATGCTTCCCCTGGGACAAATCATTCGTAAACATGGCATTAACTTCCACTGCTATGCAGATGACACCCAGCTGTATCTATCAGTCAAGCCTGATGAAATTGTCCTGTTGTCAAAAATGGAAGCTTGTCTTATAGATATAAAGGAATGGATGACCCATAACTTTCTCTTGCTAAACTCTGATAAGACAGAGGTAATGGTAGTGGGGCCCAAGTCCCTGAGATGCAAACTATCTGGCTATATGCCTAACATTGATGGAATTTCAATCACCTCAAGTGCTGTCATTAAAGATCTTGGTGTTACGTTTGAGCCAGATCTAGTATTTGATACACACATTAAAGACATCTCTAGGGTTGCTTTCTATCACTTGAGGAATATCTCAAATTCGAAAAATACTGTCCCTACATGATGCTGAAAAGCTAGTCCATGCTTTTGTTACTTCTAGATTAGATTATTGTAATGCTCTTTTGTCTGGATGTACACATTCCTCTCTGAAAGGGCTTCAGCTAATTCAAAATACAGCAGCTTGTATTCTCACGAGAACTAGAAGATTTGAACACATCAGCCCAGTGTTAGCTTCACTTCACTGGTTGCCAGTCAAATTTCGAATAGACTATAAGATTCTATTACTTACCTTTAAAGCCTTACATGGGCTTGCCCCCTTATATTTAAGGGATTTACTTTTCCCTTATAATCCCTCACGAACGCTCCGTTCGCAGGGCGCAGGCCTCCTTGTTATTCCTAAAATAGCTAAAAGTACCATAGGTGGTAGAGCCTTTTCCTATCGTGCTCCTCTCCTATGGAACAAATTGCCTGCTCATGTACGGGGTGCAGACACTGTCAGTCTATTTAAAGCTAGGCTTAAAACTCATCTTTTTAGTCTGTCCTATAGTTGAGGGGCAGGAGTGGGTGGCTGGCATTAGCTATAGAGTCTCTGGTGGACTGAGCGGTCAGTGCTGTCACTGGATCATTATTGGTAGTGTTGTGTTAAGCTCGACCGGTCATGGTCTGGTGGTGACTGTCTCAAGCCTGCCCTCATGGCTGTATTGGCCCCTGCCTCTGTTTAGCCCTTAGCTATGCTGCCATAGCCTTATTCTGCCGGGGTTTCCTTATCGCAAGCAGGGACCTCTGTCTCTCCTGCTGTGCTTGTTCTGCTACCATCTGAACCCCCTAACAATGTTTTTTTCTTTTTTCCTCTTCCCTGCTCTGGGCACCTGCCCGGAGCTCTAGCCCAAGTTTCCCGAGTTTCCCGCGTCCTTCCCCCGCCCCCATCCTGGCCCGGAGCTCCAGCCCAAGACCAGCTAGGCGCCCCCCACCTGCCACTGCTGATCTCTACATGATGGAGTCATCAGAATAGAATACCTCCCTATGACACAATCAACCCATAGGCCAGTGGAGGATGGGCATCCCCCAATTTAATATAACCCCAATTCCAAAATAGTTGGGACAGTATGTAAAAATGCACATTAAAGCAGAAAGCAGTGATTTGTAAATTCTCTTTTACATACATTTAATTGAAAACAGTACAGATATTTAATGTTTTACCTTATCAAGATTATTGATTTTTGTAAATATATGCTATTTCCGAATTTGATGCCTGCAACACGTTCCAAAAAAGTTGGGATAGGGCCAAAAAAAAAAAACTGGGAAGTTAAAAAAAACACCTGTTTGGAATGTTCCATGGGTAAACAGGTGATGCTATCATGATTGGGTATAAAAGGATATCAAAAGACTCTTCATATTTTATTTTCAGCAATACTATAACCGCTCTGCATTTGAATGGATCTCTATGGGAATTGGGGGGTGGGACTAGATTAAGCTGTGAATAACATGGGAATAGTTTGGAATCCATGGTTGGCTGAGTGGCTGTAAGTAATCAAGGGTCTGATGTATCAAACGAGCTTCAAAGCATCACTCTGCTGCCAGATATGCAGTAGATATGGATGGATCACTTGGAGGGTTGTTTCTCCTGGCTTATTTTTCCATAGAGTTCAATAGGAAAATGAGTCAGGAAAAACAACCCTTAAAGTGATCCATCCATATCTGGCAGCAGTGATGGTTTCAGGCTCATTTGATACCTCAGACACTTGATGACTTAGCTATTTAGCCAGCCATGGGTTCTATACTATTCCTGTGTAATTTCTAGCTTAATCTAGTCCCACCTCCCAATTCCCATAGAGATCCATTCAAATGCAGAGAGGTTATAGTATCGCTTCTAAGAGTACCTGAAAATGAAATACTAAGAGTACCTGAAAATGAAATATTAAGAGTCTTTTGATATCCTTTTATACCCAGTCATGATAGCATCACCTGTTTACCTGTGGAATGGCAAACAGGTGTTGTTTTCTTTTTCCCCTGTCCCAACTGTTTTGTAACGTGTTGCAGGCATCAAATTCAGAATTAGCATACATTTATAAAAAATCAATCATGTTGATAAGGTAAAACATTAAATATATTTCCTTTGCACTGTTTTCAATTAAATATATGTAAAAGAATTTACAAATCACTGCTTTCTGCTTTTATGTGCATTTTACAAACTGTCCCAACTTTTTTGGAATTGAGGTTGTATATACATTTGAAACTTGCTAGTGACTATACCCCTCAGTCCGTATATAGCCATGTATGTTTCAATCACCGGCATCTTGAATTGGGGAATTGATTTTGTTGGTTCATATGCTACTTTTCCCACTTTCATCAGTTTCATTTGAATAAACCAGGACACACTGAAGGCAGGTAGTGTCCAAGCATAACTGACCGAATTTGCTGTGGATTGGCCATATCCTGGTGCGATAGCAGTCTTTAGAATTAGATAAATTCTGCTGCGTTTGACTCTGGGACCTGAACTCAGTGTCAAAAGATCCCACTTTGCACAGAGAATAAACATTGCTTAAGGATTCATTAGCCTGCCATTATGGATTTGCCACCATTTTGAATAAATTACAAAACAGTTGAAATCTATCTGCTCCAAGATGCGTTGACCGATTTGCACCGAATTTGCTATTTAGCATCAACTCACAATTAAATTCTTTAGTTTGCTAAAAAATCACTTTGTTGACATTTGATACTAGCGAGGCTGACTAAGCAATTCATTATGAACATGCATATGCATGTTTTTGCATTCGCATATGTATTTGTCGGTTTGTGCGCTTAGCCCCCTTAATTGCTGATTGCAGCTATATTTAGGGGACCGAGCAGCATAGCTGCTGGTACCCTATTGTATTTGTTTGGATTCTTTTTTTTTTCTTTTTTTTCTCCTTTCACCTAAAATTCCTGTGAGCTGGTTTTGCCTAGAATCACCAAACTTGGCACGCTTGTTGTGATTGCCAAACTCTTGGATCCCCTATATTATGACGCAGATTGAACACCTGGTGGCGCTGTAGTGCACGCGACAAAATTTTGACATTGACACACTGCCGACGCCCCGTTTCACCTAGTCTCACAAGATTTGGTTTACAGGTCCCTTTGCTCATTCCGAACAAATTTGCCTCAAGAACCCATGAAGTCCGCCGTATTGTATTTTTTGCTAATTAGCATTTTTTGTTACTCTTAAAATGCTGCTACTCCTACAAAATTTGACCAATTGAGATGAAACTTGGTAGACACACTCCTTAGACCATGCCTCATAAAAAGCATGGTCCAAGGAGTGTACACTTATATTCACAAATTTGATATTTTAAAAGATGGCCGAATGAGGAGCCAATGAATTTTCACTGGGTGTGGCTTATCACAAAAATGCAGACCTGCCAACCTTGGGAAAATATTTTGAGTACCACAATAGTGTAACGCTCACACGCTTTCGCACCACTTCGCTTTGCACACGGTCACACCTAATATTTCATTATATGATGTGTGCTTAAACTGATAATCATAAGTGAATTGCATTCAATTATTTAATTATTAAATTAAAATGGAAATCATGTACAGTATCAGTCAAAGGTTTGAGTACACCTGCATAAAACCATTTTTTTATATGTTTTATTTTGTATATTGTAACATATGTTTTCATTGTCAAGTATTTACAGAAACTTGTGTTGCGATGTAAAACATTGTCAATTATGAATAAAACCAAGTTTCTGGGCATGATTTCCATTTTTATTTAATAATTAAATAATTGAATGCAATTCACTCATGATTATCAGCTTATATAAGCACACATCATATAATTTAAAAAAATGGTATTCAACTGACAAACTATCTAGGAATGCATGTTGGTTTTAGCTAAATTATTACCTGAAGCTCCTTGGTTGCTGATGTCAACATCATAATTGCACAATGTGCAAAATGCATGGTGAGGCATTTTTGAGGGGCGGACACGGCCAGTGCGTGCACCTGGTTTCATGTAAATTGGCCACATTTTGTAGGAGGAGTAACATTTTAAGTGTTTTACAAAAAATGCTAATTAGCGGAAAATCCAATATGGCTAACCATGTATCATTGAGGCAAATTTGTTCATGAGCAGAGGGACCTGTACACCACATTTTGTGACTAGGTCAGACGGGGCGTCGTCAGTGGGCGTGTCACAATATTTTCACGTACATTACAGCGCCACCAACTGGCCTATCGCCACCAAATTTGGTGAGGGCTTGTGAGATGACAACTTACTATATGCCAAGTTTCATGAGAATCAGCCAAGCTGTTAAGGAAAAACACAAAGTAGTAATAAATGAGTACATTTAAGCCAAAATGTCAGCAAATTCAAGATGGCGCCCACCAAATTAGTAAAGATCTAAGGTCTAAGTTTTGCATCTCTGCAAAGGAACAGTGATTTTTTGTGAATTTTTAAATATTTGTTTATATTCGGAACTCTATAGCACCACCACGTGGCTCGATTGGGTTAAAACTGTAGAAGTCCTGATGTTACTCCTAACAGACCAACCAAGTTTCATAACTATCTGTCAAATCGTTTTGGAATTATTAGCATTTTTGTGATAAGCCACACCCAGTGAAAATTCATTGGCTCGTCATTCGGCCAGCTTTGAAAAATCTAAATTCTGAATATAACTTTTATGAGACATGGTCTACGGAGTGTATACCAAGTTTTATCTCAATTGGTCAAATGTTGTAGGAGGAGTAGCATTTTAAGTGTTTTACAAAAAATGCTAATTAGCAAAAAATCAAATATGGCGGACTTTATGGGTCCTTGAGGCAAATTTGTTCGGAATGAGCAAAGGGACCTGTATAACAAATTTTGTGACTCTAGGAGAAACGGGGCGTCGGCAGTGGGTGTGTCAATGTCAAGATTTTGTCACGTGCACTACAGCGCCACCAGGTGTTCAATCTGCGTCATAATATAGAGGATCCAAGAGTTTGGCAATCCCAACAAACGTGCCAAGTTTGGTGATTCTAGGCCAAACCAGCTCACGAGAATTTTAGGTGAAAGGGGAGAGAAAAAAAAAGAAGAATCTGAACAAATACAATAGGGTACCCAGCAGCTACGCTGCTCGGCCCCCTAAAAATATTAAAAAATTCACTAAAAATCATTGACACGCCCACTGCATACGCCCCTTTTTATATAGAGTCACAAAATGTGGTATACAGGTCCCTCTGCTCATACTGAACAAATTTGCCTCAAGGAACCATGAAGTCACCCCTATTGGATTTTCTGCTAATTAGCATTTCTTGTAAAACACTTAAAATGCTACTCCTCCTACATAATTTGACCAATTTACATGAAACCTGGTAGACACACTCCTTGGACCATGCTTCATCAAGTTCTCCTCTTTCTAAACCCGACCCACTCCCCTACTTTGAGGTAGAAATTGTATAGTAACTTACGGGCAAGAAACATCAAACGAAGATAAAATGAAAATAACATTTTTAGCAATGTGTATTGTTCTATATGGATGGTAAAAGTAATTGGGTAGTGTTATAACAATTAAATAAAAACTTTTTAAATCGTTTTGAAGTCCTCAGCTCCCCAACATTGACCCCTGCTTCATAATGCATGCATTCATATACTGAAGGCTACGTCACTCTGGATAAAAGTGCCTGCTAAGTATCTGGCTCAACGTTACTACAGTCCTCGACAAACGCAGTTGTAATTGGAGATTCTATGTTTGCAACGTAAATGTTGCCAGTGGTTTCAAGGATTTTAATGTGTACCCTACTGTTTTCCTGGTGCAAGAGTGGATGGCATAGGCAACCTCCTGCGATCATTAAAAAACATAATGTAATCATTAATGCAGGTAGAAATTACACCAGGTTGAGAAAATCAGAAGTTTTAAAGAATTATTTTATTTCATTATAGGCGTATAACTGTATCAAACCTATTTGCAAGCTTTCAAGACCGCTTCCTGTTTTAAACCGTGGCAGTAAGAAATTCAGCCAACTCAGTGCCCTAAATGTCTGGCTGGAAAAATGGTGTGCTTGTTCAGTGTCAAAATTAGCTGACCATATCTTGTCTATCATAGCCAGCTAAATACCATTGTAAAGTAAATTACTTTTTCATGAAGATATTTGCATACAAATATTATTTTCTGAAATACAACGTAATATTCCATTGTTATATTAATTTAATTCAAAAGGTACCTGACTTCATGCACCTAGTTACCAAAGGTAGCTTGCTGCATAGCTAGAAGTAACATAGCCTACTTACATGTCCAACACAAAACACTAACTCCGTGTTACTTTTCATTCCATTGCTAAACTTCAGCTGGGGCCATTGAGGAAAAGAAAATCCTAGGTTGACTCGCTTCTTGAACATGCCCTGCAGGCTTGTTGCTTCGCTGTCCCTCCTCTTCTTTACCTCCGCAATTGCAGTAGCTAGGTGGCAATGGCAACAAAGGCCTGATCCCACACCACAGGCTTTGTAGCCATCCCCACACAGAAAAGAGCGCCACGCCCAGACATGCCCCGAACACATCTTAGAATAATAAATACAGGTTTCAGCAATAGTTTTTTTTAACAGATATTGCTAGTGCTCAGATATGACTGGTTATGCATGTATGGCAGTATGCATGGTTATTTTATAATATTTTAAAGTAAAACATCCTGCATGGGGTGGTTTGATTCATGTAATAATCGCGATTATAGATTTTGTGATTTTGCATCGATGCGCAAATTTCAAACATCGATCTCTATTTTTCTGGGCTCCATTCAGTTTTTTATGCCGACATACGTATGATGTGGTTTAAACCCAACAACAGATAGCGCATTGACAAAAAAAACAGAGTTTGTTTCAGAAATAAAGTTTGAGATGCAGATACTTCCTTGTCAGCCTGAACTGTGTTTTTAACATGATAGCATGGCAGATTGACGCCAGCAATCAACACACTCTAGATCAAGTTCTTGGAAAATTTCCACCCAACTGTGAGCGAGAAATGAACACAACTAAATCTATAGCATACTTAATCTCAAAAGTCGAAAGATTTGCGCCTATACAACGTGATAGAAAACCAAGGCTTTTGTGATATGCTCAACGCAGTATGATATGTCATCGTTTTTTTTGTTTCCGAAAAGATGATACCCAAGCTTTACAACAATATGGTTGTGCTGGAATAAATCAATCAGTGACAAACTTGAAAAAAGTCAGACGTCATCGCCTATTTTTACCAGTCATTTAGTTTGTTTTAATGTTTACCCATTTTATATTGTATGTAGGCTATGTCGGTATTATAGCATTTTAATTCTAACTAATATAGATTCATAATAAAAATTATTAGGTTGAAGTATGACATGAGCCTACTGTTTTCTTGCACTGTCCTTGCTCAGCTAGTGTTGCAAATAAAATTGGGGCCGATCAATTGGCTTTAAAATAAAGTGCAGAACACGTTTATTTTAAAGAACCATTTCAATTCTAGCTTGCTCTAACGATAGCTGAACAAAAAGCTAAATTTGTCACACGAAGAATCTAAGCTATAATTAATTGGAAGATCTTTGTCAAGGTGTCTATCTAACCATTAGGGTATCAATCCAAATTGGCTTCAATACTGAAAATTGAATGTAACAGAAAATAGTATTTTGTGAAGAAATCTTCCTTACCAGTAATTGGATAAATGGCTGCCTTCCATATTAAGTTATGCAGAGGTTTACAATGGACTGATTTTTTTCAATTTCATGTTGGATACATTTGTTTTGATTTATGTCTACACAAAAAATAACGTAGCCTATTGTAGGTTAATTCAGTTGTAGTATTTTTATTTAAATCATTAAGTATAACTGTTTAATGTTTTTGGAGGTATTATGCAGTCAAGTTGCAGAAAAAAAATTGTGATCCATCAAATTAATTAGAAGATCTTGATGCATCGAAAATTGTTTGTTAATCCAATCACAGCCCCAATAATCGAAATCGAATTGAATTGTGATTCCCACCCCTACTGCATAGTGCACCTTTACAGTTGCAAAACAGCTTCTATGTTTCAAGTACAAGTATACGCAAACATAGGACAGAATAATAATTATATGTCGATAATGAATTATTACCTTCTTAAGGGCTGTGGAGATGTATGACATAAATAACACTCCAGACACTATGTGATTCAAAACTTTTTTAATACTTCTCTCTTTCTTTTGAATCACATAGGAGTGCACTCAAATGCATAAACACAATGGGTAATGGTAATTCACACATCTCAAATGTCCTTTTGTTTAAACACATAAAAAATTTAAAATAATAAAAAACACACAAAATTTGTCAATAAAGTAATAAAAGTCCTAGCTAGGTTGCAGCATGTTATTCAGTCTAGTTGTGTACAACTACCTGTCAAAATTCTGAGCTAAATATTAAAGCAACATTACTGTAGATAGATGCACCCTGATGCTCATTGAAGGAGCAAAACCTTGTAGACATATTACCGTAGATGAATTTGTCCAGATGTCCTTCATTTATAAAGGAACGCTGTCCTCAGTATTATTGTTGCAGAATTTATCCTGATGCCTCTTTATTTATAAAGGATGATAAAACAAAAAAAAAATGGAGCACTCTTACTTAAGACTGGTCGAACGATGACGAAATTGTCCCTCTCAGCGTCGCAACTAGAAGCATCCAGGCCAGCATGCACATTCACAGACCAGTAGCTCTTCCCATGCAGACAAGTCACTGCAAGCTATTTCAAAAATTATGATTTCAGACACAATGGGCTCTATTTTAATAAACCAAATGCAATGGTGAACGCAAGAGTAATCGCTTGGCGGTATCGCTCTGAGGGCGTGTCGGCGAGAAATTTGGTAATTTCATGACGGCAATCTTGGCGCATCTGATGGCGGTATTGCTAAAAGGCTGGGTTTAAATGTCCAAGGTGTGTCTCTATGGTAGCCAATCAAATAGTTGTTCTCATGCTTTAAAAAAAGCCAGTTGGAACGCAATCGCTCCATGCAATTTCATAATGAGCAACCCAAACGCACTGGACCGTCAACGACAAGAGCGATTTTCCGCACAGGAATCAGACATACTTGCAACAGAAGTACAGGCTAGGACTAGTAATTTATGGATCACAATCCACACCACCTCGTCTCCCAGAAGTTCGGAAGGTACGGGAGGAGGTGGCGAATGCATTAATTAGCCTACATGAGGTGATGTAGGCATAATTATGATTCAAATGGTAGGCTTATGATTCAACTGTGTCAATGTGTAATTTATATATTATAGGCTATTGGCCTACATGATCGCAAGTTTCTACTATGCTGTCCTGTTTTATTCTAGTAGTTTAAATTAAAATTAATTCATTAATAATAATTATAGGCTATTTGTTCATTAAATGGAAGTGTAATGTTGGCATCACCTATAGACACTACATAGAACTACATGACTAACAAGTTGCCAAATTGCCAGAGTCTATTGCGTTGCCGCTAAGAGGTGGTTCCAGCGGATCATAACGCAATGGATTTTCGTTGGTTCAAATTGTCACTGAGCCGAAAGTATTTTAGAACACGCCCCAGACAGCGCCACCCATCCCACTGCAGCGCAAGCGAAAGGATGCTATGTTGAGAATTTGTTGATCCTAGCGGTATTGCTGAGAAACGCCATAGCGCCAATTTTAAGACGTTGATGCTGTCAACAAGCTTGCGTTTGACTATACCGTCCCCTTGCGCTGGTTTGAAAATAGAGCCCAATGTAGTTGGCATTTACACACAGCAATAGTAACTAGAAAGGTCGCCCATGCTGCATGTTGATGCATGTACCGTAAAATCAGGTATACATTGATAAGCAGTTGGAATTAGTTTTGAAGATTTGTTGGGATTATTGAAGTGCTTTTACTACTGACTCTGCAGGGGAAGCTCATACCATGGGCAGACAGAGTATGTATGGGTAAATATTTTCCATGTCAAAATGAAATGAAAACTAGAGAAATATGACAGGACTGACAGCAGTAATCTTGCATGGTGTTTGATCCATTTGTCCTTCTTTGTAGGCTATCAGAGATCATTTAGTAGGCCTAGAGTATAATAAAATCTCAATAGAAGATACATTTTGACAATTAACTGGGAATCAGTTTGAACGAGTGCTACCAGCCTGATCACGTGACCTCACATTCTGTTTCACTCCCATATCAGTCTGGTAGCACCCGTTCAAACTGATTCCCAGTTAATCACAACCGTTTAACTAATATGGGGCAGGGCTAATACGATGATTGTACCCACATGACTAACCCACGTTTCATTGTTCAGATTGGTTGTAGGTCTATCCAATTCCGTGCAGAATAATTTTGGTCTGCAATCGTTGATAAGGACCCTTGGAAATCCAAAATGAATCGAGTTTCCAGTCAAACCCCATTAACTTTTTTCGAATTGGGCTTGGTGAAGCCAGGCTAATGTCATTATATCAAAATTTGTACATCTAATGTTCTTTTAACGATGTGAACAAAGTTCAATTGGCCATATTTAGCTAGCTAACTAACTAGCGTTTTTTACCTTTCTGTTGTGTGCGCAGGTAGTTCCCTGCAGCACCAACAGACAGAAAAAAAATGGAGCCACATTGGCTACGTTAACCATGAGAGTTCTGATTCACTTTAACAATACATTTTCAAGTTATTTAATACTGGTTAGGCTAATGTTACCAAGCGTAACAAGCCTACAAGGTGTGTGGCTAGCTAGCCTAGAAGCTAACGCCGTTGTAATAACGTTACTATTTTGGTCACCTTCCTAAGCCAGTACACCCAAGTTCGCTACTTCTAGCTAGCGAGGTTGCCTGATTCACTTTAACAATACATTTTCAAGTTATTTAATACTGGTTAGGCTAACGTTACCAAGCATAACAAGCCTACAAGGTGTGTGGCTAGCTAGCCTAGAAGCTAACGCCGTTGTAATAACGTTACTATTTTGGTCACCTTCCTAAGCCAGTACACCCAAGTTCGCTACTTCTAGCTAGCGAGGTTGCCTGACTAGCTAGCCTATTTAAGCTTATCAGTTAATTGATGATGGCTTGAATAGGCAGATAGAATGCTAGTTAGATAGGTGAAAGAACTTCTATAGCCTATCCGTTAACCGGAACTCCGCTGGTCAATCACATCGGGGGGTATGTCAGAAAACGGGTTTACTGGAATCTCTGAGTTTGCTAACCCTGAGATTGAATTGAATTAATCTCAGGGTTAGCAAACTCAAAATTTTCACTAAACCCGCTTTCTGGAATACTCCCCCGAATAGTCAGTTACATCAACTACCCAAATCGGCTAGGCTACCAATAACACAGAGAAAGGGACCACTTCACGTGAACAGAAACATGTAGCGTAATACTACAATTTTCAGAAATAATATGGTTATTACCACCTTATATTTTCCAAGTACCTCGAATGTCGAACGTAGAGCTGTTCCTGTTGTATCCAGCAGACTAGATGTAGTTTTTCTGAAAGAGCAAACTATTTATGCTCCGGGGTTTTAAACTTTAAAGTTTAAAGTTGAGGACTAGTTGAGGACTAGAAGAATGGGCAATGTAAGGCATATTCTATTTACTAAACGAAAAGGCCAAAATTATTACACAAAAATAGAAAAACTATTCGTGGGCTTCAGTTGCTGCCCATGTTTCACTGCCTCACTGCCTGACACCATCTAGTGGTCAAAATCACTAAACATGGCGGCACCCCCATTGCAAAACATTGTAAACGCGTATATATTTATATTTATTTCGAAAACCACTGATCAATTCCGCTCCAAATTGTAATGGGTTCGTCCTTGGCCCATACTACACATACATACTATACTACACACAAATTGGTCTGCCCACAAACAAACAAACATACAAACAAACTCACCCACACCACCGAAAACATACCCTTCCGCCCCCAGAAGAAAGGGAATAACCATGCATATAAAATGTTTCCGAAACAAACGGAGCAGCAGCTTATCTCTTCTATCTCTTTATCTCTTATCTCTTAGACGACACCCAAGATGAATGATTCAAATAAATTCTACAATAACAGTACAAATGTGAATTTTTAAATCAAATCAAAAGAGCCAAGGGCATAGGAGTGGTTTGGCATCTGTGGGGGACACTTCAGTGGTAGGGGGGTCTGGGGGCATGCCCCCCCCGGGAAGAACATTTTTGAAAAACAGAACTTAAATGCTCATTTCTAGTGCCTTTTGAGAACAGTATTTATTAATCTGATGTTAAAAAAATTAAAACGCAAAACAAAAGCACTCCAAACGAGCTAACAATAGCCTATTGCAAATCTTAAAAAAAAAAAAAAGTTATTTGTGCTCTTAAGTTATACTTTATTGACCCCGTGGGGTAATTTATCCTCTGCATTTGACCTATCCTAACTACTTAGGAGCAGTGGGCAGCCATAGTGCAGAGCCCAGGGACCAACTCCAGTTCTGATGCCAGTGCCTTAGTCAAGGACAATGGTAAACACCTAACCTTACATACATGTCTTTGGTGTGGGAGGAAACCGGAGTTCCCGGAGGAAACCCACGCTAACACGCGGAGAATATGCAAACTCCACGCAGAGAGGACCAGGACCGGGATTCTAACCCAGAACCTCTTTCTTGCGAGGTGACAGTGCTAACCACAGCACCGCCTTGCCACCGCTCTTGCAAAATCTCCCTCCCTCCCTTTATTTTCTCATGTCGCTGGATCACATGCTCAGTGGCGTAATTTCAGCAAACAGTAGGGTATGGCAAGTAAGCTGGGGGTGAAATGCTCGAGCAATTTTTAAAAAACGCCTTTTAAATAGTGGTTTTTGATGACTTCTAAAGAAAGATTATTCTAAAAATTATCTTTCATTAGTTGTAAACTAATCACGATTAGCATTTAGCTATCTAATGTGGTAAAACATACTAAACAATGTATGATTAGCTAGGTTGACAAACATTCTTGAAATTGCTGGAAATATTCCATTGGTCACCTGGGAACTGTATTACCTGTGACGACATGGACATGTATTGAATGTATTAGAAGTATATAAAACACAATGTACAAGCACTGAATAAATATAGAGCCACACTGAGTAAAAAGAACACTGTCATACTGTAACAAACACTTTCATGAATTATGAGCTGGGATTATGACTGATGTTCATAACTGGGCAAAAGGAACCGGAGAGGCCTGCACAAATAGATTAGATGGTCACAGTGATATATGTCCATTTTTATTATGAGAACTGGGCATATGTCCATTTTTATTTGGTGTGAACCGGACAGTTGCGCCACAGTTGTTTACCAGTCCTAGAAAGTTGGGGGCAAAGGTGAGATTGGGAATGGTCCAAGAGGAGGAGATAGAGGTGGAAACCACCATAATTTCCCAAGCTCAGCAGAATTGGTGTTAACCAATCAAGAAGATGCCAAAGGGTAGAAGGCTGAGAAAACATTGTGGCGTGAGGAGAAGACACACCTGTTGGACGGAGAACTGGGATGGGTTTGCCGGGAATGGGACGAACTGTGTGGTAATAACAATGTATAAATAAAGCTGTAACTGAAACTAATTTGAACACCTCTGCAGAGCTGTTTCGACTTTATGAGCTTCTGTGTAATAAAGTCTGTTATTCTGGAAGATTCTGCCTCATCCTCTTTATTGAAGAACTTAGAAAGAAATTAGGACTGAAAACTTAGAATTCTTGTCACTTGGAAACCACGACAAACTGAGCAAAAAACAAGTTCATTTCGGAGACATTAGTCTCTGCTCTATGCACTTGCTAGCTGGGTAGCATATGTAGGCGTAGCTCATTTTTCCTATTCCCTTCTTGCAGCAATAAAAAACAATTCCCACATTAGACTAATGTTAATTAATTATACACTTCATTTTTTTTAAGCAAGATTTTCAGGACTCACCTGTAAAGTTTTGCTGTCTGCTAGCTAGCTAGCTGCTGGTCAACTAACAGTTCGCTAGCGTTAGCAGTTAACGTGCTGGCGAAAGTGATTTGCATGAACTAAACGCCAATTCTGAGCGAATGAGCGAAATATTTCAACAGTAGTAGCATAATGGGTAAGCCTTAAGTTTATTGCTAGTGTTTTGCCTGACTTAAACTGGGACGGGGGAATGGGAAGGTGCGACCTTCCTCACCAGGCAGAGTAGCAGGACAGCAGAGAAACGGTGCCCGAATCGCCTTTGAAACCAGAGGCTAGTGTATGGCAAGAGCCATACTCTGCCATACCCAAATGACGCCACTGCTATATTTATTATTAGATATTATTCTGTTTCCATTTAAATACTGGGTTGGGTAACGTTACTAATGCTAGCTGAGTTAGTGAACACATGATAACCAAACATTAACATTATGCATTATCGCGTTAGCCATCATACACGTAGCTAACACTTTTAACATCGGTTAGACCATCATCCCACATGTGGTTTCTAGCTAACGTTAGTTGGAACACAAGCGAACAGTGACCCTGGGAACTAAATAAAGTTAATGTGCATAAAAATACACTTGCTTCTGGGTGGTTGATCTTATTTGAGTAGGCTATGGTGCCTAGGCAAGATAAGCTAACTCGACAGCTAGCAACGAACAAATGGCTCGACTGGCCACAGCAGGACGTTTCATCAGTACAAAGTTATAAAACAGATATCGTAATAATAACTATTATGTAATACGCGATATCTTTGCTGTCTAACTTTGTTATATCTTGTAATGTTAAGGTTACCGTTTTCATTTTTCTATCGTCTCATCCCGAATCAACTAACTTAATCCATCCCGCCAGCAGGCTACTTTGCATGTGGGTAAGAGAGAGAGATAGGGGGCGGGGTGGAGTAGTTAAAGGGTAAGTTCGCTATTTTGGACCTTGGACCCTATTTGCGGTCCGTCTTCCATGAACCTGATCCATGAAGTCCATTTTTTCGCTGATCGGTCCAGTATTGAGTTCGCTACAGATTTCCTGTAGGCTCTCACTGGGCTACAATAGAAGTCAACGGGGCAATTAGAAATGTTCGATAAATGTGCTTTCATGTACAATAAATGAGACGGGAAGCTCAGGGTGTATTGTTACCGGTCTCAGTATGCTCTCCTGTGAAATGTATCTCAATCCGAACATTTTTACGTGCTTGGCATGGCTTGGAAGTAAGCATTTCTCTGTTGCTTGTTTTCGCTGCTCCCGCGGAGTAATATGTGTCGGGGGTAGGGGAGCGGGAAGGTGTGCCGGCCGTTTACGAAACTATCTTAGTTGAGCAGTCTGAGTTTGTTTACCTGCAGCAACGTAGGCTACAATTTCCACAAAAAAACTTGGATGATGGATGACTATAATGATTACGAAGACAAAGAATTTGATTTTGACTGACGTTGCTCGCTACAGATTTGAGCCAGAATACACGGACACGGAACTACAAGAGATGGATGATAAGAGAGCAAGAGAAGAGAGAGAGGCTGAAGTTGCGCAGGTAATGTTATCCGAAGTCAGTGCGAGGTAGTGCGGTCGGAGAAATAGTTCTGTTTCAAATGGAACTGTTGTTTCAACGTTCGGTTTGCGTTTGCGATAGCCTACATTTCACAGAGCATACTGAGACCGTAAGAATACACACTGAGCTATAAAAGCACATTTATCGTTGTTTTTACATAACATTTCTAATTGCCCCGTTGACTTCTATTGTAGCCCAGTGAGAGCCTACAGGAAATCTGTACCGAACTCAATACTGGACCGATCAGCGAAAAAATGGACTTCATGGGTCAGGTTCATGGAATACGGACCGCAAATAGGGTCCAAGGTCCAAAATAGCGAACTTACCCTTTAAGTTTTACACATGGCGACTCACCTTCTTCAGACCTGGAGATATAGCCCAATAGCCAGAGCCTAGGCACGCCGATGCAATTAATAAAACATTTATAAAAACATGTTCCTCAAACTGTAGCATGCAATAACAGTGAGGCATTGATAGTAATTCAACAGAAACTATGAACGGACGGACATTGTTTTTTACCGAACTAGTGGTAAACTGCGTCATACAATTAGCAAGCACACTTTTAGCATGCTAGCTAGCGTCGCTTTCATCAGTGCAGTTTTTTTTTTTAAATCGTCATTTACATGAACCAAAACATAAATGAGCTTACCTATTTCAAGAATTGTAATTTCAGACACGATGTAGTTGGCAATTACACACAGCAGTAGCCTACTAATAATCATACATATAAAATGTTCTGAAATGCAGCAACATCTCTCTTCCTGCTTGTAGGCTACATTGATTAGCCTACAGCCCACGCAACGTGCTGGCGTAAAACAGGAAGACTGCCGTAGAGCACTGATCAACTACTGAACAAAAAGACTTGCGTGACTTAATTTAAGTAGAAATAAGTGCATAAAGGTGGCCTACTACGAAATGCATCGCCATTCTGTGGACAGGTTACATTCACACTGAAAAACAATTATTTCCCACTGTAACATCTGAAATCAAATGTGTTGGTAATAAATATGTCCCTTGGAAACAGTTGGTGAATATATTCATTCATGCATATTCACATAACGTTACTGAAACAGATAGCTGCCAAGACACAGCATACAACATTTGAAGTACTTTGGTCATTAAGGCTGCCTTTACACTACCTGGTAAAAGTGACCCAATTCCGATTTTTTGCGGAATGTGGCACAGATCGGATATGTATTATGAACGTGTAAACAGGAAAAAAGCACATGGAATCGGATATTCTCAGATCCGTTTCAGGCCTCAATCATATGTGGAAATAAATCTGATATGAATCGGATATCTGCCAATGCGACTGCCATCTAAACGGACAGATCGGATATTCCCTGTCATTGTGATTCGCACGTCATTGAAAATGCGACGATCTTGTACTTTTTTGCATTTTAATGATGTATAACGTTACTTTCACGTGCACAACTACTCTCCGGTGGAAAAAAAACGGCGCAAGTGAAATTATATATATATATATTTTGCGGACCTCTAAAGATGCTTCGGAAAGCAATTGCTTGAATTATTATTTCGGTCTCGTTTGCGTCCATTGCGAGAAAGTGCCGGCTGGTTGTTTACTTTCGTTTTTTCGTTTCGGTAACCAAACCCTCTTGTACGCATGCGGGTTGTTTCAAGTGTTAAGCAAGTGTAAACACAGGTATCGGATATGGGTCACTTTCAAAAGTAGATGTAACAGGCGGTCAAAAAAATCGGATATAGGCTAAAAATCGGAACTGGGCATCAAGACCTGCAGTGTAAATGCGACCTTAGTTATAGAGTTATGGGAAATTTCACATTTTCGCCTGCAATAGTGCCACCTATTGACGAAGCAAAAATATTTTTACAGCCAGCCTTGGATTGACATGCCAAACAGAAATACAAGATGGCGCCGACCCATGTAGTACATATCTATGTTCCAAGTCAGGGTTTTTGAACAGTGATTTTTTGTGAATTTTAAAATATATTTTTATATTTGGATCTCTATAGCGCCACCACGTGGCTCGATCGGGTTAAAACTGCATGGCCGAACTCTTGATGTTACTCTTAATAGACCTACCAAGTTTCATAACTTTCTGTCACTCGGTTTTGGAATTATTCGCATTTTTGTGATAAACCACGCCCACTGAAAATTCATTGGCTCGTCATTCGGCCATCTTTTAACATATCAGAATTCTGTATATAACTTTTATGAAACTTGGTCTAAGGCAGTGGTTCTCAACCCTGGTCCTGGGGACCCCCTGTGTATGCTGGTTTTCGTTCCAACCACAATTGCAATACTTGAATTTTAACAAGCTGTTAATTTTTCTTAATTAGGTGTTTTTAATGTTTAGAGGGCTTATTTACATTCTTAAGCCACATTATGTTAGTAATAGCTATGCATGCCATGAAGAATAAAAGTCCAATATTCACGTTGTGCTGTATTGTAAACAATTAAAAGGAGGTAAAAAATGTTTTAACTGATCAAATTAAAGACTGAGGTGAATCAATTGGCTCATAATTGGTGAAATTGTGGACACATGGCCACTAAAACTAACCGTTTGGTAAATAATGAAGAATTCAAAGACAAAGCAAATGATAACGAGCCAAACCTGCATTGTGTTAACAAGTTTAAGGAAAAAATTATGAAGGAACTTAAACTTGTGTTCAATTACCTAATTAGGAGCCTATTCACCTGAGTTCTTACCTCTTCTTTGTAATTGTTTGCAATATAACACAATAAGCATAACGAACATGGGATTTTTTTTCTTCAAAGCATGCATAGCTATTGCTAACATAACGTGGCTTAAGAGAGTAAAGAGTTTAAAGTGTTCTCTCTATACAATAAAAACACCTAATTAAGAAAAAATAACAGCTTGTTAAAATTCTGGTATTGCAATTGTGGTTGGAACGAAAACCAGCATACACAGGGGGTCCCCAGGACCAGGGTTGAGAACCACTGGTCTAAGGAGTGTATCGACCAAAGTTTGTGCAAATTGGTCAAAATTTGTAGCAGTTTTAGCATTTTAAATGTTTTACAGAAAATGCTAATTAGCGGAAAATCCAATATGGTGCACTTCATGGGTGCTTGAGGCAAATTTGTTCGTCATGAGGAGAGGGACCTGTCCACCAAATCTTGTGACTCTAGGCCAAATGGGGCCTTGGCAGTGGGCGTGTCAATGTCAAAATTTTGTCACGTGCACTACAGCGCCACCAGGTGTTCAATCTGCGTCATAATACAGAGCATCCAAGAGTTTGGGAATCCCAACAAGCGTGCCAAGTGTGGTGATTCTAGGACAAACCAGCTCACGGGCATTTTAGGTGAAAGGGGAGAAAAACAGATACAATAGGGTACCTGCAGCTTCGCTGCATGGTCCCCCTAATAATCGTAACAATTACAATAGGGTTCCAGCACTTCGTGCTTGGACCCCTAATAAAGAATCTGAACAGATACAATAGGGTACCAGCAGCTACGCTGCTCGGTCCCCTAAAAATATTTAAAAATTCACTAAAGATAATTGACTGCATATGCCCCGTTTGATCTAGTCACAAAATGTGATGTACATGTCCCGCTGCTCAGCCCCAACAAATTTGCCTTATGGAACAATGAAGTCTGCCATCTTCGATTTTCCGCTAATTAGCATTTTTTGTAAAACACTTAAAATGCTACTCCTCCTTCAGAATTAGACCAATGTCAAAAAATGGCCGAATGAGAAGCAAATTAATTTTGCATTAGGCGTGGCTTATCACAAAAATGCTTGTAATTCTGAAATCGTTTGATATAAAGTTCTGAAACTTGGTGGGTTGATTGAGAGTTTGATCAAGACTTGAGCCCTGCAGTTTTAACCCAATCAATCCGCGTGGTGGCACTATCGAAATACAAATGTTGGGATGGCAGGTATGCCATCCCCCAAGTACACTATCTATGCTTAACAGGCCGTCTACCTACCATACAAACTGTGAAAGTTCCTGTAGCTTAGTGGTTAAGGCATTGGACTGCCGTGTAGTAGGTTGGTGGTTCAATCCCCACCTGTTCCCAACATTTTTTTTGAGGCACACAATGTGCATGTCATGCTAAGAATGTTATTTTAACATAAAACAAGTTATTTTTATTGCAAAAGGCTAAGAAACTTCACAATATTACCTGTTAACTGTTTGAATTAAGTCGGTATGCCAACACAATCTGATACCGTAACACAAAAGTCTTATTTGGCCTCCACATTTCTTTTAACCTGCTTTGGCCTAGTGGATACAATCTTGGCTTTCCATGTGTGTAGTCAGTGGTTCAATTCCAGCTTGGTACCAATGGCTAAGTTAATGTTTGGCAAAACACTGCTTCTTTTAATGTTGTTTTCACATTAACCTCTTGCTGCCAAACGCCCCCTAGCGGTAACGCGGGCGTTATGGAAATTATTAAATTATACATTTAATTAATTTAATAATATACAATAAACTGCTCACCTCAATATTTTGATTAAATATCCTTAATATATATCCATTCCTTCTGGGAAAGTGGTTTTTAAGCCCAAAACCTCAAGTTAAAACTTCGTAAATTACATTGGAAACAACGACCTAATTCCCAAACATGTATTGCAGCTTGATGTCACACCATAAACAATGTGCTGGTAAACTGTTCCGCTTAATTGTATTTCACAAAACTTTGGTTTGAAAAATCGTTATACCTTTAGACTTCAAGAAAAAATACTTTAAAACTTTCATACGGCTGTACATGATTTTTTTCACATTTTAAACCGACTTGTGCTTTTCTGCACTTCATTATGAGTCGTTCGGCTGTGTTCAGTTTGGCGTTGTGAAACTCAGCCAGTTTCTGAAGTACCAATCCCGTGGCTTAGTATATTTTAGCCAAAAGGGCTTTGTACTTTTTTGCACAGTTATATGCAAAACCGTTGTCAATTGGGTGTATTTCTTTGACTGATAGCACCATAGGCCTATCTGAAGTGGGAAAAACGCGCATCGGCCCGCCTCCCCTGTGAGTGTTATTTGCTTTCCATTGGGTTTTTAAACTGTCTGTCAAATATTCCAGCCAATAGCGAAGACTTATCTTTCAGACAAGCCCTCATTCAACACAAAGCCCTCACATCTCAAGTAAATCCAGCTGCGCGTAAGAGGAAGAGGCGTACAAGCGTAATGTTCCTACCAAGATGGCGCAGTGTGTTTTTAGCTTGTAGCAGCTAGTTAGGTTAAGAAATTTAACAGTATTTACTGTTAACTGTTTCACTTGTACTTAAAGGACGTAATACGCAAGCCCTTACCGGATCGGGTTAAGATATCATCACCAATGGCAAAAGCCGTGATTAGAAACAAATATTTGTATTTTGGGTCAACCCTGTCTAGAGTGGTCTACCATTTTGCAGTTTCTGTGTTTGACAAATGCTGCTCATGCCGCTCGGTCCCCAGGAATCGCTGCTTGCAGCTATATTTATTATTACGCTTTCTTCTGCCATTTTTTCCATTTCTGGCGAAACTGCAGATTGATAGAGGGGTACCCCAAACGGGGAAAACCAAAATTTTATTCAGATTGGCCTCATGGTGGCGCTATAAATTTCAAATCCAAAACAGTTTGACGGAATACGACGAAACTTGGTAGGTCCATTCAGAACTGCGTCTTGAAGACCCAGAGTTTTGGCTCAATTAACCCACAAGGTGGCGCTATAGAGCTCAATGATTTTTTTAAATTGAAAAATTCAGTAAAAATCACTGTTTTAATGTAGAGATTTGAAATGTGCAACAGTAACTAAACCCCTCAGTCCGAACATGACCATCTATGTTTTGACCACCACCATCTTGAATTGGTGGCCATTTTGGATCTTGTTGGTTCATATGCTACTTTTCCCACTTTCACCTGGTTGATTCAAATCAAATTGGGCACACTGATAGGTCATTGACCAAATTTGGTGCCAATTTTCCATATGGCGACGCTATAGTAGACTTTTGAATTCCAAATCATTAAATATTGATAGGTACTCCTCTGTTTGACCTACCTACCAGAACTTAATGTCAGAATCCTTCTCTCACAGAATGAATATGCCTTAACTTGTTTCTGCAGACCCCTTAGAAACATCACAAATACGTTGCTAGTTCCACGAGAATATGGATTTTATAACCATAAACCGCATATCATAATCAGTACTTAATATCCTATCAGTGAGCAAAATATCACGTGCCACCGTTGGCTTGTAATTCATGAAAGTAGCCTGCTATGCTGCTACACTTATCTACAATGGACCCGACCACATGTAAGATAGCAGACATTTAAACATATTTGAGAGTTAGTTTTTATTTTATCACTAAACATAATTTACTATCACAGCAGCAAGAAACACCTTCCAAGATCCTGAATACATACAAGTAAAACTGTCAACATGCCTACTCACTCCTCAGGGGGGGGGGGGGGGGGGGAGGATGTTTATCACCACATAACTTTCTTTTGCTATAAAAAGCTGCAGTAAAATATGAAATAAAGTTGTAACCTTACCTTTTGTTATGAAGATTAAGATGTCCCCGGCAGGAATCTGGTTATTTTTGCCTTGGTTGACCCGTTTAAGATATAATCCTCGTTTCCACATGTATGCAAGCTCCAAAATGGCTGTGCATAATAGTGACCATTCAAAAATTGCCGGTGTAAGTCTTTCAAACAAACCTCATTTGAATTGACACTTATATCGTCCAATAGAGCGCATCCTAAGCTTTCTGAAATCGTATGGCATTCCCATAGGTAGATTAAACCAGCTGGTCGATATCCATGCGTAACAGCACTACGTTGCATCCATTCGGAAGCCATTTTGGATCCGATTTCTACCAGTTTCAGACGCACAATGCCTCATCGTTATTACATGGATATTCGAGTAGATTTTTTCAAGTTATAACGTTATTTGTGCATAGGGTTGAATTTTAGTCACAGTATTTTCTATATGTAAAATATAGAATTTATTATCTAATTTCCTGTGGATAAATAGTAGCATAGGTCAGATCATGTATTGTATCATTAGTATTGGTACATAGCCTAGCCATGCATTATGCTATGTTGAGCACACCAGCATCAATGGCCCATAAACTAACCTATGACATTTTTGCCGGTTGTCAATGGTAATCCAGTGTCACAATATTTTGTGATAAGACTAAAGTAACAAGTTTATATGTGACCAGGGTAAATTTTAGTCACAATCCATATGAAATATAGGATTTATTTATTTAATTATTATTATTAATACTAATATTATTATTGTGAAAGACCTACCATATTTATTTTTGATTTGCAACATAGTACATTATGTTGTTCTTATTTTACCATCTCATTTGTTGTTGCTGAATGGTTGGATGTCATATCATGTATTGTTGTAGCATTAGTATTTATACATATCTCCATACATTACCATATATTGAGCACACCAGCATCAATGGGCCGTAATATGGACAAACAAAGCATTCATTTTTGGATAGGGTTGGATAGGTTTCTGGACCTCTATATATCTCACCTCCATTCTTTTGGAAAAGATGGAAATTCTTTCATGCACTGAATGCAAACATGTTTTCTGTGAGTAAGAATACTTTGTGTTGATAGAAACTGATTACCTCCTGATTTACTGTAATGCACATTTTATCCATTTTGGATACATTTGGAGATACTAAGGGATGCCAGGATACACTCTTTACAAATCACCTTGTAGAACCCGAGTAGTTTTACATATCCCCCAAAAGTTTTGTACACATGTGGCCAAGAGGTGTGTGGACCAGGAAATGTAAAGTATGACCGGTTTTATATCTTTGCCTTTCAAAGGTGCACTGTAAAGTAGGAATTACAACTTTCATTTTACATTTTCTGCAAGTATTTTGTGCATTTACAGCCCATAATGTATATAAAGATTATGTAAACAAATAATTTTAAGCAACGCCATTAAATGGTACAGGGGTCTTCTTCAATTTAAGCCAGGACACTTGTGTGATGTGCACATCTTGGGTTATAAGGCTTTAAACAGAACAGTGCAAAACAGGCAAAAATTGGCCCAATTTTGCTTCTGCACAAAGAGATTAAAGAGATACTGCAGAGCCTTTTTTTTTTTTTCTTTGTTTCTGATTTTTCCCCATTTTCTCCCAATTTAGTAGCCAATTGAACCCCTATTCTAATTCAATTCCCCCCATGTAGCAACCGCTAGAGAATCACCGCTACACAACCCCGTCAGCCGGCGGTAGGATGGGAGGGCGCCACGTCCTCTTCAGGGCGCGACTCCTCCGAGCTCCTGACCGTGATTCCAGCTCGCCCAGGGCCGCTATGCGTGCAGTGATTCTCTCCAAGCCCCTCCCCCCACCCGGAATGCAGGCAAGTTAGCTAAAAATACCAAACAGTAAGACATAGATGAATACCTATGTAGCTCGATATAAGTCGTAATATTAACGTTAGCAGTAATACAAAGCAATTCGCATTTGAACCGATTTGAACTTGAGGGTCTCAGTGGAAAAAAAAAACCCGTTGGTCTCTGCTTTTATACCACGTGCACAGCCGAGACCACCACTAGGACCACCTCAACTCCACCCATTTTTATGTTAAGGATCTCGTGATGTCACGAATCCCCAGAAATCATCGTATTGGTAAGCCTACACAAAAACTCAGATAAAACCATTTTGACTAAACATGAGATTTTCTGACAAACAGTTGTGTTATTTTATCACTATAAAATAATCCAACCCAAAACATCGGTTTTCAACGGGAAGTGTCGGTTTTTGACTGCAGTATCACTAAGGACCCATTTAGACTATCGATGTGGATTTGCCACCATTTTGAATAGATAAAAAATCACCTAAAATCTCTCCTCCTAGATGCATTCACCAATTTGCACGATATTTGGAATTCAGCATCTGCTCTTGAATATATAAAAAAGTTATATAAATGAAGTTGCTATGGTTAAAAATGTGCCCGCAACAAGCCAATAATTTAGCATGTGGGCGTGGCTTTTTACCAAAAAAAAAAAAAACTGTGGCGCTGTAGAGCTTAATGGTTTTTCAAATTTGAAAAATTCACAAAAAATCATTAATATAGAGATTTGAAATGGGTAAGAGGAACTAAACCCCTTGGTCCAAACATGAAGATGTATGTTTCCACCACTACCATTTTGGATTTTGTTGGTTCATTTGCTACTTGTCCCACTTTCACCTGGTTGATTGGAATCAAACTGACAGTTATGTCCCAAACACCATTGACTAAATTTGGTGCAGATTAGCCATATGGTGGCGCTATAGCATCTTTTGAATTCCAAAGAAGTAAATATTGATAGGTCCTCCTAGGGCTTACCCGAATGTAATTTTATAGGCTTCAGATACTCGGTGTTGCTGAACAAATATCAGAATATTCGCTCTCATAAAAACGCATTTTTAAAAAAACGCAATATTAATGTTGTTTCATAATTGAACACCGGGTAATCAAAGGACAACAATTTCAGTTCATTATACATTATAGACCCAACGCAACAATGACACCATTTTATCATTGCTGCCGTTTTTTGGAAAGATCAACACAGCAACAGCATTACACAGCACGGCAGTTATTTCTAAAATTAGATTTTGTTGAACATGGTCCTTATAAAAACAGCAGATCAGTAGCCTATGCTAACAGATACCAGGTACAAGTGATAGGCTACAATAAAAACACAATCACTGCCAGACAAAGCGCTCTGGCAATAAATAAAATCAATAGTTGCCGACGAGAACATTCTACAGCAAGTTTATTAAATAGGGTAATAAGTAGAAAATTATTAATTTAGGGATTTTCATTTATAATTTCATAGAAATGTGAATAGCTACTATAATTGGGACATCGATGACTCACCATTATAGGGCCACTGTAGATAGTTAATCGTTGAAATGAGTGCATTAGCAAAGATTCTTAAACCACCAGCTTGCTTCCTCCCGTTACATCACGTAGCCTACAATGAGGAAGGTGCTCCATTCATTTTAAAATAAGTTAATTTTCCTTCCAGCTTATATTTTGTTTATATCAAAACAGCCATGCGTTTCCGTCGTCATTTAATGTCGACAAAAATATTTAGAAACTTTCTTTTGTACATCTGTGGGAAACGCAATGTCAGACCAGCTGTGATGACTATTCTTTTAAATAAAGTCCAGTTTTGTGATTTAGCTATTTGTCAGCTAAGTTATAGGTTAGCAACCACATTAATAGCAAATATTGGCTGAATATTGGCTGAATTAACAAGTTTATCCCTCAGTGTAACTTCCTGAATGTTTGCATTGCAATGACCACGGAGATAACTACACCGATATAAACTCAACCATTTCTGAATCAAAATTCACCTTAGGTGGAAATGTTGCTTACTGGCCTGGTGCCGAAAAGCCACATACTTCTTCAGGTTCTCACTACCCTTCACAAAATCGCCAGTGATGGCGCCAGCCTGACAGTGTAATTTATCTTTATTCTCGAATACAATCCAATCGAAATTCCATTTAGCAATTTTTTTTATTTTTATATATTCCATTTGAGTTTCCTCTTTTTCATTCTTCTCATTCAGAATTGGAGGCGGAGCACTACTCTCTGATTTATTAGATCGTAGGCTACCACAAAGCAGTCCATTGAGTTAGAATGAGAATGTTCACTGTCAGACCAGGGCAGGAGAGAAGCAGGGACAAGCAATGGCGTAGTCAAAGAGAAGGCTATACCATGATTTAGAGCCGGTGCACATCATAGACTGTATAAAAATATGGACAAAGCCACTGTGACGTCACCCAATGCCTTTCCACGGCCTCGTAAAAACTGAATTGTATTACATATCTGTATATGCGTCCTGGGAAAGAAGCTACGAGCTTGGCACACTTGTTTCTGGACATTTTTGCCCATTCCTCTTGGCATATCCTTGCAAGCTCCATCAGGTTGGATGGGGAGCGTCGGTACACAGCCATTTTCAGCTCTTTCCACAGATGTTCAATTGGATTCAGGTCTGGGCTCTGGCTGGGCCACTCGAGGACATGCACAGACTTTCTCCGAAGCCACTCCTTTGTTCTCTTGGCTGTGTGCTTTGGGTCGTTGTCATGTTGGAAGGTAAACCTTCACCGTCTGAGGTCCAGAGCGCTCTGGAGCAGGTTTTCTTCAAGGATCTCGGTGTACTTAGCTGCATTCATCTTTCCCTCTATCAGGACTAGTCGCCCCGTTCCCGCTGCTGAAAAACATCCCCACATCATGATGCTGCCACCGCCATGCTTCACTGTAGGGATGGTATTAGCCAGGTGATGAGCGGTGCCTGGTTTCCTCCAGACGTGACGCTTGGTATTCAGGCCAAAAAGTTCAATTTTGGTTTCATCAGACCAGAGAATCTTGATTCTCATGGTTTGAGAGTCCTCTAGGTGCCTTTTGGCAAACTCCAAGCGGGCTGTGATGTGCCTTTTACTAAGGAGGGGCTTCCGTCTGGCCACTCTACCATAAAGGCCTGATTGGTGGAGTGCTGCCTGGATGGTTGATCTTCTGAAAGGTTCTCCCATCTCCACAAGGATACGCTGGAGCTCTGTCAGAGTGACCCTCGGGTTCCTGCTCACCTCCCTGGCCAAGGCCCGTCTTCCCCGATTGCTCAGTTTGGCCGGGCGGCCAGGTCTAGGAAGATTCTTGGTGGTTCCAAACTTCTTCCATTTACAAATGATGGTGGCCACTGTGCTCTTTGGGACCTGTAAAGCTGCAGAGATTTTTCCATACCCTTCTCCAGATCTATGCCTTGACACAATCCTGTTTCTGAGGTCTACAGATAATTCCTTTGACCCCATGGCTTGGAGTTTGCTCTGACATGTACTGCAGGGCTCGAAATTGCGACCGTTTTGGTCGCATATGCTCCCGAAATTTAATCTGTGCGACCTCGAAATATAATTGGGAGCATTTGTGCGAGTGCAAATAATTGTTCTGGTGCGACCTTTTTTTTCCCCCCCAGTCGAACGTCCCTTTCTCTGACAGTGACCATTGTAACCAATCAAACGTGAGCTTGACGTTCTTACCTTTAATGCTAATTTTAGATTGGTTAAGATTAGCCTTCAATCACTACCTTTCGCGGCACTCCACTGTCACGTGACACAGAGAGCTAATGCGTTAACTAATTTTACCTGAAGACAAAAGTTTATTATCAATTTATTAACGTTACCTAACTAGCTAAATTGGTAACGTTAGCTAGCGTTATCGAAAGCTAACAATATGAAGCGAACGATTACGGCATTTTTTAGTAACGTTAACGTTACTAAAAACGTAACAGATGTAGTCGCCGTGGCTGCTGAAACTGTTGGCGATGCGCGATGTGGGTGCACCAGCAGCGAAGAAGGCGTACACTTTTCGGAGAGAGTGGCTGAAGGACTTCGGACTTCGTTAGCTTTAGCTTAGGTATGACAACGGCGCAATGCACTGTGTACACTGTAAAGCCTGTGGGACGGAGATCGCAGGTAACAGTGCGTTTGCAACGGAGTCGACACATTTTAAGCGTGAGAGCGTAAAAAAAATTAATTTACATATATTGTTGGTGCTCCTTACATTTTGGTGGGTGCTCCTAAATTTTTGCTGGTGCTCCTAACTTTTTGAAGTTGGGAGCACCAGTGCTACCAAGTAAAAAAGTTAATTTCGAGCCCTGTACTGTCAACTGTGGGACCTTATATAGGCAGGTGTTGGCAATCCCCAATCATGTCCAATCAATTGAATTTATCACAGGTGGACTCCAATTAAGTTGTAGAAACATCTCAAGCAGTATCAGTGGAAACAAAATGCACCTCAGCTCACTTTTGGGTGTCATATCAAAGGGTGTGCACACTTGTGTACATATATTTTACATTTTGATTTTTAATAAATTAGCACAAATGTCTAAAATCCTGTTTTCACTTTGTCATTACGGGCTATTTTGTGTAGGATTTTTAGACAAAGAATTAACTCAATCTATTGTAGAATATGTCTAACGTAATAAAATGTGGAGAAGGTGAAAGGGGTGTGCAGACTTTCCGGCTTGACTGTAGGCTAAGTCATATGTGAATTGACTAACAACCGTTTTAGCTGCGTTCGATAGATGGTGACAAGAACGCATATAAATTTGAATCTTACAAGGGTATTTTTTGCCCCTGCCCTTGTGATTTTGCCCCGTAGTATATTTCTGATGGTGGGCTAATGCATGACTAACGTGAATTGATAGATATCATAATTGTTACTCAAACATATCTTGCCAATAATTACTTTTCATTTAATTGAACTAGCCTAAATATTTTGTTTGCAGCATTTTTGCATTTTCTGTCATTATGAAATTAACACAAAGCTTTTTATATTAAAGGGTAGAGCAGCGTTCCCTCATTGACACAACTCTAGAATGCTCCGGGACTCTCGTCTGCTTATATTTTTAACGGTAGCCTACATGATTTTTATTTATTTTTTTAATTTTTTTAAAGGCATATAAATTATTCTAAACTGAGTGTAGGCGACAAAGATATGTGAAATATTTATGAAACTTTCTAGGACTTTTTTCTTAATCAGTAAGTTTGAAGTGATTCCACACTGAGGATATCTTCGCAGTTGCCATTGTTCTAATGACCACGTGAACTAAAGCTTTCTGGCACCCTTTCATATTTTATTACAAAGACATAAATATAGTTTAAATATATAGTACTGGGACATTCTGACTGAATGTAGCCTATTGTGCGGTTCGCACAGTAGTATTAGTAATAATAATAATAATAATAATAATAATGTCGGCCTATATAATATAATATGAATAAAACGAATAATCTGAATCCTGAATAGATTCCTACCGACCTCAAATTAATGTCACACAATCCCCCTTCTCACAGAATAAATATGCCTTAAGGATCCATTAGAGCATCAATGTGGATGTACCACCATTTTGAAGAAATTTAAAATCACTTAAAATCTATCTCTAAAATCGATCTTTTGACATTGAGTTCAGGTCCCTGAGTCGATTTGCACCGAATTTGCCATTTAGCATCTACTCAATTAAATTATTTTTAAAGAGTTTACTAAAAATCACTTTTTTGTTGACATTTCATACTAGCCAGGCTGACGAAGCAATTCATTATGAACATGCATATGTATGTTTTTTTCATTTGCATATGTATTTGTCACTTTCTGCGTTTGGCCCCCTTAATTGCTGCTTGCAGCTATATTTATTATTATTTTCTCACTGTTTTTTTCTGAAAATGCTTATAACTTTTGTTTAGACTGGTGAAAACTCTTGAAATTTTGCAGGACTAATGGTCCCTTAGGCCCCTACGATCTCTGGAAATTACAGATTGGCCAGTTGGTGGCGCAGTAGCGAGCAATCAAATGTTCAAAGTGTCATAACTTTTGAACCAATTGTTGTAGAAAGACGGAACTTGCGTCTGTAGACAAAAAAGTCTCTGGGACCATTGACGTGTGTCAGGTTAGATTTTTTGCCATTTCGAATTTTCTGAAAAGCTTAAACCACATCTCCTAGAGCGATTGAATAATTTACATGAAACTTGTACTACTAAGCTCAGTGGATCCTTCTCTTTAAAAGTTATAGAAAGTGTCTAGGTCAATAATTATGGCTGCATTGTTAAATTCAATTTTTGTTTTTATGTATAAATTATGCATATTATGTTTATTCATTTGCACCTTGGTTTATTGACTTTGCCTCGATGGCTTTCTAGGGCACATGACTCTGAATAAAACAAAAGTTGAACGGAGTCGATCGGATTTTTAAAAAAAGTAGAAATTAGAGCTAATTCAGTGTCCAAGCCAGAACGCTGCTTGAATCCTTGTTTTCAATGGATTCATTACTCAGATGCTGCGTTCTGATGTTTTGCTAATAAAAACATGGCTTTTTGCATTGTTCAAATTGCATGATACTTGGCCCAATGGTAGAGGGCGATTTGCAGTAGTGCGCAATTATGTTTGGTGCAGACTGGCCTCTTGGAGGCGCAATAGCAACGAATTGAGCTTTCAATATTTAAACAGCCGTTACTCTTGCCCACTGTCGTACAGACAGGAATCCAGTTGCTCTACATTCCTTAATGCTTAAATGACCTCTTTGTCCTCCAGACACAGATCCAATTGCTATACTTTCCTTTTCAGACGCGGAAAAAAAATTATTAAAATCGGTCTCTGGGACGATGAGTGTGCATTAGTAAATTTTTACCATTTAGAATTTTCTGAAAAACTAATATTTCCTCAAATATTTGACCGATTTGCACACAATTTGCAGTAATCAGTTCAGTGGAGCTTTCTCTTTAAAAGTTCTGGTTTATTGACTTTCTGCCTCCATGCATTTCTAGTGGACATGACTCCGTTCAACTTCTGTTTTATTCAGTGTCGATCGGTTAAATGCAGAAATTGGAGCTAATTTTGTTTCCAAGCCGGAAAGCTGCTTGAATCCTATTGTTTTCAATAGCACAAATATTTTGCCAATTATCGGGATTTTGGCGTGTTAAAACTTCATGATAGTCAGAGCAATAATAGAGTTAGGGGCAGTCGTGCACTATTACGTTTGTCGCCGATTGGCTACCTGTTGGCACGAAAGAAATTAATTTAAATTTCAATATTTAAACAGCCATAACTCTTGGCCACTTTGTTGTAGGTGCAAGCATGTGCACTAGATTCTGCTTCACACACTGAAAACATGTATCTATTGGACCTTTAGTGCAGGGGTTCTCAATCCTGGTCCTGGGGGACCCCTGTGTATGCACCCCTGGGGGACCCTGTGACTTTCGTTGCAACCGCAGTTGCAATCCCAGAATTTTAACAAGCTGTTAATTTTTCTTAATTAGGTGCTTGTCATGTTTGGAGGAATTATTCACCCTCTTAAGCCACATTATATCAGAAATAGCTATGGATGCCATGTAGAATAAACACCCCATGTTCACATTGTGCTATATTATTTAAAAAAGATAAGAAAATTATTTAACAGATCCATTTAAAGACTGATTTGAATCAATAGGCTCCTAATTGGTGAAAGTGTGGACACATGGCCACTAAAATTAACCATTTCGTAGATAATGAAGAATTCAAACACAAAGCAAATGATAACGAGCCAAACCTGCATTGTCTTAAGCTTAAAGAAAAAATTGAGTTAAACACGTGTTCAACAACCTAATTAGGAGCCTATTGATTCACTTCACTCTTTCATTTGAGTGAAAATACATTATTTTGTAACCTTTTCTTATGTAATTGTTGCAATATAGCACAATAAGCACAATGTGAACATGGGGAGTTTGTTCTACATGGCATGCATAGCTATTTCTGACATAATGTGTCTTAAGTGGGCGAATAATTCCTCCAAACATGAAAAGCACCTAATTAAGAAAAATTAACAGCTTGTTAAAATTCTGGGATTGCAACTGCGGTTGCAACGAAAACCAGCATACACAGGGGTCCCCCAGGACCAGGATTGAGAACCCCTGCTTTAGTGTACTTCAGTGAATTTTTGCTATATTGAATTATCTGAAAAACTTGAATGACATTTCTGCCAAGAATGAATGACCAATTTGCAATAAACTTTTAGCACTATGGTCACTGGATATTTCTCAAATTTATATATAGAAAGTTTCTTTTTTTTAAACTATGGCTGGACTGTAAAATTTGAATTTTCATTTTCATGCATAAGTCATACAAATTATGTTAATTCTGGACTTGCTTTATTGCCTCGCAGCCCGTAGCCTTTTACAAGTACTTTGTAGGGCACATCAGTCTGAAACTACATTTTAATAATAGTAACAGTCATTTAAGAAATAGAACCTAGAGCTAATTTTGGGTGCAAGCAGGAATGCTGGCAGAATCTCATTGTTTCCTTTGGGTTTAATTACTATATTAATGTTTTGCCAATTTTTGGGATTTGCAGCTCTTCAAATGTCACAATACTTGGCACAGTGGTTGAGGTTTACATGGAGTAGTGCGGCCGTATGTTTTGCGCCAATTGGCCAATTGGTGGTGGAATAGAAATTCATTCAAATTGCAATATTTAAACAGACATAACTACTGAGCACATTATTGTACAGACTAGCAGACTTTACATTCCTCTCCTCACAAAGAACAATCATGTGTGTTGGACTTTGTGTGCTTTATTTAATTTTTACAGTTTTGAATTCATGTAAAACTCGTATCATTGACCGTTTTTGCTAGGAATCTAGACTAAAATGGTCTGTAGACTTTTCTGTATTATCTGTATAGGTTACATAATGAAAGTTTCTCTGAGAAAGATTATGGCTTCACGGTTACATTTAAATGGGGTATTTACATATAAATGAAACAAGTTACAGTAATTTACTGCAGACTTGCGTGATGAGGTTGAAACCTTTACCAGGTTGTAGGACACATGGTTCTGAATAAAATGTACTACTGGCGTTCATTGCAGCTATATTTATTTTTTTCCACGGGGTTTCACCTAAAATGCTTATAACTTCTGTTTGGACTGGTGAAAACAAAAATTTGGCAGGACTAATGGCCAAGTCGGCCCCGATGAACCCATAAAAATTGCAGATTGCTCACTACAGCGCCACCAACTGGCCAATCGAATGTTCTAACATTTAAACTTTTGAACCGATTGTCGCAGAAAGACTTGACTTGCGCCTATAGATCCTCCAGCTGAACAAAAGTCTCTGGGACCATTGGTTAGATCTTTTGCCATTTAGAATTTTCTGAAAAAACTTTTAAACTACATCTCCTAGAGCAATTGACTGATTTGCATGAAACTTGCACTAATAAGTTCAATGGACCTTTATCTTTAAACGTTCTATAAAGAAAGTTTCTAAATCAATAATTATGGCTGCAGTATAAAATTTAATTTTTGTTTTTATGCATAAATTATGCAAATTACATACATTACTTTTTGCCTTGAGGGCTTTCTAGGGGACATGACTCTGAATAAAACAAAATTAGCATGGCATAGATCGGTTAAAATTTTTTTAGAAATTAGAGCTAATTTTGTGTCCAAGCCAGAAAGCTGCTGGAATCCTATCGTTTTCAATGGGATTCATTACTAGGATGCCGTGTTCTGATGTTTTGATAATTTGGGGGATTTCGCAGTTTTCTAATTGCATGATACTTGGCACAATGGTAGAGGGTAACGTGCAGTAGTGTGCTATTATGTTTGGCACCGATTGGCCACTTGGTGGCGCTATAGCAATGAATTGAATTTTAAATATTTAGACAGCTGTAACTCTTGCCCACTTTGTCGTACAGACAGGAATCCAGTTGCTCTACATTCCTTAATGCTTAAATGACATCTCTTCTTAGAACGATGGGCTTAGTGTGTAGCCCAACTGATTTTGACATACATAATTACATTTTCCATATGTTGTGATGCAGCATGAGAAACAGGAGGTGCAGCGTGAGGGCGTATGACTCACGCTCAATGCGTGAGAGATGGCAGGTCTCATGCCTGTCATTCAAGCAGCTAAGTTACTTAACGCACACAAACAAAGGTGGAGCAGCTGGCTATCGTTTCAGTAAATTCTGTGTGACATGATGTGGTGTTGATAACTTAATGTTTAAAGGCTATCGTTAACCATGAAGCCTACTTTTTAGCTAGAACAGAAAAGGCACCAGCCACCAGCATTTTCTTCTGTAACGGTTAGCTAGCTAAGTTTCTTATCCATCTTATTTCTTTTATCGCACTGGTGTAAATGTGTTTTTTCAGGAAATACGTTGACCAACTAATATGGTTAACGTTAGTCTGCTTTCTTTAGATTGTACAAAATTTATAATTATTTTATTTTGTTAAGTTGGAAGTGTAAATGTAATGGAAGTGTCTGCCCATGGATGAAGATCTAAGTTAGCAGTTAGCAGATGTTCGCGAACTAGTTTAGTTTAATGTTTGTGTGAGATGCAACTAAGACAGTACATTACGGTGGCTTTAAAGTTTGTGACAGACAGACCACAGCCCCTGGTTTAAAAACATAGGGTATGCAAAAAAGAAGTGATTATTAGACCAAACTCAGATCAACTACGCTTGCAAACTTACGTTAGTCCACCTCAGAGTATGTGAGTGGAGCTGCAGAAATCTCCACTTTCTGTAATCACTCCGCACCCAGTTTTCCATTTCCCACTCACTAGTGAGGAAATTTGCTCAATGTTCGCTCCATTGTAAAACTCTTACAATATCTTTTTTATTATTATTTTTATATATATTTTTTTTTAATAAATGTCTGTACCCTTAATATGCATGAGATGAAAAAAAAATAAAATAAAATAAACATTTGACACCAACAGTAGCCTACTGTTTAGGCTACGTTGCACCATGCAGAAAACATAGCATCCTTGTCTTTAAAAGAAAAAACTAAAATTTGAACATTGGTAGGCCTAGGTATCGTTCTATGAATTAAAACAAATCACGTAGGTTAACCGCTTTCTCATGATAGGCCATTTTTTCATTTTTAGGCTAGGTTACTGAGTGTCGGTGGTTTTTGGTCGTTTTTTGTGCTGAAAAGTCGGTGAAACGCCTATCGCGTTCAGCTGAAAAACGGGCTACATTGAAAGGTGAAGGTTTTCTATCACCGACTGGGATGCCATTATATCTGGGTAAAACCTGAGCTGACGTTAACCTAGTCAGTCTGTAAAAACGTCTTTCAAGATTTCCATGCCTCTATACATTCCGGCTTTCTCTCACTGGGACATTATTACAAACCACTTACACACCCTGATTTTCTTCCTGTGTATGCACAGAAAACTCCATGTTTTCTAGACACATCTTTTTAAATTCCACAAGTCCCTGGTCATAATCACATATCCACAACGCGCGTGGAAACATTTGTAGGCTATTTATGTCCTTTTCTTCCGATAATATCTGGCAAATTCCATGACTGACTGCAGACTGCAGCTAACCTTAACAGAGTGTATAACAATTTGGTGAATGCTGGCGCTTAACATGCATCTGCTTGTGGGACGGAGCGGTATCAGTGTGATCTTGGAGTGAGAGAGAATGCAGACGCTCCGACTTTCTAAAAAGCCGCTCCTCGCTCCAGGCAAAATCGCACATCTCCGCACCGCTCACATACCCTGGTCCGCCGCTACACAATACAATTAGCTGGCACGCTAAAGTTATGAATGTGCCTGTTGGTACCAGCCAAACTGGAGAAATCTAACTAACAATAACCGCAGCTTGGTGATCAATATCAACCTGTGTCTTTACGACATGAACATATAACCAAGCAGCAAGACCTTTTACTTTTGAAATCTCATGGCCAGCTCACTAAAATGTAAGTCTCCATTTCTACATTGTGAGCTAGCTTGCCAGCTGGGAATCCCACTTTCATAACAGGAAGCCAACGTTGTTGCAAGGTTCGCTGTCACTTGCATAACTTAATATCGAATTCTATTTGATTTTGTGGAAAAAGTCTCAGTACTTTTTCTATAATGGATAACTAGCTAGCCACCTACTCCATTTGCTTTCAACGTACCTCTCAACATATCCACAGCAGCATACCCCTATCCATATAGCTATATTTAGTTATTTCTCCGGACAACAGGAAAACACAGCGCAACGAATGGCAGCTTAATCTCTTCTTGGTTTTAATCCTTTCCGTTTTCCCGGGACCAACACAACTTATTATTTTATCTTCTCCCGCCTCTGCCCTTGCGCAGTAGAGCAATGCATAAACAGGAATACAATATTTCATGATAAGTGTTTGTCATTAAATCAGAATTTAAACCTTGACATAAATTACATTTCAAATAAAACAAATTAGATCAAAATAAATCCCATGTTACACTAGTAAAAGGGGATGGGGATTTAGACAGCAAACTTTTTACCCTAATTATTCAAAAATGTATGCATGCACTTTTCAACACTCGAAATTTGCGCATGCGCTTTAATATCGGGGATCAGGCAGCCAGCCAACCAGCCAGCCAGTCAGTTACCCACATTCAGTCTTTTAAACTGAGTAGCATTCTAACATTACTCCCCCATAAAGGAAACCATTTTTAAAAGGCAGATTTATATGAGCAAAAAAATGGATGTCTGCATTACGTTTACAGTCTTGCTCGTTTGGCTGTTTCAAATACATGGCAAGTGTCTCAGTAACAAAAAACTGGGCAACTAGTCAATGTACAGTAGGCTACAATGGCCTGAAATACTGCTACGCTCAAACACTTCCTGTATTTTCCCACCTCAGCCTCGTTTTCATTTTGTATAATTCCAAGACATTAAATGTATTGCTTGTGATCCAGTTCCCTCTCTCTCTGCATTCAGAAGCTGGTGGAATTCCAGAGTTGGGGAAAGAGAATTGAAATCCACCTTTGTGCAGCTGGAACCAAAGGAAGAGCAAAATGGAGACTGAAGACTGGAACGTCTTAGTTTTATAGAGGTTTTTATGACCCTTTGAGTTACAGGATTGGTTCTCTGCAACTTCTGAAATCCCGCTGGGCAGTGTTGTCAAAGTCACTTGGCTTTCCTGTGGAATACCTGGAAATGTAGTCCATTGTCCCTACAATTTCATGCCCGACATATCGCTAGGTCTACTTCAGCGATTAGTTTTAGAATTTGAGCTAGGTTGTTGAAAAAAAACATTATTTTTAATGTACTTAACTATAAGAAAACGGCTGAACAAATCTTTCCCATATTTGTTTTATGTTGAGATATTGATGAGTTGATCTGCCAAGTGGCTTGGTAATTGGTGCTAAAACGGTTGAGACAACCGAAATTTGGGTTTTAATATGCAAGTTGCAACAAAAACCAAACTTGAGGTACAAACTCTGCCTAATTTATTTTAGGCCTAGAGTTTAACATTTCAATTAAAATTATTCAAAAAGAATTTCAATTATCATTGGTTCATGGTAAATTCATGTTTTAAATAGAAAAATCGAAAACCAAGATCAATAAAGTGCCCTCACATGGCGGGCCTCAGCATCTTCATTTCCATTGGCTGGCACACCCGATTAAGGGTTTGAAGGAGGAACTGGGCGAGGTCCCCGTTACGGCGGGTGAAGAAGAGCATCCAGTGCTCCAGGGGCTTGGAGCTGGTGAGGGGCACCCCACGCATCTCCTTTGTCCAATCAGCTGCCATGGGCCTGTACTGGAACTGTTGGGGCCGAAAAGAGTAATTTCAACAGGAAATGAAGCCAATAGTCCAGTCTTACCTGAAAAAAGCCAATGTGGGTGTAGGTTTTTTGTTCTAGCCCAGAACTACAACACCCAATTTGTGGAGCAATCGTGCATAAACGGGGGATGGCGTTTGATGCAATGCATGACATTTTAACTTTATTTTTTTTTTTTTTTTTTTTTTTTAACTCCTTCATTTACCATTTTCCCAGATTAAACAATGCAGAACAATGAGTGGTCAGGAAAAGTCAACAGCAAAGAGGAGGAGAAACAACAGGTGAAGCTAAATCAACACCAAACCAATATACTGTCAGCGTTGAAGACAAATGGAAAATCACATCAGAGAAGCAGACTTCACATCATTCTGGATGAAAATAAGTTACAACCATCCTGCATGGGGAAATGAACCTGCTCATCCAGCATGAGCACTGTGAACCACTCCTGTCCCCGGTTGCACAAAACCCCTTAAGTTAAGTTATCCCTTATAATTACCCTTAAGTATCCCTTAAAGCTAAGTGAGTTGCATTAAAAAAAAAAAGTATCCAAGGGTTTTCTTAAGTGGAGCCTTAATATGTCCCTTAAGAGTTTAATTCTACTTAAGTAATCCCTTAAAATCCATTGTGTTGCACAAAATGCCTTATTCATCATTTCCCTTAGGATTTTTTTAAGGCAAGAAGTATATTCCCTTAACTTTTCCTTTTTAAAAAGTAAGCATTTCCTCCTAAAACGATGGCACCGATTAGTCGAAAAAAGCTTCATAAATGACGTTATTAGTCGATGTGTCCTCCAGATATTAAACGTAGCGTAGACTAGCCTATGCTATTATCACTTGTCAGCCGTAGCCTACGTTGACATTCTCACTGGTGATAACCCGGCTGAAGTATCCCTGCCCTGACAGCCTCACTGTAGAAAGCTTCCGTGATCTGGCAGAAATTAAAACACAGCTGAATTTAACGTTAGGCTTCTTATTTTTTTAAAAAGCAACCGTGTTAACTAAGTAGGATAAGTATTTTATTCGCTGGTTATCATGTTAGTTGACCTTTGACAATGCAAGGTAGAATTCCCCAGCTAATGTTAATTGATTATGGTAGTCTAGTTTTCATGAAAAACAATTGAGTTTGTGCGCAACTTAGTTTCAACATTTTCTTTCCTTCAGCCTCCCTATTCTGCCGGACTCCCATAGGCTAGTCTACAGATCGCTAACAGCTCATTTATTTATTTTTTGCCGTGACTGACTGATTTAAATATTTTCTTCAGTAGTCTATTTCTCTCATCATCCTCTTTACTGCTAGCTTGTTTCCCTTCACATTTTCCGTTTTTTTGCTGATGTTACGACTGTACTGAATTTAGGCTACTTCTCAAAAGCGTAAATTGATAACGTTACACTACCAAACGTATATGCAACACCCATAGGTAATTCCCTTAGGTAAGGGGAAATCATCCCTTAAAGGTATACTATGTAGTTTCAGAAAACTAGATGGCGATAGAGCACATAGGAGAAAAAGGTCCGCCGAAAATTTCTTATCACGTGTTCTTCTCAGATGACGCACGAGCATTGTAGTGACGTTTCACACATTTTCCCTGACCGTGGATTCAGTTCAATTCAATTTGCTTTATTGGCATGACAATACATTGCATCTGTATTGCCAAAACATACTGCATTAAAACAGTCGAAGACATACATCCAACACTGAACAATACAAAACAGCAAAGACTAGAAATGAATGAACAGTAATCATACATGAAAACAAGAACTTTTCTTTGATTATGGATTTAGAAATAACAATGTAAAATAATAAAGTACAATTAAAAATAATAATAATCATCAATAGAAATGATAATGAGAATGACATATGATCTTATAAAGTGAATATAATAAATATAAAAAATTTAAAATGGTTTATAATGATCTCTGTCACTCACTGTCCCAAAGACGATGTCAGGCAGGTATATTGTGCTGCCAGGTCACAGCACGTCCTCTCCTCTCCTTTGGATGTCTGTTACATTTTTTAATTGAGGGTATCTCTGATTTATTTTGGGAAATTATTTATTTCTGATTTGATTGTATTTTGTGATAAAGTGCAGCTCTGTCTCAACTTCATTGAGATGGCAATGTTTCTCCTCCCAGAGTCTGTCGACTATCACTATCACGGTCACTGATCAAGCTGTCCTCTGCCCACCACAAACACGACTGCCCCTCACCCTTACTCTGGGGCCGCGACCAGTTGATGGCTACAGAATGAACTGAGCAGAATTACAAAATGATGATTTTTAATTATTTTATGAAAATGAACAGTGGTAAAATTTAGAGCAATAGCTAAGATTACTAACATATGGTTTGAGCATGTAATGTAGTCTCCATTTACATGATCAAGGTTTGGTCAAACAACATGATAGACTATTGTGAACAATAAACAAACATCACGACAACAGATAGCCTTAGCTAGGTGTATGGTCGCTATTTTCATAATGATATTGTTACCTCCTCGGCTGAAAACATCTTGCTAATGAGTAAGGGCAGAAACATACCTCACGCAAATACGCGAACGTGGACGCTTCGAGCGAATAGTTTTTCTTTTCCCATGACATTTGTGAAAGACAAACCGGAGGAAAGCAGATCGAACAAGAAAGTTATTTACTGTTGTTGCCTGCTATAGTGTCCCTCTCTGCAATGCTCTGGCTCGTCTTTCACAAATGTCATGGCAAAAGAAAAACTTTGCGTAGCTCGAAGCGTCCACATTCGTGTATTTGCGTGAGGTATGTTTCGGCCCTAAATGTCTAAATTGTACTGACGACGCGTACATAACGGTAAGTAGCCTAAGCTAAAATGATGGTGTATTCAAGTGGCCAACTCATGCGTGATGTTTGCTGTGACAATGGTCCCGTTCGTTACGGTAAAGGTGTTCAAATGGTCAGCGGCAAAAAACATGGACGCCCGCAGAAAGCTGATGCTTGTTTGGCTGGCCTCTGATCAGCATTTGCAGTTCCAAATGTTTTAAATAGCGTATGCAAAAACAATTGAAGATGAAAGACTACATCACAATCGGAAGGTGAAAGACTACATACACCACGCAACGGGTCTCTCTAGCTCCAGATCTCTCCATGTTTACAGATGCTCAGCTGTTTACCTTTGACGCATTTTTCGTCAACTTGTCATGTCGGGGACCTCAGGAGGTGCCCTGAGTTGAATGTTGGATTTGGGAGATCGTTGTCATTAACTCGTCACCATCTCATCACCGGGTGTCACATTAAAATCCTTTTTTCTTCTCGTAAATCAGAAATATTCCAACTTCCGAGATCATTTGAATACACCATAAGAGTTTACCTGGAAGCCTGCCCACATTGCCTAGCCATGTCAATGAAATGGGCAGGAACTTACGTTTCATGACATTTACACAATTTTAGCTGTCCCTGGCTTTAAAAATGGCGGCGGGATGTCAACAGCGTAGCATTCAAAACATTAACAAAAAAACACTTTGCGAACGACTTATGAGGTAGGAAATACATTCAACATGTTTATTAGACCACAAGGATACATACAATGTTTTTTGGGGAGAAAATTTGAATGTAAACAAAGAACGAGTTGTTTACAATGAAACTACATAGTATACCTTTAAGGGTAAAACTTAAGGTGTTTTATGCAACCGGGCACTGGAGCCTAATAAAAACTGAGCAAAAAGGCCACAACTAGGAAGCGACCAACCGACAGTCGTCCTCACTCCATGACACAGGGGGTAATAAAGTTCTCTCTTCAGCAACATGTCGGGGCTTACTTACAGTCCTGCGACCCTGGAGGATGTTTTCAGTTGGGAGGATTCGGCCCTGAATTCTCAGGGACTGCTTGTCAAAGCTGAGACCCCAAGTGTTGAGCTCAGCCTGAGCTTCTGGGTTCCTGCATGGGGAGTGTGCGCATTGTGTTCAGTACCCCTCCCGCTACGCTACCTGATCCAGGGCTATACAGGGTCACGCTCATATTTGAAACCCATCGGTCAGGGCTGGCCAATTCCATTGCTGCAGAGCTGGTGCAGGTTTCCGTTGTCAATAGTCACACTGGCCAAATTAGCGGAATACACTTATGCTGGTTTAACCATAGATTAGACCACAATAAGATGTTTCATGTCATTCATGAACTTATAAATAAATGCATCTTAAATATCAAGTACAAAATTATTGGGCCAATTCAATAATTTAGAGCAGACGACGCTATGAAATCCAGAAAGATACACCACTCCTTGCCCATCCCTGCCATAAGTGAAGCGTGCTACCAGATTTCCTTTGTGTGTCCATGTCACCAATACTTACCTTAGCACTGTTCTGTAGCTCAGAGACTACAGATGAAAGCTAGCTTATGAACTAAGTTTGATACAATATATTGTGCAGTTTGAGAAAACATCCATGTTAAACTATTGGGACGACCAGGCTTATTCATTAATCTAATTTAAATGGTGAACCAAGGGTGACAGGGGTTGCATGAGGATAACTTGCCCTCAATCTATTTTTATTTAAAAAAATAAAATAATAGATTCAAGTTAAATACAAATCACAAAACATTTTACAATTCACTATCCAGACGTTAATTTGCTTGAGCCGTACCCGTTGATGGTACTGATGAATCGGTTGAGGCGGTTATCTCGCTCTTGCGGGTTTAGTCGTGTGTGGTGAGATAGATCCCTCATTATGCTGAAGTCGAGCCGCATCCTGTCTGTCAGACCTACGTCAAGGTGACAAGCATCACATGGTCTGCAGGGGCAGCCAAACAGAATGGAGCTGTATGGTAGTTTGGGGGGAAGGTGATCGGTAGAGGCAATGGAGGGAAACAGGGCAGTGAGAGAGAAAGGGGTGGCAGAGTGGGAAAGTAGTGAACAGCAGCAAGAAAAAGCAGGGAGAGGTAGAGTGTGCAAGAAATGCCTGGGCATCATTTTGGCAAAGGGGGAGGGAGTTGGAGAGGAGGAGGAGAAGGAGAGTACAAGAGGAGGAGGAGAGAGAGTACGAGAGGGAGAAAGATATGGAGAGTGTAGAAGAGGGAGAGTGCAACGCCTTGTTCACACCATCTACTCGCGACAAACAAAGCTACAAGATTCCATTCAAAGTCTATGTATAACGGCAACAAACAGCGAGAGGGGTGGAGTCAGTACATAGCAACAAAGAGTACTGAAGTGACTACACTCTAAATTAATGGGGAATTTACTTACAAAACCAGTGTGACGTAGACATCCAACAAAACTTACTTTTAAACCATTTCAAGTGATTTTCTTACCGTCAATTTCCTGGATTGTTCAATATAACGCCCGTTCGCAAACTATGTTGTTTTTCTGGACCAGCTTCGAGTATATTTTACGTTTTAGTATTTTTTTGTGAATATACCAGCGCTGGCACTGTTTAAAAACTTTCCGTCCCATAATTCCCTCCGGACAAGCAGCGTTGTCTGCAAATGTTGTCATATAACGTTAGCCAGCAGTAGCACACAGCTCACTTTTTTCTAACGTTAGCTAGCTAGCTTGAAGCACTAAAAGCTAGAATTGCTTTAAGTGGTTAACCGTAACGTAGTTTCTGACCTTGTCGGGCAGGCTTCTCAACTTAGCAAGCTAACATTAGCTCATCTTCAGAATGGCCAACTGCCATTCTGCCAAAAAATGTCCAGACAGACGAGATGATATTTTAGTACTCGATATGTAGTCCGTTAAAGTGGACTACAAGTCGAACTACAATCTACAATCTAATACAATCGAACTACTAATCCATTAGCCTACTTTAAAAAAAAAATAATAAATTGGAATATGCAATATATGGTCTATATCCTTATACCACACAGGCTAATCCAGGAACATTTCAGCTCTATAAATCAGATTTGAAGAAATAGTTGTCTCCGAAGCCCATTCTATCTGTCATCGGGAATTTACTTCAGACACCGCCCATGTCTGACGTACTCACTTGAGTACTCCATAACCCATAATGTTTGTCTCTCTGAAATGTTGACTACCAGTCAACTTTGTTGCAGTACCAACCAATCAGAAATGATGGCACTCTAGACGGTTATAAAAAAAAAATGGAGCTCTAGACGGTTATAAAAATTAAAAAAATCCGACGAGCTCCCGTTCTTTTCAGTATTTCTGAAAAGCAGCTCATCATCGCGGTCTTAAACCAACCAATTTTATATTATAGTCTGTAGTTAGAAAACTTGAGGCTTTGAACAGAATTTCTGAGACAGTTGGCATGTCTAGTTACTGTATTGTACTTAGCAATCAAGTGTTTACAATCGTGTTTACGACAGTCATGTTGAAGATGAGCAGTTTTTTTTTTGTGTTTTTGTCATTAAAGATGAGGAAAAAATACTTTAATTTCAACATAAACATTAGGCAAGAAATAAACAAGATAGGTCAAAATAAGGAATACCAACAAAAATCAAGGAATTGAAATTACATTTTCTTAATAGATTTACCAGAGATAGGGAGCTACAATATGGAGGACTAGCCTTCTGAATTGAGTGAGTAAAACAATAGAGGATACTCCCCTATTCTAAAGACAATATTTTTTTTGTCTTTTAAACTAAATTTCTTTTTAATAAACAGCTTGTATTTCTTTGTCAGTTGTATATTGGTAAAGCTAGCCACTGTTCAGTGATAGATTCTAAAGCTAGAGTTGACAGTTGAGACATTTTCTCCTCCACTTTCAAGTGTACCTATTCAAATTAGCCTGAAAACAACCTCCCCTTGTGGAAGTAAGCTGTTTTGTGAAACTGTTCTGTAGGCCCAAGAAAGCCTCATAAGTAAACTTAAATATAAATAATTAAATAATATAGTCAAGATCTAGTGGAAAAGTACTGAGATGGGGGGTGGTGAGAGGATGCAGATTAGCTCTCTGTCAGCAAGGACGAGGGCATCTAGCACACCAGTCAAAACAGGAATGTTTTCCTCCTGTGTTCCATAACCAAGCAGGAGTTGTACTTATAACAATGGATAAGATAGATCATGCTGACCGAACAGGTGGGAGAAGAATAAAAAATAATAGAAGATTCTGCTATTTCCTTCATCTTTATCTTGAGAATTTTTCAACTCGAAAACCCATCTCAAATTGAACCTAATGAGAGAGTAAAGGACTTCCCTCCGCACCCTGCAGCACAGCAGCATCCACAATTGTATGAAAATTAGTTTAAGACAAGACCCAATCAGGAGAGCTGCAGCCCCTCCCCTGCTGCACAGCAGAACCCACAGACCCCCTCAAAGTAGCAGTCGGTAATCACCACCCTACTGAGAGCACCCTGTTTCAGTTTCCACCCAAAATCAAAGACAGTGCAAGAAAACAGTTTCAACAAAAGCTGATGGAGGCCAGATACTCTTTTTGCTGACCTGTACAAAAATGGAAACATGAGTAATCTTATATTTTAGTCAGATCATACGTTATGCAGCAATAAAATGAAGTCAGCTGAGTACTTGAATGTACTGAATGACCATCAATTAGGGCTGAGCTGAATGTCATTTTTTACACTTCGAAGCTTCATTGGCAATTTTCCCCAAAGCTCTGTTTTAATAATAATCTATTAAAAATATTTTTTTTTTTTGAGTCTTTGAAAACAATGTTACGATACGTCCAGTAGAGGGCGTGCTCACATCTATTTCAGTAATATGCGCATGAAGAAACAAGTTTTTTTATTTTTTTATTTATTGAAACAAGGTATTAAATTGAAATGGAACAGAAGTTCAGGACATGAAACATAGGCCTAAATAAATTAAAGAAATATAAGCTGCAGTCTCCACAGTTATGTGCAGGCCTATAAACTCTGACTTCACGTAGCCTACATACTGTGTATGGTATGGTGGGGAAAAAAGTCTAAAGCAGAGTGTAGGCTATTCCCGAGTGTAGGCTATATTGTTTTCTTTCCAAAACGTAATAGGTTGTCATGCTATGGTAGCCTAGGCTATATCATGAAATGTAGCAGTCAGATCGGCTAGCTAATTCTAATGTTGTTAGGCTATTACTCTGACGAAGATATATAAATTAGGCTACTTACATTTTTCAAATGATTTGTCAAATTCGTAGTTCCACCATGGTATGCCAATATCTGCTGACCATTTTTGGATTGTCAGTGGTAATATTAAAATGTTTCCACACAGCTGACTTCTTTGACATCTTGTAACTTCACCTCAGGCTTTGGGCAACAGCACAACAGTGTAGCGAATGTTGAGACAAGTCACGTGGAAGGCTGAACGGCGCATCCTTGTACATTCGATAAACTTCCATGCGATTCAAAGCTCAATCACTATCGAATAAACACTTATATGTTGACAAACATCCAGTAAACCATCCATTTTCTTGGAGGGGGAAAAAAGTTTTTTTTTGTTTTTTGTTTTTTTGAGGAAAAAAAACCAAACTAATCGGATCAGAATTTAGGATCCAAATCCCAATCCAACGAACAAAGCATTCGGCTCAGCCCTACTGGGCATATTCCAGGACGACAATGCCAAGAATCATCGGACTCAAATTGTGAAAGAGTGGTTTAGGGAGCATGAGGAATCATTTTCACACATGAATTGGCCACCTGACCTTAACGCCATTGAATGTCTTTGGGATGTGCTGGAGAAGACTTTACAGAGTGGTTCGACTCTCCCGTCGTCAATACAAGATCTCGGCTAAAAATGAATGCAACTCTGGATGGAAATGTTGTGACGTTGCATAAGGTTGTCAAAACAATGCCACGATGAATGTGCGCCGTAATCAAAGCTAAATATTAGTGTGTGCAACTTTTTTGTTAGCCAGGCAGTGTACAACAATGGAACAATAATGGTGCAAGGCAACCTCAAAGACTTTGAAATGGCCTTCCAGACACTGAAAGGACTATTAGAGAAGGGAGAGTCCAGCGCCAGCATAGATGTCAGGGAGAAAGCCACACAGTTCCCCCCCCACTATGAGCAACTCACCAGGAGGAATGCAGCTTAGTCAGGAGGAGAGTGAGCACCCGAGTTCTGATCAGGCACACATTCTGTTGCCCCACAGCTCTCTGATACAATTAAAGGAGTGATTTACAAAGCTGGCGATAGAGCTGGTTCACCTCAGAGACCGTATTTACTCAAAATCCAAAGGAAGACACAACAAATCGGCTACAAAATCAGGTTGCTGAATTGAAAAGCGATCTTTACAGCACTAAAGCAAGAGAGGGAGAGCTACAGGAGAGAGCTGATTTTACTGAGGGCAGGAGAGAGCTACAGAGGGACAGGGAGAGCTCCAGGTGAGAGATCACTACACTGGCACAGCAACTAGAGGACAGAGACAGAACAGTTCAGAACCTTACTGAGCAGCTGCACTCCTTCAGTGAGCAACAGCAGCAGACCCACACTGCAGTGAGTGCCACACAGACCCACCAGGTCACTGAAGCCCAGACTGCCTCACCCAATTTGGTAACACAGCCAAAACCCTCAACCTCCATCTCACAAGAGAAGCCCCCACACTGTACACCACCCTCACAGTACAACACACAACCTACAAGTCCAGCTGTGAGACAGCAAACACCAACAAAACTGACATCATAATATTCATAGATTCAAATGGTAAATTCCTCCAGGAGAAAAAGCTATTCCCTAAACATGAAGTGGCCAAGCACTGGTGCCCAACATCTGACAAAGCTCTATAAATGTTGGGAAACGTCCCAGGCATATCATTATACACACCGGCACTAATGACCGAAGGGTTCAGCAGGAGAGGGTGGCCACATCACTCCGAGCAGTGATTGAGAAGGCAAGCACCACCTTCCCAAACACAAAGATCACCATTTCCACATTGTTGCCAAGAAAAGACTTTCACCCCAAAACCATACACAAAGTAAATGCCAACCTATCACGAGACTGTGCATTAAAGCAAAATACCTGGCCCAGCATCCCACTCTCGATGTGGAATGCCTTTACGACCACGTCCATCTTTACAAGGAGCTGGTGCCCATCTTTGCTAAGACCCTGAAAGACGTTGCTCTTAACCGGGAACATGCCCAGACTGCAAGAGGAAAAGGACACCCCCAACAGAGACCAACGAGGTACAGCCCAGAACCACGACAGAGATCACCACCCCGGCCCCTTCCATCAAGGCCCATCCATGTCAACCAGCCCCACAGAGGATCCCCACATACATTCTCTCAGAGCACAGCACCACCATAAAACCTGCACCACTCCAACCCCCCAGCACAACAAGAGCACCCCAGCAGCAGGAACTCCAGCCTAGCAGATTGAGCTATGCTCAGGCTGTAAGCAGTACTGACAATCCACTGACAAACATACAGCAGATGCTCAGTATCATCTGCTCCTGCCTTATGGAATAGGGAGTATAATGACCAAACCTTTTCACAAAAAAAAAAAAAAAAACGTATGTGCATATCTGTACATGTACCCATCTATACATGTAGGTACATGCGTACGTATATATGTACATGTGTGTATGTATGTAGGTTAGAAATAGAACAATATTGTTAGGTTACTTATATATGCTCAGCAATGTTGACAACTTTTTATTTTTTTTATACATGGCAAACACCTTCACATACTTTTGTAACATTACAGTTTTAACATGAAATCCATGTGCATCTCAACTTGGAATATCCAAAGCCTACACTCTTCTGTGTTTGGTTTGAAGAGTAGGACATCAGAGTTCTTATAAAAATAAAATAAAAGATCTCAACATTATTTGATAAGAAACCTGGTGTAGAGGAGAAGGTTCCACTGGTTGTCCCCCTCCATACACAGAGCTGGTAGTTCCCTCCACTAAATTGCCAGGAGTAACACAAGGCAGAGACTCTGGTGGCATACTGATTTGGCTGAAAGCAAAATCCATTAAAAAATAAAATAAAATCATCTCTGGCTTAAAGGGGTAATAAACACTAAATCAAATATTTTGAGTTATAAAGCCAAGTATCTTGTCTCAATTTCATAAATCACATACATCCTATTGTTCAACAAAAAAAAAAAATGAATTAAGCTGTGCCGCCGCATTTTGTGTCGAGGCATTCGTTGCAATCCAAACAAACGTTTTGTTTGAGCAATGTCCCATTCTTGACGGTAAAAAACCTTTTTTCTACGCAAGCCCCCTCCTTGTTCTTGATTGATGGGTATTCAAACTGCTGGTTTGATTAGTCAGACCCTTGATGACTTTGATCCATTTAGCCAACCATGTGTTCCATACTGTTCCAGTGTAATTTACAGCTAAATCTAGTCCCACCCCCCAATTCCCATAGAGATCCATTCAAAAGCAGAGACGTTATAGTATCGCATGTCAGAGTACCAGAAAATAAGATATTAAGAGTCTTTTGATGTTGTTGGGTCACAGACATCAGAAAGTCATGGAATGTAAAGAATATGCGACCAAATATGAAAAATGATTACTTCATTCTATATATAAATGCAGGGGTGCCAATAATTGTGGTTTTGTTAAAAATAATTATTTCTTGAGGGATTTTTTTTCTCATAATACATTTTCTTCAATTGAAGGTTGGATTTCTAATTTTTTCAGTGTGAGATTAAGCTAATTCACCAAACGGTGAACTTTTTATAACCCTTTTTACTCATCTTTACCAGGGGTGCCAATAATAGTGGAAGGCACTGTATATCCCCTCTATAGAATCTCCATACTTCAAAGAGGACACCTTCTCAAACACTGAGGGAGATCAACCATTTCCAGGCCCTGGGGAATGTGTTGATCTCAACTCAAGAACTGGTGAAGAACAAGACTATCAATCACCAGGGTAATAATCATATATTTGGGAATAACCTTTTTGATCACACAGGAACAATTACGACAAACAGACAAATACAAATGGAAAGCAGCTCCTGCAACTCTGTCGAAGCCTGGGTCTGTACATTATCAACAGTAGGTTCAGAGGGGACTCTTTAGAAAGATCGACATACTCTTCACCTCTTGCGCACTTTGAGCCCTTGATGTGGCCTTCACGTGAGTCCACATCAAACCAAACTTCGCTGAAGCACATTTCCCATAGTTCTTTGCATTATCGTGACTTTATACACTCTGGCCTTTCAGAGCTGTATTCTGTGTGCAAGAACAAGCTACTGCACATTCGAGCATAGGAACTTGTGTTACACTTGTTCACAGTTAAATCATGCATTTTCACCAACTCCTACACGTTAAAAATAAGAAATAACTATATATTTATGTATGACGCTCTTTATTAGGATATAGCGAAGCATCTGTGCTTTATGGGCTGCAGCCTGATTAAAATATGTAGCCTACTCGGCAGCAGAAAGGCTTCTCAGGCTGGCTGGTAACAATAGCGAATTATATCAAATAACACATACGGGACCTGCAGTAGCCTACAGTTAACATACAATTATTAAACTTAAATCGGCACTGGGTTTTCCCAAACAGCTCTGCTGTTCTAGCTAGCTATGCAGAAGATTAAATGGTTATAACGTTAAAAAAGCAAATGTTCTCCAGCATTGGTTTTATTTATTTTAATCTCAACATGCCATATATTGAACTTCAGCTCAACAGAAGTAGGACTACAGATCTTAGGTAAAAAGAGGAGTTTACTGATCTGATCTTTCCAGCTAAAGTTCAATAAATTACATGTTGAGTTTTCTATATAGTTTGGTGGTTGAGATTCATTCATAAAAACCTACTGAGCAGGTGACACGACACGACGTTGCAGGGACGAGCAAATCATATAAAACGAATATCTTGACCAAAACCATATCTCAACTGCTAAACTTAAAACTAAGTATTGTTATTCGAGTATCTGGTTATTCGAGGGACGTCCCACAGACAACACGCCGAAGTTCCACAGACGACTAATGCACAGGATTTTGGTCAGTGTGTTTATAAATAAAAAAAAGACATAGCGGCCACAGGAAACATGCCGATGCATGTGTAACCACAGCAACCGAATGTCTTGCAAGGGTGTCCCATTTCTTACCTATGCGCCATTACACACTTTCGCACCGCACAGCGCATTTGCACCCCTTGGTCCAACCTTGGAAATACCGTCACCAAAGTGCGGACTTGAAGGAAGCGCTTAGACCGTACGGTGAGTATTTCGAAGCAGCCTATATGATTACAGATCTGGACCCATCATCTTTCAGAGCTTTCAGTCAAACCACCAACACCTCTGTCAGATCACAGCCAAATTACTGTGCATCTTAAAAGGACAGAAACCACTAATACAGAATCACTGCCCAGTAAGCTGGTCAACATTCAAAAATCCTACAGATGGGCCCAAAACAGCTTAGATAAATAGCAGAAAGCAATTGGCAACCAATTGACTCAATCTCTCTTAGACACCTTTCTGGAAAACGCATAAACTCACAATGAAGGTGTAAACCTGGCAGTAAATAATTAAAATAATATTTTGAGAATTTGGCATCAATGTCCAACATGAAATCTTCCAAGAGAAAAACCAATACACAAAACTATGAAAAATGGTTTGATTCAGACTGCTATAACATGAGAAAAAAAATCAAACCAGAAAGTGCCTGACAATAAGCAAGGTGTAATTCCGCATTAACACAATACAACACACTCCGAACAAAGAAAGAACAGTACACTAAGAATAAACTCAGAATCATTGAAGAATCTATTGATTCTAATAGTTTATGGGACAACTGGAACACATTGCACAAAAAGCAACACGATGAATTGCCCATTCAAAATTGGATTCTTACCAAATTATAGAACATCGGATCATATTTTCACCCTACACACCCTAATTGACAAACATGTTCACCAAAACAAAAGCAAATTTTTTTCCTGCTTTCTAGACTTTCAGAAGGCTTTGGATTCCATTTGGCACGACGGTCTTTTCCTAAAACTAATTGAAAGTGGTGTAGGGGGGAAAAAAAAACTTATGACGTAATTAAATCGATATATACAAATAATAAATGTGCTATTAAAGTTGGAGATAAACAAAATATTGCCCTGACATAAACCTCAGAAAATCTAAAGTTATTGACATCCAACAAAGATCCCGACATCAGCGACCCAAAATACACATCACTTTAGGAACAACTAAAATTGAACAAACTACAAATTACACATATTTAGGATTAAAAATCAGTTCTACAGGGAGTTTACATTCAGCTGTGAATGAACTGAAAGAAAGAGAAAGCAAAACAGGCAAAATTAGGCCAATATCCACAACTAATTAATATCCAAAAAAAGAGCCATCAAATTTGGGAAACATAAAAATGAGCAATCCCCTTTGCTATCATTACAAAGCCCTGAAATGCCAAATGGTGAACATAAAGAGCACCATCAGTCAACTGGTCCTGGGACTTAGTGAGGCAAATATTAACTACTAATAATAACCAGCCCCAGGACAGTGACATCCTAGCCCAGATAATTCGACCCAACACAATTATAACTAAACAAAAAGAAAAATATGTGACCTATTGGACAGAAATAACAAAAACCCAAAACAAACTTGATTGCCTTGCCATTTGGCCCTAAACAGACTGTACACCATGGCTGATTACCTGACCATGGTGACAGATGGCAATGTACAGACTCAGTGAGCACAGCCTGGCCATCAAAAGAGGCTGACACAGGCAGACATGGCTGCCCAGAGAGGAGACTGTGCTCGCACTGCAGTCAGGGAGTGGTGGAGACAGAACTGCACTTCCTCACAACATGTGGAAGGTACCAGGACATAGGGGAGAATTTCTACCCAAAATGTATTTAAAAAAATTATATATACACACACTACTCAAAAGTTAAGGGTCAAAAATATTTGTGCATATAAATATAGGCTAACAAGCTAAAATGGTGATGACTAATGACAAAATAATTCTTTGATGGCTCAAGAACAGAAAACACAAAACAAAAAAAACTTGATTAGACACTAGTTTATTACCCTGATGAAAAAAGTAATGTACCCCCCCAAAATGATGTTCACACAAGTCGCAGAAGCTTCAGTAACTGGTGTAGCCACCGTTAGCATTCAGACATTCTTGACAACGTTGGCGCATGCTGTTGATCAGGCGTTGGAAATAATGAACTAGGGCGGCGAGTTCGATCACATCACGTCCCTGCCGTCAACCTCCAGCAACTGGCTCAGCGATTAGTCGCAGAATGGCTAGCGATCCCTCAACGTTATTTCCAACGCCTGATCAACAGCATGCCCCAACGTTGTCAAGAATGTCTGAATGCTAACGGTGGCTACACCAGTTACTGAAGCTTCTGCGACTTGTGTGAACATCATTTTGGGGAGTAGGAAAGGGAGAGTATCGGATATGGGGAGGGAAAGGGAGTAGGAAAGGGTAGGAGATGGGGAGGGAGAGAGTAGGAGATGGAGGGAGAGAGTAGGAAAGGGAGAGGGTAGGAGATGGAGGGAGAGAGTAGGATATGGGGAGAGGGAGTAGGAAAGGGAGAGGGTAGGAGATGGAGGGAGTGAGTAGGACAGAGTCGGGCTGCATCCCAATATTTTTTTATAATATTCTTTCACATTTTTGGGTGACATGACATCATCGTGCTCACGCCCAGAGATTGAAAGAGATTGTCTAAATTGTGTGAGCTTCAGTAGGTTATCACACATAGGATAGCATCCTACCCGAAGGCTAGATTGACTACAATAGATAACAAAATGGCAGTTCGTTTTTAGGTTCATATCCAACAGACAAATTCGGCAATTTAAGACGAGAAAGCAACTTTATTTATTTGCTTGCACATGAATGCTGCTTAATCAAATATGACTAAACATAAGCATGGCAGCTACCATTATTTCAGTATGTGAATATGCATGAATTCATGTATTCAACAAATTATTTCCAAAGGACATTTAAATTCGATTTCAGATGTTAGTGGGAAATAAGTTTTTTGGTGTGAACACTGCAATACTAGGAATATAGGGAAACAATAACTCAGATTATATGACGCGACAAATTCGTTTCACTAATCTACGGAAATGCCTGAAAAATGGGGGGGGGGGGGGGTACAAAAGGTTCTATAATTTCTAAACGGTTCATCCGATATCGATGGAAATACCCTCAAATTAAAGCTGACAGTCTGCACTTCAACCCGATTGTCTCCTTTCAAACTCAGTGCTACAGTACAGTACCAAAATAACAAGAAATGGGTCACTGTCCAATGAATGTTCCTTTCTGTGCTTTGGCAATATAGGATGAATCTTGTCATGCCAATAAAGCATTTGTGAATTTGAGTGGGAGAGAGAGTTGGAGTAGGAGGGGGAGAGGGTGTGGGAGAGGGGAGGAGATAATGCCAGCTCTTCACACCTGTCAGGTAGCAGAACTCGGGGACCAACATGGCCGGCCCAGGAGGCGGAGCTCCGGAAGGTCCCCGCTTCTTCACATGGCTGACCAGAAGCACCTGGTTGTCATCCCTGATATCCAGGCTGTATTGCTGCATATTTACAAAATCTGTGCCTTAAAAATAATTCCAACTCATTTCATTGCTTCACATTCTGAAAGTCACTGGCTGGGTCTGGATTGGAGCCCCCATCTACTGCGTCCCGTCTCCTGTGTACCATTTACTGTATACTCTTTAGACTTGCAGTATGCAAAAAGCTCCATACCATTTTCCAACTGTACTGTGGAAGTGTCGTAAGATGTCACGTCCTTACACGGCAATGTCACGTTTGTGTTATTGTTGAAGAAAATGTCAGCAAACCAGTGCCTCATTTTTAAAGCGAAGCTGTGTGTCATATTTACGCAACCAAAACGTTAGTTACTTCTTTAAAGTTATGCACCCGAATATACTCAGCAAAACCCCAGATGTATGTATATCATCCAGGGGTTTTAAGTACAGTATATTTAGAGAAAATTTTACTCAGGGGAACTCGACATTAAACATATCGATTCTGTATGTTTAATGGGAGTCTTGAAGCTTACCGGACTAGAACTGCACCTCCTGGTTCTTTTGTTTCCAGCTGTTTTCCAGACGCGCTGCGTCGCGCTGATCACGTCACTGGTGCAAATCAAGCAAAACTTTTTTAGATATGACAAGATAGGCAACTTCCGCTTTTCCCCTGTGGAGGAAGTGATCAGACATGCGCAGTAGTGTTTTCAGTTAGCTTAGCAACTGAAGCAACAACAGCCACCAGCAACAACAAAAAAGACACAGTGGGGCAGACCCACAACACACAAACATATCAAATAAAAACATTCAATAGAATCATTGCATTTATCAAACTAATTATGTGAATTAAAGTGGAATAGCCAACAGCCAAACGTCATGATTAAAAACAGCCACCGCTGTCCCGATATGTCCAGTGTTATCAAGCAGTCCAACACACAAACTCCGCCTCCACGGCTTTCCTCCATACACGCAGTGTTGCAGTCTCTGGCTGCATTCGAATAGGCTAGTTAAGTTCGAGCAAGGAAGGATCCTTTAGATTGCATGAACCTGAAATAGTTCAAATTTCTTATATTGAGAAGGAAAAAAACTTCACAATTCTTTTTATCCGTCCTTTCACAAAGGATGCTCTGGGCTATCCTTTTCAGAAGGAAGGTAGTATTCGCGCCCCACAATGCAATGCCGCCAAGGTTTTCATAAGCATCGGAGTTTTCCGGAACCTACCGAATTACTGAATTCAAACAAGGCAAACATCTGAGAAATGCCAGAAATCTTAATGTGAATAGCTAGTATTGTTGGTTAGTTTTGGCTTATAATAGAAAGTAAACAAACAATGACACAATCAAACAATACACCAAATTTGTTGAGGCAAAATTTCGCCAAGATAAACTGTTCAAGCGAAATGCAGACGGCAATGATGCGCCTTTTGTCGTAATTTTTTGTGAAGTTGTAGTTCGCTATGTTAAACAGTCACGTCAATACGACTGGACGTCACACCACGACGAAAGGTAGAGAAGGAGGTTCGAATTCCAGTTACGCTAGATTCCTTGTAAATCTCTCCTTCCAACTTTTCTTTGACCCCCGTGACGTTTTCTGGCGAGGTCAAGGTAAAGTTGCAAGGAAAAGAAAAAGAGCTATTTTTTGACTATTAGAATGCAGCCTCTGTCCACTGTCAACATGGAGCACCGACCGAACAGCGTCAGCCTTTCCACTTGTCGCCTCACTCCTCCCCCGCATTATCGTCTCCTTCCCTTTGGGGGCCTTTTGAAGATTGCCTGCAGTCCTAGATCAGTCCCGACATCTTAGACTCCGGTGAAGAGCGATGGTAAACTCTGTAGCTGCAGATCCAACGAACATTCCCGAGCATATGTTGCGAATGAGTCTCCATGCTGACGACCACAAACAAAATTATCCAGAATAGACTATTTGTCAATATTATCAAAATGAGCAGCAGGAGTGCCCTGAACAATCTCCAGCCCGCTTCCGCGTCCCACTACAGACACACATGCATGAAAAAAACAAAAGACAAGCCCAACACAAAATACATTCAAATGAACAAACACGAACATGACCGCTGGACTACATGTCGCCATTACACTACCACATGACGCCATCCTCATCTTCAGGTTCTTCCGATTTCGGTGATGTATAATTTAGCTATGAAAATCGTAAACATTATACTATTGCAGCGAAAAGTTTCCGAAATTGTACCTTCAGCTGCACCGCACTGTCAACTACCCAAACTCACCACGACCGTCAAAGCCTCAGTATTGAAATCGTAGAGGAATAATTTCTAAAATAAGTCGTCTACGGCTGTGACTGAAAATGCCTGGGTGTATTGTTCCTCAGTGCATACGAGTGCAAAAGGACATGCATTCCACAGACTTCCAATTAAAGATTCAAACATGTGCAAGAAATGGCTAATAGCAATTAGAAATGAGATATAACATACATATTGAAATACGATTTGAAAAATCTCCGGGTTTGCAGTAAACATTTCTACCCCGCCTACAAAGACAACCTGGGGGAAATACTGATAGGCTAAAAACTAAATGGCCTATTCAACATACTGTACTAAAAGGTACAGTAGCCATAGCCAATTAGTGTGTCAATAACAATTCTAGACGTCCATTCCAAAGCATAGCTATGGAAAAAATGAACGTTTATGTTGTAGGTTACCAGAGACTTTTCTTTTACTAATTTAGCATATTATAAACTAATCTATTCACTATAGCCCAAATGAATATTGCCTCCGCTTGATCATAGCAATTACTTACTCTAAAGAAAGCGCTCCGTTTGGCCCAGCCCCTCTTCCCCTTCTCCTCCAGTTCCAGTTGGGTGTCCAGAACATTGTTTCTACCATCAATGACCCGATAAGAGCCCCAAAATGTGCTTGTGATGAAGACCTCGTCCTCATCTTCAGCACCAGCCATAGCCTCCAAAGTTGTCGCCAAATAATGGTTCTCTTGGCAGCAATGACATTCAATTTCTTAGGGCATCATAGTACACTTGCTACAAGTGCACCACCACAGATTGGTGGTTCTCGCAATGGCTTGGGGAAGTTCAGGTTCTCCCTCCATGCCTGTTGCAACGGCGGCATCACCCTCTGCTCACTCGGCTCTCCGTTGGGCTATTTACGTCGGTGTACAGCGGTTCAAAAATGTTTCACTACCAGCTCTAGACAAAAAGCTATCATCAGAGTCAGTCACTGAGACACCCCACATGGCTGACCACACACACTTACAACCGAGTGCAGGAGAAATACATAGATACCACAAAGAGTCATGTTGCATGAGCTTGTGGCACTTTTAATGCAGTTTTAGCCTACATAACATGCCTAATTAAGCAACGTTAGCATTAATGTATGGTTATAAACTTAGCTCATTTTAATTTGGATATCTAGTAAACGTTAACGTTGTTAAGACTGCCAAGTTAGCCATGAATTAATTTATAATGAAACTTGTAACTTCGCTAAATTGAGTCATAGCCACCACATTAAAACTTCACAGAACATAATCAAATTTTGGTCAAAATTGCATAAACATGAACATTGTCCAGTTCAGGGCCGGTTCTAGGGGGGGGGGGCCCGGGTGGGCAATGCCCCCCCAAATGCTCCGCCTGCCCCCCCAAAGCCAAACCCAGAAAAATTTTTATCCGACAATATGAAGTCGTTAGTAGGCTTAGAGCTACAGACGATTCGGCCAATCATAAAAATGCCACATCGAAATAATATATTTCTCTAATATCTGATTGGTTGGTTTGGCCATATAAAAGATGGAGATGCAGCAAGAGAGAGGTCAGTTTCTTTGATCAATCTAAAGCTGTCTCTTCTTGATAACTAACTGTTACGCATCGCTTAGGATATAATATTCGCTAGCCTAGCTTACTCAGTGGCGAGAGTCTCTGTCTGGGAGATTCGATTTTAAATCAAACATGTTGCATGTTGCATCTAGCCTAGTTGTTATAGCTGCGATTCTGCGGAACATCTGCAGCATTGCATTAGCTGGCTGCACATGTCGGCGCGCCCGTGTGTGTGTTAGTGTATTTTAATATATGTGAAGTATTCCTATCATATCTGTCTCTCTCTCTCTTACATTCTCTCACAGCGAAACAGCAGCCGTCAACAAAGGCAAAGTCCCTCGGCGTCTCAGGCATAAAATAGCCTATATAAAAAAAATTATATATACTGTATATAAATGAAATGAGCCAATTACAGTACCTTAGTTTCACATGTAAATCGAAAATAGCACAGAGACTGAAATGATGAAGGAATAAGTAATAAGGAATAAGAAAGATTCTATAATAATTTGATGTAATTGGGCATTGATAAAGTTGTCCTCCATAAGGGGGGGGGGTATGACTAAAATATAAATGAAAATGATGAGCCAGTTACAGTAACGTAGTTTCACATGTAAATAGAAAATAGCACAGAGACTGAAATGATGAAGGAACATAGCTCATCTTTAATATACTTGTTTCCACATATGATTAGATAATGATTTGGTATTATTGGGCATAAAGTTGTCCTTCATATAAGATGAGGGGGGTTTAAAATGTAATAAAATTATCTTATCCACTAATATACTGATTAGGCTATACTGTAGCTTTATATGAAAGCATCTCAAATCTCATCTAGGGCTTTGGAAAAAAAAAAAATAATCTTCAATATTTTCATAAACCCAACATTTTATTTTAGAAAATGCCCTTTGAGATGTTGTGTAGAAATGCAGGAAATGAGTTTTAAAAATCTCAACCCCTCGCTACTTCGTTCCCCCCCCTTGTGCCCCACCAACATCTCTTCATGCCCCCCCAATCAAAGCAGTCTAGAACTGGCCCTGGTTTCTGCAATTACATTCATTAGCTATATTGGAAAACGTTTGGAGGAAAAGACGTACTCGACTAGATTTCCTGTATCGTAACCTTATACGCCCGTTCCCTCGAAAAGGTGGAAACCCCGTATTTTATACAGGCAAACCGTATGGGTTGTCACCTATGGATGCACGCAAGCCTACATTATGTAACCTAAAAGCGCCAGTTGGCCATCTTGTCAGATCTAAAAATCTTTGCTTGATTTGCACCAATGACGTGATCAGCGCAACGCCGCGTGTCTGGAAAACAGCTGAAAACAAAAGCAGCAGGAGGCACAGTTCTAGTGTGGTAAGCTTCAAGACTCACATTAAACATATTGAATTGATGTAGAAGTTTAAGAAAAGAGAGTTCCCCTTTAACTTTCTCAGCCAGTGTACTCAACAAACATACTCAATAGTATGGAAGGACGCCTATTCGGACACAGCCACTGAATTTATTCCAGCCAGTAATTAAACCCCCACCCCCACAAACCAAAGGCAGACCCACCGTCTTGTAGTACTCTTTAAAAGAGATCTCTCGGTCCCCCTTCTTGAATGTGTTTCTCGGGTTGTGGTCCCAGGCAATTTCATCTATCCTGTACGTCTTGTTGTTGTACCTTGAAGTAGTACATATTTAAACACCCGGCGTGCACTTCCAACATCTTGACAGTTTACAGAAAATATGTTTCAAATAACTCCAAAAGCAGCTAGTACAGCAATGTTATGCTTTCAGGTTGTACATATGAAGATTAATTTATTTTTAGTTAAAACATGTTTCGGCCACCATGGCCTTCATCAGATGTAGTAATAATACTCATCAGCAACAACTTATTTGCATAGCCTCTGAAACCCAAGGTTGCATAACAGAGCATATAAATACATTTTTTTTATTTTTTTTATACAATTCCAGTACTTAGTGAGTGGCACAAGCTCTTCACTCCCAAGGATGTATTTAGCAATCCTGATATAAGCTGCACTGCACCACAATTTTCCTGAGCACAGCAGTCTCAGGTTACATGCACCAAAGGAAATAGTTCCAACGAAAGTAAAGATTATACCTTGTTTGAACAATAGGGTAATAAACACACAACCTCTGGAGGTATAACGTCATTGTATAAGTGGCTTTGGAGTTACTTGAAGTGTATTATCTTGCTTCAGACCACAAACCCCCAACGCCCCCATACTTGCCATTGTACAGCCAGCAAGTTATCAGAAACTTCTCTAAATATCCAAAATATCGTTCTTTGCAGAAAAAAAACTGAACCAAAGAAACGTAGGCTACCAAAGACTAAAATAACAAAAGACCCCAGAAAGTGAATCACCACTGTGCTGCCCGTTTTACCATGCAACACATTCCCGCACACTTTTACGACCAGGTGGCACCTCCCACAGGCCTTACTTGGTGAGGACGATGAGGCCGACCAGCTCTTTGGTGCAGGCTTCCATGAAGTAGCGGTCACCATGTTGCTGCCTCAGGCCGTACATGAAGGCCAGCACTGTCTCGCTGCGCAACACCTTGTGGCTGATGTCCACGCACAGCATGACGCCGGACTCATACTGCAGGATGGCTGTGCAGAAGCCGGACCAGATCGTCAGCCTGCCAGGCACAGCGATCAGAGAGATAAAACCGGCCAGGTGCTACTCCAGGACAACAGAGGCTGTTTATCCTTCCAAGAGCCCTTTATACCACCACCACCACCTTGTTGCAACACCATCGTAATGCTTTTCATTTGAGACGGAAACCTATTCGCTGAATGACACCTCTGCTAGGGCTGTTTTATAGGGCCGTCTCCTCTAAAGCACATTTTTCCAGCCCTTGCCTTTTATCTGCAGTCCAGCAGCTGAGTTGCGCAGTCATTGACAAGTTTATGCACAACCGGGGAAGGCAGACTGCAATACGACAAAATATTTTACATACATTCATTCATTTCAGTATGGATTTAGACAACTCTGATGGCTATCCTTTTACATTGCCCTCCCCACCACCCCACCTTCCCCCATTTTGCAGGACATGACATGACGATATACAGTGAGCACCATAATTCATTGGACAGTGAATAATCTTTTGTTATTTCGGTTCTGTACTCTAGCACTTGACAGAGGTTGACGTGCAGACTGTCAAATTTAATTTGAGGGTATCCATATCGGATAAAACATTTAGAAATTATAGAACCTTTTGTACATAGTCCCCCCCCCCTATTTTCGGGCATCAAAAAATATTGAACAGGTTAACAATGTAGAATAAAGTAATAATTTTTAATATTTGGTTGCATATCCTTTGCATGCTATGACTTCCTGATGTCTGTGACCCAACAATATCAAAAGACTCTTGGTCGCTTATTTTCTGGTACTCTTACAAGCGATACTATAACCTCTCTGCATTTGAATGTATCTCTATGGAAATTGGGGGGTGGGACTAGATTTAGCTGTAAATTACACTGGAACAGTATGGAACACATGGCTGGCTAAATGGCTCTCATCAAGGGTCTGAGGTATGAAACAAGCCATAAACCATCACTCGGCTGCCAGATAGGCATTCTCCCGACTTATTTTTCCAGAGAGTTCAATAGGAAAATTGTTGAACTGTCCAATATTTTTTCATGCCTGAAAATGGGGGGGGGGGCTATGTACAAAAGGTTCTATAATTTCTAAATGGTTCATCCATAAAATACCCTCAAATTAAAGCTGTCAGTGTGCACTTCAACCTCATTGTCATTGTATCCTTTCAAACTCAAAGTGCTAGAGTACAGAACCAAAAATAACAAAAAATGTGTCACTGTCCAATGAATTATGGTGCTCACTGTAGGTTTACCCAGGGCCCATGGAGTCAGCACCTGTGCTGGGGGATGTCAAGAGGTTCGTTGGGGTTGTAGTAATGGCGACCGATCTGCTGCATGTTCAGAATCCTCAGGACTCTGACATGAAGGAAAACAAGAATGCACAGTGCAATTAAAAATAATAATCTGTTCAGTTCAAAGACAATTACAATTACAAAAAGATTCTACATAATTTAAAATGACCCAAAAGATTTTGTGGGAAATTCAAGTTTTTTTTAAATTTATTATTATTTTATTTATTTATTTAAAAAAAAAAAATTTTTTTTTTTTTTTTAAAGTGTTACATTTATACTGAAAGAATCTCACAGGGAAATGATATTTGCAGCCTGCCCGACTACAGTGGAGCTGTTCTGTGGAGAAAAGCTGACCTTCTGAAGATTATGTTGTAGAACTGCAGACAGACTGGGGAATTAGGAGGAAGCTCACAGGTCAGCGTCACTGTGATTCGGACCTTCTCTCCTTGCCTGGTTTCACCAAATAGAATGGTCTCCTGTGGATAAAGGGGGTGTGTGTGTGGGGGGGGGGGGTTAGCACACTTGCCACAAACCCCTCAGTGTGACTGACAGCATCAGAGATTACCCAAGACCAGAGGTGTCCAAGGAGGCCTGCTACACCCGTTTCTGGATTACATGCCAACTTCTGCCTGCTCTTAATTATCCCAATCTGTGTCCCAACATAAAACATCTTTTTGTGGTCTAGTCTACAGTTAAAGAAACATAATTTGGCCAGTGTTACTGGTGACAAACAAAAAACTGCAGGCTCTCCAGGAATGGAATTGGCCACTCCTGCCCAAGACTATTAAATCACAACGTAGGCCAGGGATGGGCAAGGCGGGCCGTACCAGTTTCTGGATTTCAGACCAACTTCTGCTCTTAATTATTTAACCCAATCATTTACATTCTGATATTTTAGCGACTCTGAGATATGAACAGCAGCAGATGAATAGTCTTGTGCCTGTATGTCTATTGTAGCATTTTATCGTGATCTAATTTACAAGTGAATTGGTGTTGGTTTATATGACTAATTGACTGAATGAGCCAACTGGTGGCAGCAAAAACCTGCATACATACCACCCGCGAGGCCTGGAGTTGCCCGTCCCTTGTCATTTCATGGCTCTACTACAGTATTCTCTAAGTTGTAAGGAGCCTAGGGCTTCCTCTCACAAGGCAGGGACAACATTCAAAATTAGCGTGCATGGATTTAAATATCTTGGAGCTATAGATTACCATCAATTGTGCTACTGTTCCTTCCTGTGCATGTACTACAGGGGTGGGAAACTCCAGTCCTGGAAGGAGGTGTTGTACATCAACACCGAATCACTCAGAGGAAACCACAATAAAATGCTAAAATACAGTCATACAGGCACAAGAACATTCATCAGCTGCTGTTGATATCACAGGATGTAGCAAAAATGTCTAATGGGCTAATTAAATAACAGTGCAGAAGTTGGTCTGAAATCCAGAAACACAATTGGCCTTCCTTGCCCATTCCTGATGTACTATATGCACTGAAAAGCCCACAGAGCTTAAATAAATCCTTTGGTTTGGACCAGGGATCTCAAACTCAAATCCTGGAGGGCCGCTGTATCTGCTGGTTTTCGATGTGTTCCTGCACTTAAGTGTTTAATTTAAGTCATTGATTGGCTAAAGAGTCTGCACACCTTGTTTCCAAGGCCTAAATTGGCTGCTTATTGAAAGGAAATCACAAAAACCAGCAGACACAGCGGCCCTCCAGGACTGGAGTTTGAGATCCCTGGTTTGGACACTGCTGGGTCAATGTCCTCTTTTAAATGACGCCTTAAATCTCATTTTTATAGGATTGCTTTTATGAATGCCTAATTCTTTGCCTTTACATTTTACTGCGTTTGTTTTCTCTTAACATTTATCCTCTTATCTCTGTAAATCACTGTGCTATATATTTTTAATTATGTATTCATCTCTGTAAAGCACTTTGTGCTGTATATGCTTGAAAAGTGCTATACAAATAAAGATATTATTATAAAACCCTTTGCACCATTGGGAATACTAAAACTGCCAATGTTTGTCATTTTTCAGCCACCTTGTAAAAAACAGATTATTCTCCAGGCTTTTAATATTAAAAAGCGATGAACGGATCTGGAGCACTGCGTGTTCTACAGCCAGGGCTGTAGCCAGCCCAAAATTTTAGGTGAGATCCATGATCCAAACGTTTGACAGGGTGTCCTCCCCCAGAAAAATATTGGCCATTTAAAACCAATTTCCTGCATTTTCCCAGTTAGTGATGGGCATTGAGTCTTTTGGCTCCGTTCACTAAAGAGCCGTTCATTTGGCTCTCATGTTTTTCGAAAAAAAATGTGGTTTGATATTGCGCTTTCATCCTATGAAAGTGTTGGACGCATACGACAGTACTGATGCAGTGTCCGTGGCATTTCTATAATTTTATTTAGTGTAATGTAAGTATAAGCCTATGTTTGTTTAATGTGTTAGATTAACCCACAGTTTAAATTCAACTAGACCACTTCATCCTACAACTATGATACACTTATGTGATACTGATCTTTTTGATTTGACTAGTATATTAGGCCAGCCATAGGCTAATAAATATAGCAATATACAATGATAATTCATTTAAAAACAATCAGAACACATTACTGATGGGTTGTTCGTGTCCGAATGGCGCTTGTGCAGAATGTTAATTTTGCAACCGCAGAGCTCACAGCGCTGTGTCTGGTCACATCACGTTGGCTAACGAGGGGGAAGAGTGGAAAACTAAATGGATCTTTCACCAAAAAGAATCAGTTTGTGGCTGCCGAATCGCTCATTCAATTAAGGCACCACACTGATTGAATCCTGACCGTGCCAGTGCCTAGAGGGCTCCATGTGCATTGCCATCCTGCGATCCTTGATGGTCAATCGGGTTCCCGTAGATTGCAGTCAGTCACATATGAAAAGTGCATATGAAATCCAACTCCGCTCTATATGAGCTTAGCTGTAGTCTTTGGTGTGAAAAGAATCAGCTAGCGACACATGTTTTGGAGGAGAACCGAGGATGTCTACACTCTCCAGAATCGGTAGTGGGTTTTGTGCAATGTACGTCGCTGCGGTTGGCCATTCCAAATTGAGGTGGGAATTGGATATACTCAGTCACGTGTTGGGGGGCAAATTTTTTTTATTCATTTATGTTTCATTTTTTTAAATGTTTTTTTTTTTTTTTTTTTTTTTTTTTTTTAAAAAGAAAGCCATTTGTTCAGAAATTACCCATCACTATTCCAAATATATTTTCATGCTTTATGCCCATCTGATGTTTAGAAAAAATAGCATACTCCTTAAATTACACTCTATAATCTTAAAATTACAAGTGGGGAGTCAAGTTCAAAACTAGAAATAACTAGCCTTGCCTCTGCCAACAAGTCAAGTTGCAGTTTACATCCATGTCTGTCCAGACTCATAAAATATATGTAGTGAAGACTTAAGGAATTTATTTAAAAGGTATGAAGTGTATTTATTGGCGAAATGGAAGTTATCACTATATTGACATATTCCAGTGAATAATTTTCAGTGAGAAACATGCTTCTCAGCTACAGTGGTAGGAAAAACATTATGATGCCACAGTGAAGTTGTCCTTTGAACTTTTGGATATAAAATGTCTTCACTTCATTTTATCCTATTAGACATTTGTGTGAAATGTTGTCATAATTAGCGTCGGAATTCTTGAGTTATGGCCACAAACGTCTTTTGTGAGGTCACAGTGACCTTGACCTTTGACCACCAAAATCGAATCAGTTTACCCTTGAGTCCAAGTGGACGTTTAGACCAAATGTGAAAATTCCCTCAAGGCGTTCCTGAGATATGGCATTCACGAGAATGTGACGGACGGACGGATGGACAACCCAATTGCGGCGCTGAGGCATAACACATTAAGCATGCAGCTATAAATTATAATTTAAAAAAATTAAGTTTTCTTTTATAGAAAATAATTTTACTACTACATTTCCAATTATTTCACTGCAAATAACGAATGGAGTGCGACAGCCGACAATCGCGCATGGCGTTAGCCAGAACGAGGGCACGTACATACAGCAACTTTGACAAAAGGGGAGCGCTCCATTTGAAACAACCATTAGGCTAGAGGAGCGCTGAGCACAGACCGTAGTACAGAAAAATATTGTGTTAATGCTGTTACGGCTATGGAAATTTTCTATTTCACTGGGAAACAGACAGCACTGTCAACAGCACGCTGAGCGCAGTTCCCTCATCACTGCCATCCCTGGGGCACTGGATTTTTCATTTAATCCAGAGGGAACAGCTCCCCCTACTGGCCCACCAACATCTTCCAGCAGCAGCCTAGTTTTCACAGGATGTCTGTGATCCTGATACTAACCAAGCCCACACCTGGTTAGCAGCAGTACTTTGATATGAGAAGGGTACAGTGATATGTCTGCATAGCAACAGCACTTTGACATGAGAAGTTACCAGGGTGGTATGGCTGCCGGCATCCCTACCAGGTTATGGAGTCTGTGGGGCAGGAAGAGGACGGCACCGTCAAAGGTGTGGGCGGGGCCCAGCATCTCGCCGTGCTGAAAGAGAAGAGCAGACCGAAGGCGGCGGGACTCCATCGGGGGGTTGAAGTCAACGTGATACTGGAAGAGCACCCACTGAGGTCGCGACAGGATGCGGAAGTAGTTCGTCCTCAGCTCAATCGGAGATCCAGAAGTACCTGAGGTCAACTGCGCATTAGTTTATTTCTTTACAAGCGCTTTGGAGCAGAGCTTTCAAAATGTGCCCTTCACAGCCAGCCCAGTGAAGCAACCGCTTTTTACAGTTTATTGCAGTTCAAACAGCATCCGTAGCATACAGCCTAGATCTCATGCTTTGACCATGTACGGCACCTGATTTGGATTCTTTTACATGTTCTATAGCCTGTCTTGTGTGGACTCCTTCATCGTGCAAATCCCGTCGCCGACCACCTCTTTCTCCAATAGTCACTTTCTGGAAGCCAGCAGAGATCTCAAGAAGGCCTGAAAGAATATTTATATGCATTTAGTTCATATGGACTTTGTCCTTTGAAATAAATTTAAGTAGGCTAGAATAAAATGGCATGGTCCTATAAAACCCATTCAACTTCCCTCAAAAGGTACGCTTTTTCAGTCACACTGTCATTTCAAATCTTGTAAAATGGCAAATATCTGAACGCAGTAACCATGCAATTTAGGCCTGAAACATACCTCACGCAAATATGCAAACGTGGACGGTTTGAGCTACGCGAAGTCGATTTCACACGTTGTAAAATGCGTCACCTGAAATTCTTAATGCGACGCAAGGGCAAGCTGCAGTGTCAAGTTTTGCAGGTAGGGATGCTATAGCAAGCAACAACAGCTTTCTTCTTCGATTTGTGCTTTCCTCTGGTTTGTCTTTCAAAAATGTCACGGCAACCCAGTTTGAAGAGACTCTCGCTGAGCATACTCGGTACACACAACTGTTTCGCCCACATAGGCTATTTATGATAATTTGTCATCTCATCATTAAAATCGAGCAGCAATGACTATCGTGAATATAATATCAATATTATTATTCGTGGCAGCAGGCACAGCCGTTTCTGATATGTGGCTTAAGAGTGCAAACAAAACTTCAAAACATGAAAAACGTAATTAAGAAAAATGAATGGCTTTTAAATAATCTGGGATTGCAATTGTGGTTGGAACAAAACAAAAGCACATGCAGTGGGTTTACAGACGCTCCGATTTGTCCTCGATCACCCCCTCAAGGACCCCTCAAGGTTGATAACCTCCAGAGGGACATAACACACATTGAGAATGTTCAACCGGGCACTGCGTTAGGTGTTTCGGGCCTTAAGGGCCGAAACATAGGCCGTGTCCGAATCAGAACTCTTCCACACTGTTGAGTAGCCTTGGTGAGTAGATAGGGTGAGAAAGTTGTAGAGTACGTGAAAAATTTTCAAATTGCAGTATACTTCAAACACCAGGATGACACATTTACTTCCGGGGTTTCGCTGAGTACATTTGGGAGCACACTTCAAGAAGTACACGAACATTTTGGCCACATAAATATGACCTGAAGCTTCGTTTTTAAAAAAAAAAAGAGACGCAGCTTCGCTGACGTTTTCCTTCAAATACAACAAAAACAACACGTGCCATGGCAGCGCAAGAGTGGGGCGCAGGGTTGCCAGATCTTGTAAGACTTCCCAGCCAAATGGCGATTCAAAACTAGCCCAAATGATAGTCGATTTTTAACCGAAACCAACGTATTTGAAATAGAAATCATCATGTTCTTACTTTTTAGAATAACTTCATTTTTACCCGTGACTGCACTTTGAGATTATCCAAATATTTTAGATATATGACAAAATACGCAACTGGCGCTTTCCTCCAGTGGATTTTTTTGTCCACACAAGAGGAAGTTATCAGGCATGCGCAGTATTGTTTTCAGTTAGCTTAGCAACTAAAGTTACATAAGGCATGCTTAGAGTGGCGTGCATCTGACCGGCGCTAGCTGGATTTAAAGTTGGTTTTCGTTGGATAGTCAAAATCATAACGGGTTGTAAGTAGTAGTACTGGGTCCTGACAACCTAGGCATATATAATCTTTAAAAAAAATGGAGACTTTTGATTTTGTCTGTCTGATAATGACCCGTTTAGCGAACTGTTTTGTAAAAACTCCATTAACCGCCAGCCATTCAATGAGTGCCTGTTGTGTGTAATACGTTACAAGTGCGGACGTTCCATCCCCGAAGTTGGACCTCTTGCTCCGCCTACCCTCTTTGAAGTAGCCTATCCCTAGCTGTAAAACCGCGGACATGGCAACACTGGTGGCGTCTTTATGACCTGCTTACGACGCTTCCACAGTGCGGTTTGAAAATAATATGGCGGATATTTTTCGCGGACTGCTAAACAGTGGACATTAAACAGCACACTTATGCCAGTGCACTGTACGCAGGAGACAGGGCGCCGAAGATAGCGCTCAGATATGACACAGCCATAGGCTACCTCACGCAAATACGCGAACGTGGACGCTTCAAGCTACGCAAACATAAAAACTGTTTGCGTAGCTCGAAGCGTTTAGGTATTTGCGAGAGATATGTTTCGGCCCTTAAGCTTTTATAATAAAAATCACTGCACAATGCAGTCCAGAAGGGATTTGTGAGGTCTTTTACCTTCTGATGTAGCGGCCGAAGGCGCAGTTTTCTGTCTTCCACGGCCCAACATCTCACTCTCAGCGGGAGGGCGAGCTGGCCGCGAAGTCTCCTGAGCTGGTGGCTTGAATTAATTAATTAATTAATTAATATTTTTGTACCCAAAATTTCACACGAACTTATATGCTACATCAGGTAACGCTCTGGCGATGACACGGGCATCTCTTTGAGTAGCTGTGTTTTTAATACAGCGCGCTTCTTTGCTAAGGATATGCACACACAGACACAACTTGCCAACATATACCCGGAGATAGAAACAATGAAATCAGTGTCCTCACCATGCCTGGAGCCGTCTTAGGCCCGCGAGCTCTCCCCCTCGAGCGTGAGCTTGTTCTAGCTCTTCCTCTATCGCTCATTTCGGAGGAAAAGGGTCGGTAGTTTTCCCTCTGTTCTACCACAACGTATTCTGTGCTTGTTGACTGTTATCAAAAAGTTTGCGTATGCAATGTTACTCACGTCGAGCACTGACATTCATTTGAACGAGGCAGAATGCGCCCGCTTATTTTCCAGTTGCTCCCGAAAGTACCAGATGTAGCCTACGTCAGACATTGATTATGTGTATTTTGCGTCACTGTTTCAACTGAGTGCACTAATGGCTGGTAACTTAACTGCTCTTAATTGAATGAATGATCGGTCTGCATTCCACATGAAACATTCACTGGATTGCCAATACTCGCGTTGACGTTTTTCTGAGTTTATTCAGCAGTAAATACAAATTCAATTAATTTGTGCACTTCTCAAAGCCATTTCCCCATGAGGAAATTGTTAAAGGGTAAGAAAATACAAGTGGTGCTCACTGCAGAGCCAAAATTAGTCCAAATGGGTGGAGCATGACCTAGTCCAGCTCCACCTCTCTGGACCTTCAAGTCTGCACCACAGATTGTACTTCAACCTAATGGAAAAAAATCAGTTTATTGTTGATGTGCAAAGGTTAGGTCAAAGTAACCATAAGACTTGCATGGAACTTTAGATGCTGACATAGCTAATATTACCTACTTTTCTCTAATATTTTTCATGATACCATCAGCATGTTCAGCATTGTTTCTGTGACAAACGGCATGTAGGCAATGTGAGAGATTACGGTATGTACCCCTGCCTTCTTTTTTCCACCGCATTAAGATGTAGGCTATTTGTAAATTAATCTCAATCATATCTGATTAATTAATGTAATAAAGTTTGACCTAGGTTACCTAATCTGCCCTTTGCTTTTGCAGGTAAATGTTTGCTTTTGCCTTCGTGGGTCAAGAAAAGGTTTATCACACTGTCTGCTGTTTTTATGTTCTGTTTTTTCTTTAAATATTTTCCCTTCATGGTTATTTAAATACTATACATATATACAGATGAGTGACAAATTAAAGGAAAAACCAACATAAAGTGTCTTAGTATGGAGTCGAGCCTCCAAAACAGCTTCAGTGCTCCTTGCCAAGTCTGTGGAACTCTATTGGAGGGATGAACACCATTCCTCCACAAGCTATTCCCTCATTTATATATACAATCTTTATTTAATCAGGTAATCTCTTTGAGATCAAGATCTCTTTTGCAAGAGACCTGAGTACAGCAGATAGAAAGAAAAACAAACATAGCCAGGCATAAGAAAAGGACATATAGCATCAGAAACAATCAGACATCACTAAATAGTTTTGAAGATGAAAGTTTATTTTATATTATTTGGTCTTATGAAGATGGCGGTGGAGAGCATTGTCTTACACGTTGGTCCAAAATCTTCCATAGGTGTTCAACTGGGTTGAGATCTGGTGACTGTAAAGGCCCTAGCACTTTATTCACATCATTTTCATACTCACCAAACCATTCAGTGAGCCCTGGTGCACAGAAGCATCTGTATTTGATATCTTTCTCCACTCTTTTATTCAGGTTTTTCCTTTAATTTGTCCCCCGGACACATATAATGTACCCTAAAACATAAATTCAACAATATTTTTTAAAAGTGACTTCATTAACCAACAAAATGTGAATAACTGCTCTCGTCCACAGTCAGCACTGCAGCTCACACTGAATGGTATCATGCAGCGCGAGTAATAGTTTGTTTACAAAAAATATTTGACATAAACAGGCCAGCAAGGGCACAGTCTGAACAAAGTAAACAATAGATACTTTACTTACCTCGTCAGAATGTAAAATTTTGTTTTGTTTTAACATAAAAATACAGGAAATATCCACACCGTGCATGCAACGCTGAGAGTAGCTCTCCACGTTCCTGTCAGATACGCAGTTTTCATATGCTTAATACTATATATTTATTTTTCATAAAGTAGCCTCTATATATTTTTTTAAAAATAAACTAGCTACTTGCTAAGCTAGACTGAAAAACAAAAAACAATGGACTATCAAGCTATAAAAAAATATATACCAAAAAAAAATAGGCTACTATAATTAGAATATTCAAAAAAGCTAAACTGTAAGCTAGCTATCTCGCTCGCTCTCTCTATCTCCTCTCCATGCAGATCAACCGCTGCGCTGCCCGCCCTCGTTCCAAAACTTCAGGGCGTAGCCACTGAACTATCGGTGGGCGTAGCTGTATAGGTTTCTATTTCGTTACCGGGAGGAATACATCAGCTGGATGAAATTTCTGGCCAATCAGAAATTGAACGTGCAGTACCTAACGTTTTACCACTAGAGACATTTTTGAGCCAGATTCTTAAAGTTTACGCTTTTTTGCGCTGACTGCAGTAATTTGTCAAGATTTGTGCCAGGAAAAAACAAATGTATCAGTTATCATCTAAGAAAAGTTGTTTTAGTGTTTTGTTACCCTTTAAGGATTTAAGTCCAAAGAGACATAGGACATCGGGTAAAATCCACAGTGGTGCAGCGTTTAAACAAATTGATGTGTAAAAATGAGACTGGTAGCTATATTTCAATTCCAGTCAGGGAGGCGCCAGTGCAGTCCTAAAAAAGGCGATTCATTAAATATCAATCAACCGACATGGACAATTTGTGTCATAAAGAACACATTTTATGAAACACAATAGGAAATTAATTATTTCGGTTTCTTCAGTGATCAAAACTAACCTCGCGTCCCCAGCCTTTCCTCAAAATGAAAAGCCTGGCAAACAATCACTCGAAAAAGGGAGATACTTGCAACAGCTCTGGGGCGGTGCTCTTTGGTCAGCTGCTTCAATCGACCAATTGTAGGAAAGCAGGTGTTCGGCAATAGGAAAGTGTTGCAGGCGAGTACATCTCTTTCCAAGGCTGTAGCTGTGTCCGAATACGACCCCTACACCTTTTTGAGATCACATATTTGAGTCCACTTCATCAAAAAGCTTTTGTGTGGGTGACTTTTTCTCACAAATGGGGGCAATTAAAATACCAGGATGAACCCTTTATTTCTGGGGTTTTGTTGAAGGAATTCAGGAGTACACTCATCTGCAGAATGGTGCACTCATCCAACAATTTCAGTCAGTAAACCGGAAGTAAAAGCGTAAAAGACAGAGTGTATATGTATAAGATATATTACAAAATACTCTTTTTTATTTTTGTTCATTCTATCTTCATTCATAATCTTTACTTTGTAACAATCGTCATATGTTAACTGATTGATAATCTTAATTTTAAAAAAAAATTATAATTAAATTAAATAAATATTATGAATGACTTCTTCACTAGTTTGGAAAGAGTTTTGCGGGATTTCTTTTGCACACTGCTTGCAAAGTGAGGGGGCAGGGCACATAGTAGGGGTCTCAGTGGACAGGGAACAGGGGTCGTATTTGGACACAGCCCCGTCCGAATATGACCCCTACACCCTTTTGAGGGCGCATATTTAAGTCCACTTCGTCAAAAAGCTTTTGAGTGGGAAATTTTCCTCACAAATGGGGGGCACTTAAAATACCAGGATGAACCCCTTATTTCTAGGGTTTTGTTGAGGGAATTCAGGGGTGCGTCCCAATACTCCCTTCCTCCACTACCACCTCCTCTACTCCGTGCCCCGGAAACTGATCTTTGTGTTTTAATCTAATGTTCTGATTACATCTTAAGTACGTATTAATGGTTACATATTAATTAATGTCTCGACGCAAACCGCAATTCCAGGTACATCGTATACTGTACATGCAAATAATTGTACTCGAAACAAAAGGGAGTTTTGCATACTTCCGGGTAGGAGAGGAGTGGTAGTGGGGGAGTGGAGGAAAGGAGGTGAGGAGTGAAGAATATTGGGACGCAGCCAGCGCTGGACTGGTAATCTGGCATACCGGGCATTTTCCCGGTGGGCCGACACACCTTGGGGCCGATATAATTTAATTTATCATATTTAATTAAAACATAAATAAGTTTTAAAAAAAATTTTGGCCAACGACTGGCCCATAAAACAGGGACAGCGGCCCATTGGTTGATTTTCTATACTGACACTGGGCTGGCCCAATCACATCTCTTACTAGGCCCCACCCCTCCACCTATGTCCTCTCTGTTTCTCATGTCAGTTGCCGTGGCTCATAGTGATGGGCAGTTCGGCTCTTTTTTCTGAGTCGGCTCGTTCCGTACCGTTCAGTTTGAAGTCGGATCGGAGTCGGAGTCGGAGTCGCGAGTTTTTGGTACTTCCGGGTAATACAGTAGGCGACCGTTCGGTTGTTAGATTCTTTCGAGCTACCAGAACCGCATCTTTTTCTCCCAGCAGCGCGAGCTGGAATTTGAAGCTGTTTCAGACAGCAGAGTTTGAAGTTGGTAAACCAACTTTGATATTTTATTCAGACGTAGCCTACATCACCTGATTGATACTCATTTTGTCACGAACCAAACACGGGCTGAAACCAAATGCAACGACCAGGAGACAGGAAAACAGAAATGGGTATTTATTAGGAGCTTTGGGGTAGTCCCAAGCTGTACACACGTTAACACAATAGTAAAGGGGAATGAGGAAGTCCTCCGGCACAGCGAACTGCTCCAAGCCGGAGCTGGACTTAGATCACCCCTAGAAGTTCCAAGCCGGAACTTGGACTGGTACTGGACCGGGCGAACCCACAGGAACTGGGTCACGGAAACGAGGTGTGTTCCAAGCCGGAACTGGACTTTGAACAGGTGGTGAGTTCCGAACCGGAACAGGACTGGTTCTGGACCGGGAGGTCCAACTGGAACTGGATCACGGGAACGACGGGTTGTTCCAAACCGGAACTGGACTGGATGCGGGGAATGAGTTCCGAACCGGAACTGGACCAGTTCTGGACCGGGAGGTCCAACAGGAACTGGATCGCGGGGAATGAGTTCCGAACCGGAACTGGACCAGTTCTGGACCGGGAGGTCCAACAGGAACTGGATCACGGGAACGAAGGGTTTGTTCCAAACCGGAACTGGGCTTTAAACGGGAGGTGAGTTCCGAACCGGAACTGGACTGGATCTGGACCGGGAGGTCCAACAGGAACTGGATAACGGGAACGACGGGTTGTTCCAAACCGGAACTGGACTTTAAACGGGAGGTGAGTTCCGAACCGGAACTGGACTGGATCTGGACTGGGAGGTCCAACAGGTACTGGACTGGATGCAGAGGTAGGTAAACGGCAGGACACGGCAGGGCGGAGCTGTGTAGCGGAGCTCAGGTTGGCCCGGTTGGGGTAGCTGGGTCAGAGGAGCCTGGGACCGTAACCGCAGCAATGGAGGTAGCCACGGCCGGACAGGAACCACTGCAGGGTAGAGAGGCAGAGCACCCAACTGCGGACGCAACGTTAGCTGGGAGCGGAGGTACCGCAACACACACAGGGAGACTAAACAGCTACAGACTGGTAGGTACAGGAAAAGCTGGTAATTAAGGTAGACAGGTTAGAGGCAGAGCAAACCGCAACAGCCAGGGCTGGATAACTACCAAACAGGTGGTTCGGAAAACAGAGGAGCTAACAGGGAAAAACCCACAGCAGAGTTTTAACTTTACAGGACTAGAAAAACAGGAGACCAGGAAACAAACGAAGTACATTAACGAACTGGCGCTGAATGGCAGCCAGTCGGAGGTTTAAGTAGGGGAGTGAAATTGAAACCAATAACGAAAGCGTGAGGAATGTAACCGAGGGTGATTGATTAATTAACAGGTGAGGAATGCATGCCACGAGAGGGAAAAGAGATAGGTTGAAACCGAAGTGGGGGACAGAGTGAAACAAACAGAAGGGGGCACGCCCAGCCTGTAGCAACGGGGAAAACACGGACGAAGGGAATCCAACATGACACGGGGGGAAAGGGTAAAACATGGAAAACGGCCAGGAAGGGAACGGAACGTTACACATTTTCTAATAGCCTATGCTAAATGTTTTCTGTTCACTCCCTCTTACTTTTCAAGCTAGTTTGCAATCGCATCCAGTTTAGGCTACATTTATTTAGGCTACAACTTTCCCATCTCCGTTATTCTAGCAGAAGTGTAAAATATCGCTGTCGGTCATTTACTGTAACGTTAGATATTACATGTAAGAATAGACATTGAATGGTTATATTTGCATTGGCTATAGCTATTTTATTAGTCTATGCAAATATAAATCTTATTTTTTTAAATCAGACCTAATCCAGTAGCCTACTGAAAATGTGGTGGATGGATGGCTGTGTAGGAGAGATAGCCAGCCAAATCCGACAAACAAGCCATATCTTGATATGTGTGTGTGTGTGTGTGTGCATAGGCGGCGGGTGATTTTTTCGTTAGGGAAGGCTAGGACGTTATGGGGGGCGGGGGGGGGCTGTGCTCCCCCTTCCGTTTCAGCGATTTTTTACAGAACAGCTTTGAAATAAGTGAATTCTAATTACTTTTTAAAGGGAAACTGCGTGAGAGGGTGTATAACCTCATGTGTCATACAATTACAGCACTTTATGCTGACGCTGTAGGTATGTGCTGGAAAAAGTGCTCAGAAAACTATGATTTAGCATGACAGTGAGTCGCTTGCAAGGAGAGTTTCAGTGATAATTTTGCGCTTGAATTGGGAGAGCGATACAATGTTGCAGTTTTGGAATGCGAGCGTGGATGTGGCGCTGCTACATTTGTATCCGAAATGTATCACTTTCCCTCTATTGAGAGGCCTAGGAGCGTAGCGGAAGTGTAGTGGGTTTTCTGCCTTGAAACTGGTATAAATTAGGGCATATAGAAACGATCAAATATGCACAAATATAATAGCAACCTATAAGGCGATCTAAAGTACTATATTCATTAAAGAGAATATGTTAAACATAGGAATTTACAATGATTCAGTTCTTCCATTGATTTACACACTGAGAGTAGTCCATTACATCAACACACACACATCACAGATTACGGACAGACTGCGACTGAACAACTGCCATCAAATGCTGAGTGAGAACGGTCTGCTTATGATATGCAACATCCCATTTTAGACCAACCACATCAGTGAGTGATCAATCAAAAGTAGCCTAGTTACACCAACTCAAAACTGACAATCAGCCATAAAACACACAGATCACAAGATCATTGTCGCTAGTAGTAGCTAGGCCTGCTCGTAGTCTAAGCAAAAAAAACAGGAAAGATCTTTTGACTGCACTGCCAAACACACCCACAACCCCCTCCCCCTTCCCAACGCACACACGCGCACACACACACAACGCGCATCCAACTGCTGGCTGTATAATGCACCCATTAGTTTCCGAGGTACAGGGCAAAGTGGCATGGCAGCCAACCTGAGCATTAATTAATAATACCAACAACCTTCCCAGGTCGGAGGGGGCTTTAGCAGCGGTGCAGTCCGTTGAGGGTGTGCATGCAGGCGGCGGCGGTCTCCCCTCGTCCTTCTCGGACACAATCTCTGGCAATTGCAAAACTGCCCCCGCCACTTCCCCGGTCTTCTCCGGTGAAACATAATTTTCCGTTTTGTTCGCGACCGAGAAAAACTTCCTAATATCCATTATTAATGAAATAACTCCACACACTGTGAGCTGTGTGTAACCTATACTCAGTGCAGGTTGTGTAAATAAAAAAAATAATCTAACAAAAGCTGAGCTTTAAGATCGTTTAATTTCCATTAATATTTTCGGAATTAAGAGTGCGGAGAACGAAGAGCACATGTATCCACAATTATAATGTTGATTAAAATGTGCACAATTTTGCGACGCAAGTTAAAATAATTTTATTACTTGCCTAATAGCCTAATTGAGGAGAACCGGCTACATTTGATGGCATTGAGTAATTGGTGAATTAAACGCTGATGTAGCCTATTGTTAATCAAGGAAACGGATTGAAAAATTATTAAGACCAATAATCAGTTTAAAGGGAAGTTTTCCGCTACCCCAATTTTCAGCTCAGGAGCCGCCACTGCCTATACTGTAGCCTAGTAGGCTAAACAACGTGGTCGTGCAAGAAAATACAGCAACGTGGATGGGTGCAATCATTCTGCAGAAATCATGCATCTTGCATTTAACGTTTGTTTATTATAGCTTATGCATGCATTGATTTGTGCAGACAGTAGATACGCCTTAGCCTATTTCAGTTTCGTTATTGCTAGATGTGCAATTTGTAGGCTAGCCTATGCATTGGCGAAAAGTAGCAAATCACACACACACTCATGTATAGACAAGATTACATTTTATTGTATTTCAGAGATCACACACACACACACACACACCCTCCCTTCCACCTTCATACACGCTAGCTAGCTAGCTAGCAGCCAAGTCTAGACGGCACGTCACCGCAGGGGGGCTGGTGGCACGTGCTACGGTTGGATCAAAATGATACATTTGTTACATTGTAACAAGCGCTGCGCTGTTGGCTGTTTGCTGTGCTTGTTGGCTCTATTGGCCAGACCCAAAAGTCCGTTCGTCAATGAATACTCGGCCAATTTTAATGTATTTAATTAATTTATTAGGCATTTGGGCAGGCTAAGCCTCTCCAAGCCTTTACATTCGCCGCCTATGTGTGTGTGTGTGTGTGTGTGTGGGCTACAGGAGCCTGTTTTGTTTATTACTTTTAAATAGTAGATTTGGTAAAGATTTATTTGGACACCATAAAATATGTTTATTTGAACCATTAGCCTTTTTATTTATTCTATTATACTAAATTGTATTTATCTGTTCACTGTTGTTGTTGGTCAAGAGTTCTAAAATAAAAATGCCACCACTTTAAAAGAAGTAGCCTAGTTGCTGAACACAATCGCATATTCTGTTTTATGCTGCAATTCGGTTGCAAACAGCCACATGTAGCTTAATAATTTCGTTAAAAAAAGTAGCCGTCTCGGACTATCATTAGATATAACAGAATACCTTTGTCAATGTTTCTGGTTGATCCGACGCTAAGTAGGCTAAACCCGATTATTAATGGTGTAGGGTACAGCATTTGCTCTCTATTAAAACTTGAAAGGACTATGGTTTGTGTCACGGCTCTGGAACATGGGATATTGCCGCGGTTCACGACGCTGAGTCGAGTTGATTTCGTGCTGATGAGAGTTGGGTAGGCTCGTAGGCGACTGTAGGGAGCCTACATCTTTTAACCGTTAGCAGTAGTAGCCTAATAATCACTTTGGAATTAGCTGGGGCGACAAAAATGTGTGCAATATTGTAAGATCAAATTAAAATGTATTCGAAAATTATTATAAAACAGATTCGTGCGACCTATTTTGTTGGGCGTATCACTAGGCTATTGCTGCTCAACCTAGGTTATAACTAGTGACACCGGCTCCCGGCTGTAGTAGAAAGCAGGCAGAGTCAAGAGCCGGAGCTAAGAGCCAGAACCGTGGGTAAGCACGATTCCCTCAAACTGTCAAGTCGACTCAGCATAAAGAGTCGTTCAAAAATACCGATTCGTTCGCAAACTGCACATCACTAGTGGTTCAGAGCCATAAATGGATGAGGGCGTCAAAATGGATAAACAAAAGCGCAAGAGGGGTGCGGAGAAGTTGCGGGCCAAAAAAATAAAAAATCTAGAGGTGGATGCCGCCAAATGTCCAAAAATAACAGACATGTTTGCTGCAGGGGCTACAGTAGCTTCAACATCTACAGTACCCAACATTGTGCAGCAACAGGTGGAACTTGAAGGAGGAGAGGTGGCTGGCAATGGCCACTGCCAGACAGAGGAGCAGGCGTGTGCCCCAATAGAGTCTGGCTGCAGACATCCACCGTTAAGTCCCACGTCCACCGCCAGGCCCCTCGGGGCCTGAGCATGGACCTGGAAGTTGCGTCATGTGCCCTGGCGTCACTTCCGACCACATGCATGGACCTTTTCGTTATTTCCCCATTCTGTTTGCGAACACAACAGATGAGCCGGACGCATCACCTTTTGTCGATGCAAATTTGTTCTGTTCGTAATAAATGGATTTCAACGAGCCGACAACTCCCACCAAGGTAAATGATGCCAATGTTATGTTGAAACCAATAACGTTAACGTTAAGCAGCAGACAACAACTTAATACTATGAGTTGGCTAGCTAGCTCACGTTAGCAAATGAACACTAATGTGACCAACTTGTATGTTGTTTTTTCCATTGCTGTTTATTTGTAGCGCAGCAAACGTTTGCAATCGTGATAAGTCATGAATCATAATGTTTGTGTAACGTAACTAGCTAACGTAAGCTAACGTTAAGTAGTAACTAGCTTTCTAACCATTAGTGTTTGTCCAATGGTAGTTAAGTAACGACATACTTTATATATTGTTTGTTTTACAAACAGTTTTATGTGTGTTGCTAATGTAACGTTAACGTTATGTATGTTACAGATAGCCAACATGTAATGTTATTATTGGCAATCATTATTTGTACGAACGTGTTAAGTTATTGTACTTATTCTGTTATGTTTTTTTTTTTTTTTACAGATGCATCATTCCATTCTACAGGGAAATTCAAATTTACAACTTGACAGATGCACAACCTGCTGCAAATTGTATCACTGTCCACTTTAACAAAAGAATAGCTGATCCCTTCTCTGGTCTGGCTTCCCTGTAATAATGTACACGTGTTATATTTACTGTGTATTACTGGAGTGTAACGATTGAAGAAGAAATTTCCCATTGTGGGATCAATAAAGTACTACTACATCCTCAGTGCTTTCAACATGATTCAGCCACACCTACTAGCAGTCACTGCAAGTCTACACTACAGCTTCATCGACATTATTGATGTATCCAACTATGGAGTCGTCACAGTTCCAAACTTAATTTACAAACTCAGTAGTGATCTAAGGGTTTATATGTATATTATGAACCTTGCTAGATTTTTGAAAATGTTATTTTGAGGTATAATAGGCATCTCAATACAAGCCAGCAGACTGTTCCCAATGTTGAACTCTTTGTCCATACCATTAAACACTAAATACAAATGATTGTGCAGCACTGTACAATTTCTGACAGAAGGCATATTTTAAGCATTGCAGAACCATGGACAGATTCCATGACCTTATGCAAGGTTTATTTGTGCTGAGGTGTGTGTGATATAGGAATAGGGAATATGGCTAACATTTTCTTCATCACTTTATATGATAGTCTATCAGGGAAATTTAAAAGTACAAATAACCCAAAATGATGGAATGACAGAAGAACAGATTAGGCAGCCATAGACTTTAGCAACCACACAAATTAATAATTTGTAAAATTCTTTAATTTTTTTTGGAATATCAATAGTCTAATAAGAAAATAACAAAGGGAAAAAAGTACAACCAATAAGAACTTACACGACACACTGAACACCCATGCAATCTAAAACTATACATATATTTATGTACACTATATAACACGAGTAGTCCTTACTAGTAGTCCTTACAGGCTGTAAGGGAAGAAGACAGAAAATTATGTAACACCTGTGGTCCACAATTTCAATTAAGAATCGCTCCATATCCTGCTGGTTACTGAAAATAAAAACAAATGGTCCCACAATCTCGTTGTGCTCTGCTTCCCCAACCACGTCAGCGAGCCGGTTGTATGCAATGAGGGCGTTGGCCACCTCGCTCTCCTCCATTCCCAGGACACGGGGCAGCTGGAAAACACTTTTGGACTGTCTTGCATGAAAGTGTCCACTAACTTACAAATTAACCATAATGCATCTTGTTGACAGTACGAATATCTTACACCATCTAATTGTTTAAATGGTGAAGAATTGCTTTGTATTTCTCAATGACACTTCTGTTCGTTGCCGGTACTTGCAATTACGTTCAAGAAATAAGAGGGTCTTGAATCGGTTCTGTGATGAAAGACAGTAGCCATAACTTCTTTATTAGCATGATGTTTATGTCAGCTTCTAGTCTAACATTACTTACACTCCAAACCGGCCCAGCATTTATACACAGAAAACAGGAAATGTCATGTAGGTGATAACAAAAGGTAGGCTAGACAGGGAAGTCTTGTGGCTATGTTACTTCACGCCTATCTCTGGTTCTTCTTCCTAGTTTCCTGTCTCAGGGCTTAGATCAATAACTTTATTTCACACATTATTCTACCAGGCTAGGATTCCCAGGAAACTCGGGGGGGCATTCATGCAGGTGACAATCATAGACTGTATAAAAATATGGACAAAGCCACTGTGACGTCACCCATTGCCTTTCCATGGCCTCGGGAAAACCAAATTGAAACACGGAAGTCTTTTTCGCCGGCTGTTTGGACGAACTGCGCCTGCTCAGTGGAGCCGACTTGACCTTTGCTTGGAGCAGGGTGAACCGGATATGGTCTTCATGGGAGGTTCTCTGTCCAGGCACAGTATGATTGACAGTTCGGGGCGGAGATTCTGGAAAGCGGGAGAAATTAGAAGCGGGAGTTTTATATTGCAAGCACAGTCTATGATTGCAAGCAAATTCACGGTAAGTTAAGCTAATTTATTATATAATTTCATTTTCACGGTTTTACGGTGTTATTTATTTGCATTGACTGTGTGAAATTCGCCACATCATTGTGTTATGTTATAACGTTTTATTCAGTTATCTTCAATTTACAGTACATTAATATTCCACCCAACTCAGATCGGAGGTAGGCTAATTCCATTAGCTAGCATACCAGCTTGACAGTGAGATTAGTTACGTTAGGCCTAGGCAGGCTAAGGCGAATATAGGGTAACGTTATGATTACCATTAACGATATTGACGGTCAATCAATCACATTTACGTACAAGACTACTTTTATTATAAATGTCCCGAAGAGCTGCTCTAAATAGGTAGCAAGCTGTCAGCAAGCTTGCGACCCAAAAAATCCGTCCAGGCCATAGACTGTATAAAAATAGGTCCTTGCGGGATTTCTAAATTCCTAAAAATGTCTGGTTAGGTTTTGCTCATTCCAATAACCCAGCAGAGTATCCTATTATGTTAATAATGCCCGCCCGAACCTGTCCTAATTTTTTTTGTGTGTGGATAAAATATACAATATATGATCACCCTAGCTAACGCAAATCACAATGAAACAAGATAAAATAACGTAAGCTGTGGTCATCTACGAAGCATTTTAATAAGAATCTATTTGCATGCGTGAAAATTGCACAATGCACTTTGTAAAAGCAAGTTTCCCACCCTAGTACATGAAGTCTCATTACACAGACTGGTTGTAACCTTGAATTTTTAATTTCTTTTGCAGACACAACGATGGAAAGCCGAAGCCTCAACTGAGTTTCTGTACCCACCTTTCATTGTGAACCATTTTTCTTTTTTAATCACTGTGCCTTAAACTAGTCATTTACATAATATACTTTGAGTGTATTTCTCTTTCATTGCTAATTTTTCAAGTGTAGCTCTCCTTATGCAATAGGACCAAACAGCATATTGACAATATTAAAGTATCATGTCTAGATTGTGGATGATGTTTTTAATAGCTTGCATCCAGAATGTATCATTGTATATTGCAATGAGATGCATTTAATTTTATTCCTCTTACACAGCTAAAACTGTCTGGATAGTTGGTGACAGCTACTTTTTATTTTTTTAAATAGTATCGTCCATTCCCTTAAAGACTGAATCTAGGGGAGCAGTTTCTCCAATCCTGGATTTAGCTTTTAATGGAATAGGTTTTTTTTAATGAAATGGGTCAGCTTTTCAAATTTTATGTTATGATGTTATATTTTGTATTATGATTTATTTTAATTAATGACATCTTTAGCTATGCCATTGTTCACCCAACTCCCCCTGCTCTTCCTCATCCCTGTCCCGCATCTTCTCTCCCCCACCCATCTTGTCCTCTCCAGCCATGGCACCCCATGGCCTTTCTTGCTTCCTGCTCCCTAAGCCGGTGTAGCTGTCAATTAAAACATTTTTAAATTATCCAACTTGTTTTGATGTGTTCATTATTTGCATAACAGAATCATGCAGTAGGTGAAATAGCAAATATTACACAATATATAAACTAATCAAATGTCATTCAAAATGAAGCATAAATAAGGGCATCTGGTAGCCTAACTACCCTCTACATTATACATGTTGTACAGCAATTAATTTTTGTAAGTACTTGCTCTGTAATGAGAATCAGACCCTTTATATAAATGTGGAAAAATGTAATTTGAGGTTTTTGTCTGCTTTTGTCTTTAAAATATTTAATACCCTCTTGCATTCAGTTAAATAATGAGTACATAATGCACCAATGCATTACCGCTCAAGATGGCCTTCCCCAGCGTGCACAGTGTAGGTATAGCCACTGATGTAAATAAGTAACAGACATCCTGTAATCTCACTGAAAGACTAAGGAGGAGCAGCTTGTGCTGCGACTTTAAATGTGTTAAAGGAGTGATTAAGATCATTCTTTTTTCACAAAGCAACTTGAAATCAGTACAATTTTTTATGTATCCTTAAAAGATGGTCAGATGTCCCTCGTGGCTGACAGGGTGAGTCTGTGGTCCATACATCCCGCACAGGATGGCGGCGTTTTCCTTTGTAATATGGATGCTGCACATTTGATAAGAGGGTCACCCACAGACTAGGACTGCGGTCCCCAACCATATTCCTTGTGCTGTTTCAACCCCAAATTTGGCACATCTGATTCTACAAATTAGCAGCTCAAGATATCATTTCATCACAGAATTAGTGATCTGTGTTAGTATTGATTATGTTGGTAACTTGAACAGCTGGTAATAAATTTACATCTGTGAAATAGAGAAAGGATAGAGCAAGATCAGTTTTCATTTCATAATAGGGGATAAAAAACTCAAGGGTAACAAGAAGTTAGGGGTTTGACATAGGAGACAACAAAGTTCAGTAGCCTGTCTCAGTTTAAAGCCCACTCACCACGTCAAGGTGCAGGCTGAGAGTGGGAACACAAGACAAGACACACATTTAGTACAAGACAAACCCTGACGAGACGCACATTAAAAATGACAAGGTCCACATAAAAGATCAAATTTGTACATAAATGCTGGCTATAAATGGTATTGTAATCCATGTGTCTTTGTAAGCGAGGACTTCCACGTTAGCCTAACGTTACCCTATTTTTATACAGTCCATGGTGGTGCCAAGTGGCGACACGAAAAACATGATAGCTAAATGACAGCTAACGTTATGTCGGGTTTCCATCTCCATGAACACGTTTCCCACATGCTTTAAAAGTTATAAATAATGCTCAACCTAAAATGAATACCTCTAATGAAATATACACCATGACTAATGCACGGTAGCTAACGTTAGCAATGTCGAAATTCACTCCACATAAATGCACTTAGCCAGTGGAGAGCATAGCCAGGACGAAGTGCAATGTAGCTACATGTCTACGACGAGACCGTTAACGTTAAATTACAAAGCTAAAAATAGACACAAAGGCTCACCAGGTCGATGTTTAATGGAATCTAAGTTAACGTTACACAACTGAAATTTGACTAACGTTACTTTTGACAGGTTTTACATCGTTAGCTAACGTTAAGTAGCCAAACCAAACGGTTTTGGGAGATAAAGTTGCTAACTGCATTAGCTAGCATACTGGTCTACGTAATATACAAAAGCGTTAGCTTGTCATGCTAGGTCGCGGTAGGTAACGTAGCGTAGGCTACTTCTGCAGGCTGTTATTTAATAAGGCTAACGTTACTTACTTGGTAAAAAATCAAGTAATAAAAATTGTATTACCGAAAAAACTGGAGACTGCTTTTTGTTTGACTAATGCACGGTAACGTTAGCAATGTCGAAATTCACTCCACATAAAATGCACTTAGCCAGTGGTGAGCATAGGACGAAGTGCAATGTAGGTTTTACATCGTTAGCTAACGCTAAGTAGCCAAACCAAAAGGTTTTGGGAGATAAAGGTGCTAACTCCACTAGCATACCGGTCTACGTAATATACAAAAGCGTTAGCTTGTCATGCTAGGTCGCGGTAGGTAGCGTAGGCTACTTCTGCAGGCTGTTATCTAATAAGGCTAACGTTACTTACTCGGTAAAAAATAAAGTAATAAAAAATGTCTTACCGAAAAAACTGGAGAAAATGCTTTTGAGACGGTCGATTAGTACAGTTGTATGCAGAACATGCCATAATGAATTCAACACTAGTGACAATGAGAATTGCGATGTGATTGCGATGGGTCTAGCTAATGGTCTAATACTAACCAAATTCACACATTAAAAGGACGAGAATGGGTGAGAATGTCAAGGTCATTGCTAGCCACTTGAGGTACCGCCTATGGGTACCGCCCACGTCCCGCCCCCACGTCCCGCCCGTTCCGTCTATGGTTCCCGCCCCTCAAAGTGAGTGGAATGACCGGCAGTAACCCGACTCAATCTGTCCCCTGATTGGTCCTGAACAAATGTCAATACCCTGTCCAAACGACACAATATTTTAAAAAATCAGCACATGCACAGGCATTAGATGAAGGAAAGGCACCTATTGCAATAAAAAAAAATTTAGTAAAAAATTTATTGACTGAGTATTTTGACCAAATTGCTGCCGTTCACTTACATGGGGAAAGACCTATACTGGAGCCAACCGCAGTGGCGCTAGTGAGCAACGGCACAATGGCGGCTCCCAGGCCAACCAGGAAGTGAGCTTCAAAACGAAATCCCAGTCTTGGCCCCTTGGGTGACAATGAGTACTTAACAATGCGGGAGGGGGAGGAAATTAACATAGCTCATTTCCCAGGCCGTTCAGCACCTAAGTCTCTAATATGTTGGGGCATACAGATTCTACTTCAAACTGAAACATGTTGCTAAACACACTTTGAAATTACTAAAATCTAACAATTGTTTAAACAAACATACATTTGAAAGTCAGTGCATGTTTTAGATGGAAATATACATGAGACTTTAATCGATTAAGTTTTGTGGGTTTGAAGGTCAGGCAAAGTGGACAGTGATATAAATTGCAGCAGGTTGTGCATCTGTCAAGTTCTAAATTTGAATTGCCCTGGAGAATGGAATGATGCATCTGTAAAAAAAAAAAAAAAAGAAAGAAAAAAACATAACAGAATAAGTACAATAACATTTAAAATGGCTCTATTTAATACAGTACAATAACTTAATATGTTCGTACAAATAATGATTGCCAATAATAACAAGCAAACGTTAAAAGACCGACTTGAGAACAGAGAGCTGGCATCTAACTACAGTAGGCGGCTAACGTTACATACATAACGTTAACGTTACATTAGCAACACACATAAAACTGATATTAATTTTAGTGCTAATGTTTGTAAAACAAACAATATATAAAGTATGTCGTTACTTAACTGCCATTAGACAAACACGAATGGCTAGAAAGCTAGCTACTACTTAACGTTAGCTTACGTTAGCTAGTTACGTTACACAAACATTATGATTCATGACTTATCATGATTGCAAACGTTTGCTGCGCTACAAATAAACATAGCAATGGAAAAAACAACATACAAGTTAGTAACATTAGTGCTAATTTGGTAACGTGAGCTAGCTAGCCAACTCCTAGTATTAAGTTGTTGTCTGCTGTTTAATGTTAACGTCATTGGTTCCAACAGTACATTGGCATCATTTACCTTGTTGGCAGATGTCGGCTCGTTGAAATCCACTTATTAGAAAAAAGAACAAACTTGCTTGGACAAATGAAGACACGTCCGGCTCGTTTAGTGTGTTCTGCAAACAGAATGGGGAAGTAACGAAAAGGTCCATGCACGTAGTCGGAAGTGACGCCAGGGCACATGACGCAACTTCCAGGTCCATGCTCAGGCCCCGAGGGGCCTGGCGGTGGACGTGGGGCTTCACGGTGGATGTCTGCAGCCAGACTCTTCTCGGCGCGTGACAGGGAAGCCAAGGAGGGAAAGAGTGAGCATGACAGGATCGAGGGACAGAGAGAGCAGGTGCAGGAGGAGTGTAGTTGAAGCGGTAAGCATGGTAGCTTCATGATTAACAGGGACTCGCAGGGAGGTATAGTGTGTGTGAGCCATGCCATGATGACGATGATGATTAATTAAATTAATGTTGATGATAATAAGATAAGATAACTGTAATGACTGCTACACACGCTGGATTCCATTCTCAAGTGCCTGTTTTAATGTTCTTCCTTGCACAACATACAACACCATGCAATGCACTGTCAGCAGCGCCACAGCACCCTCTATAGGGTAGGCTGTATCAGTACATCTCCCTTTTTTTCCAAAGAGAACAAAATAAAGCTTTAACATATTTCCATGTGCAACTGCAACACAATATCAGTGCTAACAAAATTATTAATGTTTCTATAACCAATAATCATATACTCCAGAATGACCAAGTAACTAACATTGATAACCAAATAAAATTGTCCCATACACTTACTGTATATTGAGGTTTAGGCCTACATCAAATTATCACCCTGGATCGTAACAGTAAATACAAAATATCACCGCCTTTGTTTAGTAACCATAATAACAAAATACCAATACCTTGTTAAGCATCAGCATGCAAACATTTCCTGTAAATCACATTTCTCTCTTTTTTTTTTTTTCTTGAGCAAAACACCACAACTAACATTCCTCAATTAGTATTTTTGGTTTCATAGCCTGTCTACTTGGCCTCTTGCACACAGTCTCTGGGGAAGATGGTTTGTCTGCAGCTTGTCCAGTGACAGGTGTGGTGCTGGTTAGTCCATGTTCTGCTGTGGAACTTGTAATGGGGGGAGTTGGGTTCGGAGGGCCAGATGCAACAGAGAGATCAAAAAGTGTCTCCGAAAATCGGAAACACCACTAGAGTGAAAGATTTCACAAACAGAGAGAAAATGATAACAAAGAATGGAGCAAAAGACTCCCGGCGCAAAGCCAAACGAAAAACAACCCTAAAAACAGGGCGAGGCTCAAAACATTGAGCAGAAAATAGATAACCAGAAATTACCTTTGAGTCTCAGTAGAAAAGAGACTAAACAAAGGGAGAAAAACAGAACTGAAAATAATATTTACGTGGTACTGGAAAAAATAAGCTCGTAGATACGAGTGCAGACAAAGGAAAAAACAATTCCTCCAGCTCACAACTTCAGCGAGTAACAAAATAAGAGGAAGTAGAAAGAAGCATAAAATATAGAAATGCCTCTTTAAAAAAAAAACAGAAAAGAAGGAAGACTAACAAACAGAGTAGAGAAAGGGAAAAGAAAAGATCAAGAGATCTAAACCCTAACTCTAACTGGAATAGTTCTCTTTTACTTATAAGAATAGCAAGGAAGCAATCTCTGTATTCCTATACCTTAACCGGCTTCGTGTCAAACGCAAGTAATCTCGAAGCACCGGAAATCGGAAACCCAGAGCTAAATATAGCCGGTAGGAAACCACAAACAGGTGCGGAGGATAATTGCAGAGCGAGATGAAAACACCGGAACGGAAGGCGGAAAATCCGATAGAGTGCACGACGCTGCTAAAAGAAAGAACGAACGCCGAAATAAAACGAGGCTGCCGAAAACCATGACAGAACTGGGTGGGCTGTGCTCTGCACTGGTTTGCACTCTCAGTCCATCAGTGACACCGATCTCCTGTCCGTCACGACCAGTGTGCGGCACTTTCAGTAGGTGACTACGATTTCTACGCAGTGTGTTGCCGTATTCAATAAGCACCTCGTAGGATCTTGGTGCCGTCTCCTTGATTACCTTTGCAACATGCCCCCATTGTCCATCACATCTGACGCGTACCACGTCATCTTGCACCAGCTGACATAATGGTTTGGTGTAGTGTTAATTTTGGCAGCTATTTTTATATTTAGTCTTAGTCTTAGTCCTGTGTCAAATGTCCTTTTTAGTTTTTATCATATTTAGTCAACCTCATCCTGTTTTTATTTAGTCAAGTTTTAGTCGACTAAAAGTCTGAGCATTTTAGTCTTATCCTAGTCAAAGAAAACTATTTTAGTCTAGTTTTAGTCAATGAAAACTGTTGACATTTTAGTCTTTTTTAGTCATCAGATTATATTGAACATTTCAGTCAATCTAGTCAAGCCAAAAACCAATAATTTCTTGTCATTTTAGTCAAACTTATTTCATAAGATTTTAAATTATCCTTATCTGATGAAAAACACAGGTTGAATGATTTAAGAATGCAGCTTTGCAGAAAGTGTCTGGTCCAGTGGTCTGATGGTATCAATTTAAGGAATACATCCAAACACGGAACATGTTCTGATTTGCATATTTATTTTGAACCGCTGACTGATTAAAATAATGTTGGGATTTTCGTGATGAACTTCTCAACATGGCGTGTTGTTCTCAACAACCAGGATACTGTAGTGTACACACACACCAATTGCAATCTGCTTGCATTTAAAAATAAATTAAAATAAATAGATCTGAGGTCGGTGTTAACAAGAAAAGAAAACAATTTGTGCCCCATGGACTTAATAATGACACAAGGTTAACAAAATTGCTGTCTAGCAAGCTAGTTCACATGGCATATTGATGCCATTAAAGGTTTAATCAATTAAAGTTTAAACAAGGCATGGTTTGCTAGAATAACAACCATGATGAGGAAAAGTGCAAATAAAAAGTATTTGTGTCTGTAATTGTTTTGTGTTGTTGAAACTTGAAAGTGAAAACTGAAAAACAATGGATTTTGAATAATAGCCTACTCATAAATTCTGAACCAGTACGCTACAAAAACTTTTACAAAAACTCAGCCCAACAACTCCTGTACCAACTGCATGTTGGCAAAGGTCTGCACTCTTCTGTCCGTTAACATTAAATGATTATGTATGTTTTTTTTTGGTCCAGATGTAAACGGCGAGAGCCAAGTTCAATTTCCAGGCTCAGTCACCCAAGTGAGTTACAGTATGAACTGATCTGCAAATAAGCCACTTTCTTTCTCAAATGTCAGTTTACATTTCCTAAAGAGAATCAAACATTCAAATGAATTCAAATATAAATGTACATTTTAAAGGTTCATGGTACATTTCAAAGAATATGTAACTTGGAGCATTTGCTCTCTTGCTCACTACTAATGCAAAGAATGAGGTTTAAGTCAGAGGAAAAAATAGATCCCAGAGAGCCAGAGCTCTCACATTTGTACCCAGGGTCCAACCCATGCTGTTGTGTTTTTTTAATGCAGTTACAGCAGTAAGATTTCTTCAGGATTTTTTTAGTTCTTGGACTAAAGATGCTTTCTATAGCTCCACAGTAAGATGTCTTCTTTTGTTTTTTTGTTTTTTTTGTCTTCCTCTCTGTGTATGTCAGCTCACTCTAATGCAGCACAGCATGTGAAACAAAAGCCTTTGGTTCATTTTATCTAAACTGTCAGAGTATTTAAAGTTGCAATAGGCAAGTTGAATCAGCCTAAACAACACGTGTGTGTCTGTGTGTAATTGTTTTGTGTTGTTGAAAGTGAAAAGTGAAAAAGAAAACTACAACCAATTTCCAAAACATCACACTATTTAGTTCTTGTTTACCTTGAGAAAAGCACTTCTTTCCAATGTGGTTCTTGCTCTGTTGCGGCGGCCGCTTGAGAGGTCACCGGTTACACTGAAGACACGCTCGGCAAAGGCTTGTGATGCTGGCATTACCAGAAGGTCCAAGGCCAGAGGTTTCAGAAGTGCAAACACAGTGCACCTCTGAGAAGTCCAAAACTCCATCTCAGATTCCTCAGTGTTAGCAGCATGGGACAGCCCTTCTTTGTATTTCTGAATCTCTTGCCTGATACTAGAGGTCTTGGAGGTCCTGGGCCTCGATGGACGACTGGCACTGAAAAACCTAAATCTAGGCCGCTTTGGCAATGGCAAATGGGTTGTCTCTGAAGCCTCTGTATCCCCATTTTCCTCATCATCAGTCACCTCCTCTTGCACTTGCAGTCTTGGTGGCACACTGTGAACGATGTAGTCTTCCGCCTTTTTTAGAAGATTCTGAATTTCCTCATCCTCATTTTCAATAAGGGCTTCAGCTGATACACTGGGGTCAATGAAACATGCAGCTGCAGCAAGAGGAGAGAACTTGTCGGCCATGACATCAAGGAAACAGCTGAAGCGTTGCTCCATATTTGCACTCATCTTCTGTGCCAGTGTAGCTGCTTCCCTGTAGCTCCTGGCATGAGCTAGGGAGAACTCAGACAGGTGATTCCTCAAGTCCAATAGTGCAGGCACAACAAGGGATAGGGAATTGGAAGCACCTTTGTGTGTTCTGCAAATGGAAGGAGCAAGTCTCAGGATAGCTACCTTCTGCCACTCACTGGGTAGCAGGCCGTCCCAGCTCATGGTGTCAGCTACCGATGTAAGATGGTCCTTCACTTCAAGAACACGAGACATCATCAAATAAGAACTGGACCATCTGGTTGGACAGTCTTTGATGAGGATGAGTCCACACTGTTGCAGCAACCGCTCTGTGGCAACGGATGATTTGCGAAACAGTTTCACCAGGTGCCTGACTTTGTCCAGCAGTCGTTTGATTGTGGGTTCCTTCTGGATCATGTTGACGACAAGCTGAAGGGTATGGACCACGCAGGGGGTCCTCTCCAAGGTTCCGTACCTAATGGAAAGTGGAACACAGAACACATACTTTTCATAAATCCTCCAAGAAGAATTAATTTTATACATTAGCACATAATTTATCACCACACGAAATATTAAAAATGCTGATTGCAGATCAAATTTTAGGAGAAATATCTAAAACAGTGAATAGTCACGGTATCTGGGAAGACTATGCATTGGGTTTTGTGTTGGGCACACACATCACATGTATAAGCATTCTAAAATACATAAATATATAAATGACAAACATCATGCACAGACTGACCTTTCGTCTTCTTCTCCCTCTTCATCATCACTATCCTGGAGATTGTCCTCCTCAGAACTGGTGTCCTCTTCAACGTTGCAATGAAAAGCAGCAACCATGTTGCTTCCATTATCTGTAATAATGGTGAGAATTCTTTCTTTTGGGATCCCCCATTCTTCTGTACACTCCTCCACAAGAGCAGTGATAGCCTGAGCAGTGTGTGGGTGAACCATTTGCTTTAGGTTCAGGAGTATGTGTTCAGCCTTATGATCCTGGGAGTTAAAATAACAAGCACTGACTGCAAGAAAGGATGCTGTGAGCCCCTTTTTAGTCCATATGTCTAAGCCGATGGTTATTTTGTGTGCCATGGACAGTCTGTGTTTGAATTTTTCCTTTTCGGCCAGGTACATGTTGTCCACCAGGTTTGTAATTTTAGTTTTTTTCGGCACAGTGAGTCTTTTATCCATTTTTTCCATCATCATGAGGAAATCCTCATCTTCCACTGTCCGTGGAGGGAGGGCTGTCCGGCCTATCCATTGAGCTGTCGCCTCCTCTTTGTAACGTTGTTCCTGTGAGTCTGGTTTGTACTTTGTGTGAGAAAGGAATGCACCTGCGATAGCTGGCCTCTCCTCTTTCCTGGGTGATTGCTTTACTGTAGGTCTATCTGGAATCTAGGACAGAAATAAATACAATGATGTCAGGACAGATGCAACATCAGGAAATCCAAGTGTTACACTATCATTGCTATGATTTTAACTTAACACAAATCCTGAGTATAAAAAGAAAACTCTACACAATCAAAACTAGGTGGTATTATACTCACAAAGTAAGTACTTTATGCAGGTTATGCAGGCATATTACTGCAGACACCCAATCTAGCTGAAGCATCAGCGTTTCCCATACAGTACATATATACTTGCCCTGCTACAGTTTAACGTTGGCAACGTTTTAAACATCTTATTAATTTATGCAACACCCCGATGCAAACACCAACCACGTTAGCACTGATAAAAGTTAGCTAGCTTGTTGGCTGGGCTTCTACTTTTTCTCAGTAGAAAAATATATATGAAAGCCCTCGTTAGCAATGTCCCGTTGTTGAGAGATGCTAGCCCATCTAACGTTATGTCAGGGACTATAGCTAACGTTACTCAATCCTACGTTACCTTTGCCGCTCATTTTCAGCTCCTTCACAAGTTTCACAACAATTTGCTCGCCTAGCTTAATGAGTTTGGTTTGGCTATAGTATAAAACACAGCCTACATAATGTAACACCACCGCCTTAGTAGTTAGCTTAATATAGCTTAAAAAAAACAACCTAGCGTTTTGTTAACTTACCTCAATTTCTTTTTACTGGCGTGGGCCAGTTCTTTACAGCCGAAACTTTCTCGGGATCCATCAGGATCTTTCCGTCCGCCACAATGAAGCCTAAGAAAGAGACAGTGTTGGAGTGAAATGAGCAGTTCTCTGATTTAATGAATAGCTGCGCCTTGAGGAGAGCCTCTAACACTTGCCTAACGTGACCGACGTGAGAGGAAAGATCTGCAGAGAAAATTAAAATATTGTCTAAATAAACAAAGACGGTTTTCTCCAGCATCTCTCTAAGAACATTGTTCACTAGCGCCTGGAAGACAGAGGGGGCGCTAGTGAGGCCGAAAGGCATCACCTGGTACTCATAGTGTCCGTGGTGTGTGTTAAAAGCAGTCTTCCACTCATCGCCCTCACGCATGCGCACTAGGTTGTAAGCATTATGCAGATCGAGCTTAGTAAAGACCGACGCCTCCTGCAAACACTCGAATGCGGAGTTCATGAGTGGAAGTGGGTATCTGTTCTTAACGGTGATATCGTTAAGGCCCCGATAATCTATACAGGGTCTTAAACCCCCATCTTTCTTTTTCACAAAGAAAAAACCTGCACCAGCAGGTGAGGTGGAAGGTCTAATAAAACCGTTAGTCAGAGATTCCTCAATATATTCTTTTATAGCTGCGCTTTCTGGAGCCGATAAAGAATAAAGGAATACTCTGGGCGCAACGGTACCTGGATATAGCTCAATCGCGCAGTCATATGGCCGACGCGAGGGCAAGGTAGTAGCACGTTGCTTACTAAAAACCTCTGCGAGGTCAGAATATTCCCTCGGTACATTGGTGGGCAGACGAAACCCTACTACTTCTGGGGTCTCGGAAGGAACGTCTGATGACATCTCCCACTCGAACTCCGAAATTATCCTCCTCCATGGAGCCCCCCTCCACAAAGGGATCCCAGGACAGGCTGTCCTCTTTGCTTTCTGAAAAGATGGAGGAAGTCTCCTGGTCGAAATGAAGCTCCGCTTCCTCCAAATCGCTAACTGAGCTGAGTTCAGAACCCTCAGGAGCACAGCCCGGAGAGGAATAAAAAACCGCATGACAGTGTGATTGACAGTGGGGTCCCCACTGGTGGATAGGATCCCTGTCTCTACCCCAGCTAACATGTGGGTCATGGGCAATAAGCCATGAATGTCCCAGAAGAAACGGATAAGAATCAACCAAAAAAAAAGTAAGCCTCTCAAGAGTGCCCCTGAAAGGAGGCACGCATAACCACGGAACCCGTTTTCTCAGTAATGGTGCCGGAACCCAGAGGGCGGCTATCGAGAGCAGTAACCAGGCAGGAATTATTGAGTGGATGTATGGCGATTTTTAATTCCCGGGCCCATTTTGCGCCAATGAACGACTCAACTGCTCCGGAATCAATAAAGGCGTCAACATTAGTCGAACGCCTATTCCAACACAGCTGGACTGGTAAGAGGGTCCGAGAAGGAGTGCTAAAACCTTACCAGCTTATGTGTAATCGCAAAATAACAACAAGCGCCGGAAAGCAGAAGTGCGCGGTTTAAATACCTGCAAATAACGAAAGCAGGTGCAACTACTGAGTACCTGGATCAAAAGAAACTCCGGCGAGGAAGACAGAGAATCTGATAGATTGCCCTGTCATCGCCAAAAGAATGAACGTCCGCAGCAAAAAAGGAAAAGTGGGCGCAGTCCATGACATTAACGAGGAAATTAGGAAAGAGAATAGTGATAGCAAAGGCGGAAAGGAAAGACAGCTGTAGCGAATAGAGAAGATGACATTAGATAATTAGTAGATTAGTAGAAGCCCTCATTTCTATGAGGTTAGTAGATTAGTATCTCCAAGCATGACAAGGAAGTTAGTCATTAGTAGATTAGTAAACCTTAATTCTATGAAGTTAGTAAATTAGTAATCATTAGTACAGAAAGAAGGAAATTGACAGAGAACCCCAAATCTACCGAAAACGCAGGGAAACGTGTGACGGAGTGGGAACACAAAACGTTACAATGACAGGTTTAGATCTGGGTTTTCCATCTGGGTTTTCCTCTGTTCCTTGTGAACCTTAAAAGGATGTCACTTAATGATGTGCCACCATTCTATAAAGGTCTGCTAAGAGTGTGGGGGCAGATGGATGTGGAAAGATCAGCATCATCGGTGACAGTGAAGTGGCTCCTAGAGGAGCCAATAGTATATGGGGCTCGGCTAGATATCACCACGGCTGCTACTCCAGGGCTATCGGACACTCTAAAAGTGGCTAACCTTGTCACCTTCGGACAACTGGTCAACGTAACAGGGAGCAACCTTGCAGAGGCGGGAAAATTGGCGAACAGCTGGGTATGAGATCTATGAGGGTGGCTGGCCAGATGCTGGAGCGGTACAAGCTGCACACTAAGCTGATATTAAGAGGAAAATTACTCTTTTTGAAATTGTTTGCATTGCATTGTTATTTTTTATTTTTTTGGTTTGTTTTTTTCCTTCTCTTGGGTAGTTTTGGGGGATTATTGGGGGATTTGGGGACTATTGCCAGTATAACATTGGCTTGTGTATGTAATATACAATAAAGGTTCTTTTAATACGCAAGCCCTTACTGGATCGGGTTAAGATTCCATCAACAATGGCAAAAGCCCTGATAAGAAACAAATATTTGTATTTTGGGTCAACCCTGTCTAGAGTTGTCTACCATTTTGCGGGTCCTGTGTTTGACAAATGCCGCTAATGCCGCTCGGTCCCCGGGAATCGCTGCTTGCAGCTATATATACAGTCAAGCCGGAAAGTCTGCACACCCCTTTCACCTTCTCCACGTTTTATTACTTTAAAGACATATTCTACAATAGATTGAGTTCATTTCTTGTCTCAAAATTATACACAAAATAGCCCATAATGACAAAGTGAAAACAGGTTTTTAGACATTTGTGCTAATTTATTAAAACTCTAAATGTAAAATATCACATGTACACAAGTGTGCACACCCTTTGATATGACACCCAAAAGTGAGCTGAGGTGCATTTTGTTTCCACTGATACTGCTTGAGATGTTTCTACAACTTAATTGGAGTCCACCTGTGATAAATTCAATTGATTGGACATGATTGGGGATTGCCAACACCTGCCTATATAAGGTCCCACAGTTGACAGTGCATGTCAGAGCAAACTCCAAGCCATGGGGTCAAAGGAATTATCTGCAGACCTCAGAAACAGGATTGTGTCAAGGCATAGATCTGGAGAAGGAATAATCTCTGCAGCTTTACAGGTCCCAAAGAGCACAGTGGCCACCATCATTTGTAAATGGAAGAAGTTTGGAACCACCAAGAATCTTCCTAGACCTGGCCGCCCGGCCAAACTGAGCAATCGGGGAAGACGGGCCTTGGCCAGGGAGGTGAGCAGGAACCCGAGGGTCACTCTGACAGAGCTCCAGCGTATCCTTGTGGAGATGGGAGAACCTTTCAGAAGATCAACCATCCAGGCAGCACTCCACCAATCAGGCCTTTATGGTAGAGTGGCCAGACGGAAGCCCCTCCTTAGTAAAAGGCACATCACAGCCCGCTTGGAGTTTGCCAAAAGGCACCTAGAGGACTCTCAAACCATGAGAATCAAGATTCTCTGGTCTGATGAAACCAAAATTGAACCTTTTGGCCTGAATAACAAGCGTCACGTCTGGAGGAAACCAGGCACCGCTCATCACCTGGCTAATACCATCCCTACAGTGAAGCATGGCGGTGGCAGCAACATGATGTGGGGATGTTTTTCAGCAGCTGGAACGGGGCGACTAGTCCTGATAGAGGGAAAGATGAATGCAGCTAAGTACACCGAGATCCTTGAAGAAAACCTGCTCCAGAGCGCTCTGGACCTCAGACTGGGGTGAAGGTTTACCTTCCAACATGACAACGACGCAAAGCTCACAACCAAGAGAACAAAGGAGTGGCTTCGGAGAAAGTCTGTGCATGTCCTTGAGTGGCCCAGCCAGAGTCCAGACCTGAATCCAATTGAACATCTGTGGAAAGAGCTGAAAATGGCTGTGTACCAACGCTCCCCATCCAACCTGACGGAGCTTGCAAGGATATGCCAAGAGGAATGGGCAAAAATGTCCAGAAACAAGTGTGCCAAGCTTCTTTCCCAAGATGCCTTGAAGCTGTAATCGCTGCCAAAGGTGCAGCAACCAAGTATTAGGCTAAGGGTGTACAGATATGTAACCCCTAAATAACCTATTTTTGTCAGTAAAATAAAATTGCATATTTTCTAAAAACCTGTTTTCACTTCGTCATTATTGGCTATTGTGTGTAGATGTTTGAGGCAAAAAATGAACTCAATCTATTGTAGTATAAGTCTGTAACGTAATAAAACGTGGAGAAGGTGAAAGGGGTGTGCAGACTTTCCGGCTTGACTGTATATATTTTTTTCTCCCCTTTCACCTAAAATTCCCGTGAGCTGGTTTGGCCTATCACCAAACTTGGCAAGCTTGTTGGGATTGCCAAACTCTTGGATCCTCTATATTATGACACAGATTGACCACCTGGTGGCGCTGTAGTGCACGTGACAAAATTTAGACATAGACACGCCCACTGCTGATGCCCCGTTTCACCTAGATTCACAAAATTTGGTAGACAGGTCCCTTTGCTCATTCCGAACAAATTTGCCTCAAGGACCCATAAAGTACGCCATATTGGATTTTTTGCTAATTAGCATTTTTTGTAAAACACTTAAAATGCTACTCCTCCTACAAAATTTGACCAATTGAGATGAAAAAACACACTCCTTAGACCATGGCTCATAAAAGTTATATTCAGACTTTTGATATTTTAAAAGATGGCCGAATGACGAGCCAATAAATATTCACTGGGCGTGGCTTATCACAAAAATGCTAATAATTCCAAAACAATTTGATACATAATTATGAAACTTGGTAGATCTGTTAAGAGTAACATCCGAACTTGACTTCTACAGTTTTAACCCAATCGAGCCACATGGTGGCGCTATAGAGTTCCGAATATAAATAAATATTTAAAAATTCACTAAAAATCACTGTTCCTTTGCAGAGATGTAAAACTTGCTAGAGTGACAAAGAACCGGATTTGGATCATAGATCTTTACTAATTTTGTGGGCGCCATTTTGAATTTGCTGACATTTTGGCTTGAATGTACTCATTTATTACTTCTTTGTGTTTTTCCTTAACTGCTAGGCTGATTCTCATGAAACTTGGCATATAGTTAGAAGTTGTCAGCCCACAAACCCTCACCAACTCTGGAGGCGATAGGCCAGTTGGTGGCACTGTAGTGCACGTGAAAATATTGTGACATTGACACGCCCACTGACGACGCCACGTCTGACCTAGAGTCACAAAATGTGGTGGACAGGTCCCTCTGCTCATGATAAACAAATTTGCCTCAATGATACATTAAGTCAGCCGTATTGGATTTTCCACTAATTAGTATTTTTTGTAAAACACTTAAAATGCTACTCCTCCTACAACATTTGGCCAATTTAAATGAAACCAAGTAAACAAACCCCATAGACCATTCTTCATAAAAGTTATATACAGAATTTTAATATTTTAAAAGATGGCCGAATGACGAGCCAATGAATTTTCAATGGGCGTGACTTATCACAAAAATGATATTAATTCCAAAATCTTTTGACAAAAAGTTATGAAACCTGGTAGGTCTATTAGAATTAATATAAGGACTTGACCTCTGCAGTTTGAACCCAATTGAACCACGTGGTGGCGCTATATAGATCCAAATATAAGAAAATATTTTAAAAATCACTAAAAATCATTGACACGCCCACTGCATACGCCCCGTTTTATCTAGAGTCACAAAATGTCATAGAGAGCTCTTTCTGCTCATAGTAAACAAATTTGCCTCAAGGAACCATCAAGTCACCCGTATTGGATCTTCCGCTAATTAGCATTTCTTGCAAAATACTTAAAATGCTACTTCGCCTACAAAATTTGACCATTTTACATCAAACCTGGTAAGCATACTCATTTGACCATGCTTCATAAGATATATATACAGAATTGTGATATTTTAAAAGATGGCCGAATGACAAGACAATTAATTTTCAGTGGGCGTGGCTTATCACAAAAATGCTAATAATTCCAAAACCATTTCACAGAAAGTTATGAAACTTGGGAGGTCTTTTTAGAGTAAGATTTGGACCTGAACTCTTAATGGCACATATAAATATCTGTAGCATAAGAAACAAGCTAGCTGAGATATCAGAGATTTTGTTATCAGACAATTTTCACATCTTAGCCATATCAGAAACACACCTTGATTCTACATTTGAGGATATGGCATTACAAATTGATGGATATAACATTTTTAGGAAGGACAGGAATGCATTTGGGGGAGGGGTTGCTTTTTATATTCAGAATCTTATTCCTGTGAAGATTAGGGAAGATTTAATGAGTAAGGAAATTGAAACATTATGGCTGCAAGTACACTTGCCTCATTTGAAACCTATGTTGATCGGTTGCTGTTATAGACCACCTAGTGCAAACAATGTGTATCTAGAACAAATATGTGATATGTTAGACCATGTGTGTGATTTGAGTAATGAGATTTATTTTATGGGTGACCTTAACATCGATTGGTTTTCATTGAAGTGCCCATTGAAAAAACGACTGTTAACAGTCACAAATGCATGTGGTCTATCACAGGTAATTAACAAACCAACTAGAATTTGTTTGAAAAATGATGGAACACAGGTTTCTACCTGCATTGATCACATTTTTACCAACAATGTGGAGCTATGTTCTAAGGCAATATCTGTAACTGTTGGTGGCAGCGACCACAATTTAATTGCTATTGTAAGGAAGACTAAAATGCCAAAGCTGGGACCTAAAATAATTTACAAAAGATCGTATAGAATGTTTAATCAAGACAGCTTTGTGAATGATGTTAAAAATCTATGTTGGTCAAAGGTTTTGAGGGAAAAAGATCCCGAAAAAGCTCTGGTGGAATTTGATAGCATTTTTATGCCACTTGTTGAAAAACATGCACCATTGAGGAAGTTTACCGTCAGAAGCGTCAGAACACCATGGTTGGATAAAGAACTAAAAGCGTATATGAAGGAACGTAATCAAGCAAAATTAATAGCAAATACATCGGGTCATAAATCAGACTGGGAGGTATATTGTAAATTAAGAAATTTTGCTACAAAATTAAATAAAAAGAAGAAGAAATTGTATTATGAAAATAGGTTTAATTGTATTAAAAATGATAGTAAATTATTATGGAATACTTTAAATGAAATAATGGGCAGGAATAAGAAACCTACCCCATCTTTTCTAGAAACAGAAGGGAAATTCCTCACCAAACCAGTTGAGATTGCTAATCATATTAACAACTATTTTATTGGAAAAATTGACAATTTAAGGAATAATATGCAAACAATAGATAATGAAAAATCTTATTTATTAATAAAAAATAAAATAATGAAAGATAAAAATTGTAAATTCAATTTTGATAGTGTGACTATAAGTAATGTAGAACATCTGCTAAGTACCACTAACAACAAACCACCAGGTGTTGACGGTCTTGACGGGAAACTTCTGAAATTGGTCCCTGATTTAATTGCCCCTGCTATCTGTCATATTATAAATCAATCCTTCACTGAATGTCTGTATCCGCAACAATGGAAAACTGCCAAAGTTATACCACTGCCAAAAAATGCAAAATTGCCATTCTCAGGATCAAATAGTCGTCCCATAAGTTTAATCTCTCTTCTTCTTTCCCCTTTTTTTTTTCTTCCCCCCCCTTTTTT